>OX401412.1:8909626-8974469 GCA_947846245.1 Cerastoderma edule | reverse complement strand
GGAGGAGGAGCGAGGGAGCGAGGGAGGGAGGAGGGAGGGAGGGAGGGAGGGAGGGAGGGAGGGAGGGAGGGAGGGAGGGAGGTAAAGAGGGAGGGAGGGAGGGGCGGACGGACGGACGGACGGACGGACGGACGGACGGACGGACGGACGGACGGACGGACGGACGGACAGCCAGACAGACAGACAGACAGACAGACAGACAGACAGACAGACAGACAGACAGACAGACAGACAGACAGACAGACAGACAGATAGACAGACAGACAGACAGACATACATACAGACAGACAGACAGACAGACAGACAGACAGACAGACAGACAGACAGACAGACAGACAGACAGACAGACAGACAGACAGACAGACAGACATAAGCCAACCGAATATGAGAAATTCAGTGACCTTTAAAGTCAATATGAGTCGATTCCCGGAAACAAAATTGTAGACAGAGCAGCTTAATCAGCGCTGGGCCTTTAGTCTCATAATGTCTGGCAATCTTATTTGGATGACCCCATAAATGCTAATAACAAATTGCGAAGCATTAATCTAATTCTTTGGGAATGGTTTTCTTTCCCATGGAAATGTCACCGTGAGGAATTGATTATAGCTCGACTGTGGATAGGTCACTCCCATATTGTTGATGCTAGATACAATAACGTAACTACACTAGTTTTAAATCAAAAGGCAATAATGCGGTACAGGGGACTTGTCGTAAACTGAAGTTTTTCAATTTGTTTGAATATGTTTAACTTAGGGAGACATACAAAGCCAACCTTTGTCTCACACATTACGACCGAAGTTCAAGGCTTTTTCTGAAGGTAATGAAGCAGCAGCTTTGATGCTTGTCGACTTGCTGGATCGTTCTTCGACAAATGCTATAATCGCAGCCTTTCGGAACCTTTAAATTACAGAAAACAGTGTGCCGTCTGATTTGGGTTTTTATTTTATTTTTAACCTTCAATTTGCTCATCCAGTCTTACAGCGTTAGTCGGGAGAAAGTACGCAATAAAGACTGTTGCAGGCATTCTTTACATACTTTATATCGTCCTTTTACCCTTTTTCTGTCATTTCACATGTTTGTTGTTTAATTTAACTGCTCACAGCATTTTATGTATGTTTTCTGCGTTCAATATGAACATGTTGTTGACAAGCCATACAATCCCAAAACAAACGATTTGTATTTAAAGGAAGATATACGATAATATCCATCTATTCATCATTTTGATAAAAACTATGGATCTTTTAATGAATCTATATTAGTTGGAATATGCGCTGCTTTAGAAAATACCTCTAATGCATTATGAAACATAGTTAATTCAGGTATAAACAATGATCATGCCTTTTCACATACGAGTGAGCTTAAGGAAAACGAACAACATTTCTTTTATATGATTTGCAATAAGGAACATTCATTCAGTTATCCAAATATGTAAGTTTATCGCCGATGAAAATATCAAAACACATTCCATACAGGAAACAGAATCTTGATTTCAGAAATCGAATAAAATAGCATCTCAAACACGACATAGATTTTCGTGTATACATGTACATGATTCAGAAATAATGTTGTCAAAAAGACGCCGACGTTTCAGTAGGTGAACTTTTTGGAATGAATTGGATGTAATCATTTTAATATTTCTAAAAGTACCACCAGGTTTCATTGGTCTAATGTGTTATTGAATTGTATTCCATAAAGCCAAGGTGCCATGAGCGCCTGCCAACTTTTATTGGAGTTTGGCAGTCAGACGTTTTAGCAGTTATTATTATCTTACAACGAGTTTTAAAAAATTCAATATTCCAACAAAAGGTCATATCTTACGTAACGTAAATGAAGGATAAACGGCTCCTTGGTTCAAAAACGAGGCCGAGCATCACCGTGGAAACAGATGAACCAGAAACCATTCGCTGGCATTGGGAGATATTTACCATCGCCAAAGAATACAAAGGAACATGCCCTTTAAAGGAATGTCGCTTTTGATTTGTCTATAAAGCATGAACAAAACAAGTTCTTTGTAGATGGTGCCTTTCACAATAGCCTCAGGGGTATTTTACCGACATAAATGTACGTTTTATATGGATCAATTTGATAAACGAAAGTAACGTTTTATACTTACGATTCATTTGACATGGAATATCTTGATATGTTACTCTTCCCTCCTTTTTAATTCTGAAATTAAAATTCCTTTCATGAATAAATGTTAACGTACCTCTAGATCCAAATGTTTTAAATGTACAAGTCTAATTAAAACCACATAACATCTGGTAGAGTATTTCGTTAAGTCGCATAGTGAGTAAGTGAGCGACTTTTAGGGCATACGTACTTTTTGCAGTCATTAAATGACGCGGAAGCATTCGTGATTTTGCATGTGGAAATTGTATTGAAGTTGAATTCGGGTTTAATTAAGCGCCTTACAAACTCTTTTATCAGACTACTTACAATTTGAATTACTGCAAATTCTTATTTCATTATTTATCAACTGCATGATCAGTAGGTATAAAGCTTTGAGTGCTGGAACTGACTTCATGATTATGCAAACAGGTTAGATCCAGACCAGCCGGCAAGTAAATTTGCGACTGGCCTATGATCTAACCTGTTTGCTACTCTGTGTTCCTTTTCTCAACAAAGTTAAGCAAATATTTAAGGTTCGTAAAGCAGACAATACAAACAGCTATTTAGAAAAACAACTACCAAGCATTTTAAGGGTTAAGAACATCAATAGGCTAGACACAATAACTGTCGAACAAACGCGAAATTCAAATAAGATTCATTCTAGACGTATAATTATAGCAATTAATTATGTTAAGACACTTTTTCATTTCATTTGATCGACACAGTCTGTCTAGCCATGCTTATTTGGGAAATAATTAAGCTACAAATGAGAATATGCCCCCCCCCCCCCAAACGGTTAAAAAAGCGAAGTGACATATGATGAGAGTTACCGTTATTGATTTTAGGATTATTGTTGTATCATTTGTATTTCGTGTGACGAATGAATCATCTAACCAGTAATTCTATTCAATACCCATGTCACTGGGATCCATAACTCAGCGCACCGTTTCTTTAACTTTCTAAACTCTTCTTTACACGTTTCGAAGCTTCTGAGAATTTTGAATATTTTGTTCCATAAAAGTTTGCTGTTTCTATGATTATTTGGATCTTTCTTTTGAGTTTTAAGTAGACAGACGTGATCCAATAAAAACAAATAAATACAAACGTATCGGTCTGGTTTATACATTAACTCTATCTTTGTTTCCCCAGCATCTGGTTTGGTGACGGATCAAACAGTTTTAATTGACCAAGGGGATTACTGATATATTAGGTTCACACTTGTTTCAGCTCCTGTTTATGTGGTTCAAGAGGTATTGGTTCCGATATATTATTTGAAAATGGCACCATCTTGAACGTCATTGTTCATAAAATGACGCTCTTTTCTTTCTTAAGATGATGAGCAGCTTAAAACAATAATGTATCAACCAAATGTACGTTATCGTCGCAAACAATTGAACTCTTTGTAAATAGGGAATGGATGGTTGGTGTCGTGAATTAGAAATGTTATCGGGCAAGGCGTATGAATATTTCCTTGTTACCTATATAGATTCAAATAAAGAAGTTTGAAATAAAAATAAAACACAAAAAAGAAGTGGAAAATCAGTAACGGAAAATCAGTATTGAGAGGTGCACGCATCGATCGCGGGATCTAGTGACAAATATCAAAAATGTTATACGGTACATCGTTATCGGTCCTTAAAACTTGTGTCGACATTCAATACATTAACGATAACTAAGTGTCTTAATTGTGCCTTTGATGATTGTATTATGTCTTGCAAAATGTAATCCCACCAAGGACTGCTACTTGAGTCAATTAGACCAAAGGTCAGATCTGATCGGTGTAATAAGTTCCATCATTATGCCTTCGTATGGCCATTATTCCTGAAGGCCACTTTAGAGCTGGAAATGAAAATATATGTACGAATAGAGTTTCTGTATCAGATACATGCAGGTTTTATGACTAAGAAACCATTTTCTCATCGGCCATTCATAAACAAAGGATGTGATGCCATCCCTCCCTGGTCGTCTTATTAATAATGAAAACATGTCAACATGAAATCACTGAAATAACATATCAGGGCAGGAATAGTGAACTGCTGAAATGGAAAAAGAGAGCATACGTATGTGTATGTGCACGGTTGAATACGAAATAACTAGCGTTGGGCACGGCGTCATATCCAACATCAACAAACGTAACATAACATAACATACTTTATCAAAACTTAGGTACATAGGCGTTTGGTTCAAACACATTTACAATGAGTGAGAGCCGATAAAAAAGACCTAACCTCCAAGTAATACATGCAAATCGTTATTCTATCTAGACATAATTTTGTTTCTTTCTTGGAATACATATTTACCAAATAGTCCAAGGTTAAAAACAAACACTCAAATCAGTCGATAGTGAATCTATTCAAACTGTCATGATAACATCAGTGGCCAAAAGGTGATCAAACGCAATTTAATTGTTTGACAGTTTACCTTTTGTCTTTCTCTGAAAGCTCTCTTAAGGAAATGCTTTGTGGAACGATAGGTCCACATCGTATATCACAGCGGTGTTTCTATACAACGGCACCTGCTGGAACACTTCAATGGCGGATCAAAGGCATTCAGTTTACCCAAAGGATTACTGATATAGTGTTTGTTTTATTGTTTCTTTCGCAAATGTTATTTTGATTTGATAACCAAACTAATGTCTGTATCGGCTTTGACTAGTCAGTCGTCTAAAGCCTGTATTTCTTCGTCGATAAATAGTAAATTACAAGTACCATCTTCTACGGTGCTCTTTGCTTTAAAGGCACATCAAAGGAGAGGAGTACAAATAAATAACTGAAAAAATATGGAGTTTTTTTTATTATGTTCATAAAAGTCATGAGAATTAGTTTAGGAATCCATTGAAACCCTATCAAATAGACTCATTAAAAATAAGCTAGTTTGTGCTCGAAATATACTTGTCTCCAATTCAATCATGTTTATCAACAACCTGTTTGTTTACATATTCAAAATAATGAATTCTGATTGGTCGGTTCAAAAATTTGTTTATCAACTGTCAAGGCCAGAGGTGAAGAATCAGGAAATCTAAATTATAAAACTCGCTAATCTGGGTTATCTCTGGTTTACTTTCACATTTAAGTTGTGCTGATGGTGTTTTCTGGTGAATACCATTTGAATCTGTCCAAAGGTTCACCAAATAATACAGTTTGATATAGAATTAATCTCCTTTAAGGGGCCTTTAAACTATAGCATATAACCGTGTAGTACATTCGACTTTGAGAAGTCACTAAGAAGAAGTGCAATACACACATTAAGTTATCTCTGCGCGCGGTAATAACGACATAGCTTACCCGAACGCGTTGTTCATTGCTGTTTTATTAAGGTTCTACGACTTATATCAGTTGCATTGTATGATATTCAAGCCATGAAATATTGGCATGTGATTCATGAAATCTCATCGGAATGCACGTAAAACCTGCATTACGGATGTTGGAATCTGATCAATTCCCTCATTGAGGAGTTTGTGATTGTAAAGGTAGATTCCAAAGTGATTGCGTGGTAACCTGCTGTGGTATATTAGCCAGCTTCTTTAACTTGAGATCGGTCAACACATAACATATTCCGATTACTATCAAATATTTCACCAAGAATTGTCCTTTAGCAAGATACATTTACTAGCCTGGTACTCGTATGTTATATAGGGAGCATATACTATAACTGTCTAGGATAGACCCTCTGTTTTAATTATATTAATCAACTTCTTGAAATGGTAAAGATGTATTGCCTATCCTTGTACTGGTATGTTATTCATGGAACAAGAACCATAAATCTCAAGGGTGAAGTCTGTATATTGATTAAAAACAAAGACACTTTTTGGATCTTCAGGAATAGAATCAGTAATTCATTATATCACTGTATCTTATAAAGACATTTGTAGCATGCTCAACACAGTTGTAGAATCATTATTGAATACGGTATTAACATTGGAAAGCCGTAACAATATTTCACCTGTGATAGGTGAATCAATTCCAGATTCGAATCAATAGATGTTCAGGCTTATCCTGATAGTATATTTCATGAGAAAGACAGTTGCACCAAGGTGAATATCGCTTTGAATAGCAACTTGTTTGACTAGGTAACTGATGAAACTAAAAGAGTGACTTACGACTACATGTACATTATATGTCGTTTTTCCAATACTGGATGATTCAGAAGCTTGGATTTCGACAGTGAGTTACAATGTACTTTAGCCTTCTTACGTTGTTTATTGTTTGATTCTTGATTAAAACACTTCTGATGGCATTCCCCATGATTATCGGATGAGTTAATCAATGGTACAATGATACTGGTGTTGCATTGATTGTCCAAACCACTGAAGTGTTGGCATAATGCATTTAAACAGATATACAGAGATATATCCCATGAAGTATTTCAATACTATATAACTACACACGGATGTTTATTTACTATTTCACTGTGCATTACTCAAATCTCTGAAATAGAACATTTCTGATTGATCTACATAAAACAGCAATCTATATCATTGAAAAATTAAGAAAAAACAACAACAACAGCATAAACATAAAGTTCATATTGATTTTAAAAATCATCGAGGCAGAAGGAGACATTTCCCGGCTCTAGCAATGTCTCATTTTGTCTGATTTCTCTATGGTAGTTTATTTGTGCGTGAAACGGGCACATGTAGAGATGAATTAAGGTTCAAAATCACGTAAAGCCAAGCAAGAAAGTACGTAAGATTTCCGGCAACCGTTTGCAAGAGAATGTCCATAAATACAGATATGTGCAATTTGATGTGCAATAATGGCGTCATAAATGTTCCTCCTATCTTTAAAAACATGCTTTTAATCGATCATTAGAATGGAATATTGCAGACTGGTTGGCGACTTGAAAATGATGTTTTATCAGATCTGAAAAAGGAACACGGTTATCATTTGAAGAATGTGTATCCGACGAGCACACAGTTCTACTATTATTCATTAAGACGCCTGGGGTGTTTAATGGCCTCCTGAAATGAACTCGGGAGAGACAGTGATGGTTATTTGATTAATTCTATCAAAGTCTTCTAGAGTGTATTCATCCAGACGAAACACAGATGAACGGATCTGGAATGTTAGAAAGTTCAAACAAAGCGTCACATCGGATCTGCCGATGTTAAACAGAGGAAAGCAACGGTGAATACTTTCTTGTCTAAGTTATGAGCATACATTGCCCGGGAGCTTTACAACGTATAGTCTTATAATCAAATGCGTTCTTGATGGGCTCTTGTTGGTTTCACAAACGGATCTTTTTTTATGTGGGTTATACATGACATCAACATTATTTCAGTTATGTAGCGATGCCTGACTCTTAATGATGGAGGAAGACCCCATACTAAGGTGGGTAGAACCATCGGCATTCCGTAAGTCAGTCGGGAGACTGCCTCTCATGAAAATCCATATCCATCTCAGGATGTGGAACCACGCGGAGAGAGGTCATGTGATTTCAAGTTCTGTGCTCTAACCATTAGGTCACGGAGGCCCCACAAACGGATCCAATACGAGATTAATTGATAAATGGAGAAAGACAAATCAATCAAGTGCCAATAGGGACTGGTCAAGTCCAGCGACATTCCGTAAGTCTGTCTGGAGACTACCTCTCACGAAGACCCAAATGCCGTCACCGGGATTCGAAACCACGCAGATAGGGGCTACTTGATTTCAAGGCCTGGGTACCGTTTTACTAGATAGTTTACGGATTTGTTTTTTGCGTAAGTCATAACTGATAAACACGGATAGTATCTTCTATGAAAATGCAATATTGCAATGTGACACGTCATTGGAAGCGTCTCTCCGAGACGCTTCCAATGATGTGTAACTTGCAATTTCGCTTATCCCTATATTGAAATAGGAGAAAGTGTTGATTTAGAATTACGCAAATGTTAAGCGTAAACTGTTTAGTAAAACAGTACCCGGTACTCTAACCACTAGGTCATGGAAAGTACACATGTATATGCCATTTTGACATAGGAAATAAATGATTGCTTTGAACAAAATTATCGATATAATGTCAATTGAACTCCTATCTTACCGGATGCAAGCGATTAAACATGTCTTTCTTATCAAACACGACATATTTACGAACCACTTACATTTTGGCTTATTAGACATGGACCTCTCATGTGAGAAGAGTTGAGAGTTAACATTTAAGGAAGAAAACCACAATCCGTCATTTTGGGATTTCTTCTTTCTTGTGAGAACTTCTCGGTCGTTCTCGGTTATACGTCGATCGGGATCGGAACTATTCGCTGTGTACACTGAATAGTTCCGGTCCCGGCTGTTGTACACCGAAAACGACCGAAGTATTCCGACGATAGAATAAGTTTAAAAATTATTGTCCATTATGGGTAAACCTTTAATATAATGATAGGCCGGTGATAGGTATAATTGATGCTCCAAAAGCTGTACTGTTCGTTGTTTATATACGTAATACATTTTGTGTACATATACGACGTTGTCATTAACAATCTACCAGCATGTACATGTTTGCAGATCGCAACGTGTTGATTTTGAGCCGGTAGCAGACGGCATCGATAAAGTGAAAAGATAGAATACCTTTAATCGGCCATTTTAAATTCATTCCTTTTACGAATTACTTCGGTCGTTCTCGGTATGCATCGGTCTCGGCGGAATTATTCGCGTTAATCAATGGTGTAGACCGGAACTTTTCCGATCAAACAAAAAGGTTCCGGTTCAGACCGAAATTTACCGAGAAAGACCGAAGTGATAAGACGGAACAATGAGTTTCAAAATGGGGGGTTATGGGTATTTTACTTTAAAACGAACAGCTTCTCTTGACGAAGGTAAGAAACTTTTTTTTTTTTAGTTATTTCCTTCATAATTACAGATGCTTTTAGGACCTTCTATTGTAACTTCAGAGTTGAAGTGCGTACAGTAACCTTGCTTATGAGCGACCAATCTCCAACACTGTATGAAAAGTCACTTAGTCTAATGCCACCTTAATTCAGAACGCTTGCTGTCCATAGGGATCCTAGTTGAGCTTTCTGAATGACTGGCGTCCGTATTAACACATTATCACTGCCATTACCACCTAATGCAACATATTCCCGTCTTGCAGCACATGACTATAAAAAGTATCGTGGCAAAAAGAGAAATTGGTTGTAACAAGCAATTTCTTTTTTTGCCACAATGCTTTTGAAATATATTCTCATATCATAACACCAGAACCGAAATGTTTCACATGTTTTCAAGGCCTTTCTAAAGTCGTCTGCCTCAAGTAAAATAATGTCGTCTGCAAGAGTTAAGTCGTTAGCTGTTTAATACACTGCAAATGTCTACCATGTTACAATGGGAGTCTTAAAACAAAATTAACTGTACATACTCTGGGGAAAGGTAACAACGGGGATTAACTCAAGGTATACAGTTTCCCGGGTGTTTTGCCGTAGCTTGTAAAAAATGCAGTATCGGTCAATAGATGTTTACAAGATTGTCCATTAAGAGATTAGTCGAGTAAACGACCTTGGTTCGAGTCCTGGACGTTTGTTGACCTTTAGATACGTCATTATGAGGACAAATAAAAATTAACTGTAAATGTGTCATTAATTCAGTCCATCCCCAATACATTACATTTCCTTATACTGTCCTTTATTGCAAAACAGTAACAGTTTATAGAAATATCCATATAATACAAATATTTCATGAGAAAGAACATAATAGGAGAACATATAAAAGCATAGATGTTGGCCGAAAAACAAAATACAATAATAAACAGGGATATCTCGTTAATCCGAACACGTACGTTCCCATCAAAATGTCCGGATAACCGAATCATCCGGACTAACGAGCAATTTCTCCTTTATCCACAATGTTTTCAAAATTCGTCTGCAACAAACTGGTCAAATAATTCCGTTCCCTTACAATTCCGTTCGGATTGCGAGACATCCGGATAATCGGGGTCCGGATAAACGAGGCTTCATTGTACACAATATCATGTGACTTGTACTGTACTAACTATGAGCAACTGCGGACGGAAAGCATATTGTTTTATGCAAACAATTACAGTGAACCCATTAGCATGGGTAAATAGCAAATTACGTAATTTACAACCAACAAAAAGTAAGGAAAATAAAGGGTTGTGCCTGTAAGCAACAGAGGTCTGAAAGCATCGTGTTCCATACAAGAAGTGATGTGCGTTGAACTTGAAAGAAACCATTGCGAAAAGTCAATTTTGATGAAGTGCTTTTTATGCCTTATCAGTCGTATAAAAAGTTTAAAAACGGGATCTGCCTTGCGAACTTTTCATTAATCGACATTCGGCGCGAGTACTGGTTATGTATCTAGGAAGCAGAATCGAGAGTGATTAATCTAAGTTGTAAGAACTTGTTTCACAATCGATGTAAAAACAAATAAGTTTAAACAAACAAATACAGTCGTATAAACGAAAGATATTGTTGTCTTTGGGTAAAAAGTAAATCACGAATTTGCAATCAACAAAAAATAGGAAAAATGAAGGGTTGAACATGTTATTACAGTGAATACAGGTAAAGAAAAAATAGATAATGAATATATATTACTATTTATGTTCTTATATAACACAATTAACACGTAGACAGTTAAAGAATGGTGCCTGGAAAATGTTCCGCGGAAAAATCCCCGTCCACCAACGTTGCCAGTAGGGAAAGAAGCCCTTCTTTCCGTGAGTTTAAAGAACAGCTTACCATTTTGGCAAATTCTAGAGTATAACCAGAAGTTGATCCCTTAATAATCAAAGTTACATCCGATGGTTTCTGATATTTCAACTTACTGTTCACTTTATCTCGACTATCAGTGTGTAATGTTTACTGAGTAATTGTTTCTGTAAAACAGGATTAAAGTTACGGAATGGACGTTTACTTTGTTCTTCTAGTGACAAATGGCTAACCTATAAAATGGCCCATTATCGCTAATGTTACATAATCCACACAATTCCGGAACAGCAAGGATATGGGAAGAAATATTGACCTTGTCTGGGAATCATTTGGAATGAAGTCAAAGAAATCCTAATCAATGAATGCTGTCGAAGTGAACGTGTCAATCAAATGGGTAAACAATTATATTTTTACTCGTACATTGTATCACAATTTGAGTAATAGAATGTCTTTTGAATTGAATTGAATATTAAGTTCCCCTGGAACTTTATGAAATACTGGCGTCCGTATGACGCCGTAAGGTGTATTCTACAATGTCGTTCTGTCCCTATTAAATATGGTCGCTTTAAGCAGTATGGGTTATCAATCCTTATAATGGTGTAGACATGTAAATTTGCCCCACAGTTACACTGAATTCTCGGTAAATCTAATGGTAGATATGTAGTAATTCCGCACACTGCGTATTTACCTAGCCAGAATTAATGTTTCACAGGAATTGATACATTTTCTTGATAGATGTACAGAATATTTATGATTTATAACTTTTGTAAACCCATATTAAATAGACTGCCACATGAGAAAGCGATGGTTATGCGTAAAAAACCTTAGGCAAGTATATGCAGATGTTGAAATGTTTATTGGTATTAAGTAATGTCGACTTTTTCCCCAAACCGGCCAATGTTTTCATTGTCCATATACACAAATCAAATATCCATACTGATAGAAATACATACAACCATTTCTTCAACGGTTTTTATGGAACACAACGTAATATAAATACCGGAATTTACTTGGGTGCGGAGCGACTAGTTCCAGATCAGCCCGTGAACCCAAAGAAGGCTGATCCGAAAGGCCCACTCTACGAATGATGCACTAGAAATGTTTGCATACACGATATTTCTATTTCAGCCAAAACTTAGGATCATTTCAATACAATTGTAAGTACGGTACACACTTGAAGGACTCACTATAGTATTACATTGGATACTCGAATATTTTCCCCCGTTAACCATATGTTTGCGATGGGGAGAACTCCAAATCGTGATGAGTGCTCGTGCCTCGTAATTCAATAATTTGAAACTTGGGTTTCGCCTAATGAACGTTGTTACGTTGCATCTGTTAATGAAAGCTGCTAACGATTAATGTTTATGTCTTTTACACCTTACAAAACTTCAAACGCTTCTTCCAAAGAATTTAAGGTTGGAGAAGACTCAAGTTGCTTTTGAAATGTGTTCCATCGAACTGTTTTATTGCCGGACTAGGAAGAAATTGTTTTGAAAAATGTCCCTTTCCCTATACTTTAAAAGGTTTTCCATAGCTGACTCGTATACCCGTTGAATAATTATAAACCCTTCACGTAATGATACTGCACGTTGCAGAAAATGTTTAAGATACATTTAGAAACTCTTTGGAAAAAGTATGTATTGCTCTTCATGAGAAATATACAGTGATGTCTCGTTAATCCGAACACGTCCGTTCCCATCAAAATGTCCGGATGACCGAATCATCCGGACTTATGAAGCAGAGCATGTTCTTATTCACATTAAGACATAAACAGTCTGTATGCACGTGTATACTTATAACCCTTTAGCAAACGCCAAATTGTCGACCGTCCCAAATTGAAAGAATAAGCAGACGACATTTCAAAACGTGATGAAATTAAAAAATAATCATCTGTTATGGCAGAAAACATTGTGGGAAAAGGAGAAATTGCTCGTCACGAGCAATTTCTCCTTTACCCACAATGTTTTCAAAGTCGTTTTGCAACAAACTGGTCAAATAATTCCGTTCCCTTGCAATTCCGTTCGGATTGCAAGACATCCGCATAATCGTGGTCCGGATAAACGAGGCTTCACTGTATAATTATTTCTAAATGTTTTCGACTAAGAACCATACAAAACCATACAGAACCATACAGAACAATACAGAACCATACAGAACCATACAGAACCATACAGAACCATACAAAACCATACAGCAAAATCTACATTTTTCATATTTAATTTTTCGTACGTTTTTGTCCTCGAACTTGGCCAGTCGAAGTTGAAAATGATATGTTATTAGATAATTAGATAAATAAGTAAACAACTTTTGCTTGTCAATCTTCCAAGAGCTAGTAATAATTGCATGATATAAATAATTTGATGATACCTGGTTTTACTAATTGTTGGTTATTTTGAACAAAATATAGAAAAGTCCATAATAGCACACTATTCATTAATGCATGTTCGTTTAATGAAAATATTGATAGGTCCATATGATCTTTACAATATGCAGAACTTTTGTTTTCAACTTTACAGAACTTTACAAAACCTTGAAAGTTCTTAGCTTTGAATGACATTACAGCAAATTATACTTCAGTCTACAACTGGCTACATTTAATTGTATACCGAACAACAATACAAACGCTTTATTGTTTCAACGGCGTTTTATTTTTAGTATCACATTTTCACAATCTGAGAGAGAGCATTATTAAAGTAAGCCATTGATCATTGATTATAAATTTTATCCTGTCACTAGTGCCATTTTGGGACCGATAGCTAGGTACATTTGTGATATCTGGCACTTACCATATAACACTTGCACGTGACGAATCATGACGTCATAAGAACGAAATGACGTAATATTTACATCATCCTCTACTTATTTTTTTTCTTTTTTTCTCGTGTTTTATTATTTCATCTTGTTTGTTTGAAATACATAAAAGTAACAGGATAAATAGAATAGAAAGCTGGTGTCTTTGAATGGGAAAAGTTATCGGGCTCGTCTTCGGATTATTATCCGTTTCGCTTTTGGCTCACCGGATAATAATCCTAAGCATTGCCCGATAACATTTCCGATTCACGACACCAACCATCTATTCTCTATGTCTATCCACACAAACATGGTTTCTATTTTAGGTAAATAATGTCATAGTACAATCAAAAGGGAACAGTTCTGCTGTGTATCTAATCCGATGATTTCAAAATAATTTGATCAGACATACAAACAACAGTTTCATTTGATTTTACGCAGAGCCGGGCCTTTTTCAGATTTACAGATGCAACGTTATCTGTTAGATACCAAACCTCACATGATGAAGTTGTATTCGTGAGAGAAATGTCAGTGTTATCACAATACGTCATTCATCAACTGAAAACAATTATTATGCAATTTGAAATATGATTGTAACCGAGAACGCAAAAAGGGGTCGTTGTGCAACTGCAACCTGTCATGATTAAAAGTCTCATGAAAAGAATATAATGCTATATCAAACTATATTATCTGGTAAACTTTCGGTTAGATTCAAATAGTATCCCAAAAAAAGCCAACTAGCACAATGCTTTTCGTAACAATAAAGAAATAACCATTGAAAATAACAATTTGGATGTATTTAACATACTTTCTTCACATTCAAAATCAAAACTACTCGAAAGACCATTCGGGCCATAAATTCTATGTGTAGTTAAAGTGCTTTAATGATGGCTGACGATTTGCTAAATGTAATGCATAACGTATGTATACAAATAACGAGGCTGGAATTCGTGAATGCTATGCCTTTATCCCTTTGCACGCCTGATTAAAGAGTTATTTGCTAACCCAACGCCATTTGATAATACATGACGGAATTCCCAACATCAATCCAAATCGACATGCAAAGTCCCTTTAATTACCCGTTTAATGTGCTTATTGATAGATGATAGGGGAATTGGATGTTGACAACTATATTCTTCAAAACTTGATCACAGCTTTATTGTAATATGATACGCACAGAAGAAAAGTGGTTGGAAGCAAACTTAGATTCTTTAAAGTGTGCATACAGTGAACTAATATTTTATCCAGAATAGTGGCAAACTTTTGAGATCTACTGCATTTTAACTGTATATATTTATGTATAAACTAACTCTTCCCAAATCAATTATGCGTTCAATAGCTACGACTACATGTAATGGGATATCAAACATCATTACAAAAATGTATTGATTTAGAATTCCAGAATGTACATACCCAGACAAATTGACACTTCCTTAATCGTGTACGCTTTTTATAGCAAATACTGATTAAATATCCAACAACATTACGAAGATGAATTGTCTCAACGACATTTCAATGAGGCATTAAAATTTCTCTTTAGTGAACAGGCACGTAAGGATGTAAGGACATATCACTTAAGAAAGTTTGACTTTGAGAGAATCATTGGTTTTCGACATGAGGAAATAGGAATGATTGACAAATCCGATTTAGTCGAGTGTTTTGACGTCATACATAATTGAAATCAACGACTCATAATCCAATAAAGATTTAAGATTGATCAATCAAATGTCATTATTATTGCTACGTCTCTAGGCTCGGATTATAATGGCCGTATAATATCCGGTGTTGACTTGCATGTCCCGAACACGACCGAGAAACGTCCTGACTCAATCCTTGAGAAAAACCTGATTTTCGTCGCTCATTAACCAAACCACTTATGGGCGTACTGGCGCATTGGAAGAGCAACAGTCTCGGTTAGCGATGGATTCGGATTCAATTCCCGTTAGCGGCAAGGTGAAAATGGAGGCGCGCAATCCGGGAAAAATGAATAATTTGAAACTAAAGTAACCAAGCCACTATAGGAGAGCTACATGTTAAGTTTTGCAGCGGCGTTCCAGTTTGTGTATTGACTGATGGTGAGCGATTCATTGCAAAATGGCTGAGTCAATGGAACGTATAGCTTCTTGAAGGTAGGCACATACCAAAACATAAGCATTGAACTTGTAATGGAACATATACATGCTTATATACATGCCCCTTACTGCCTTCAACTATCCGTAAAGGGTACTGGAAAAGAACCTTATAAGATTTTGCTTTCGTTCATATCTATTTCAACTGAATTGTATGTCCCTTACTGCAAAGTTTAATTCTGTTAAAGAAAGATACTTAGCGTAGTAACCAGGTTATATCACATTGCGGTTGGCCTGGATCTAACCTGTTTGCGCATAAACATGAAGTCTATTCCAGCACTATAAAGGTTAGAATAATGGATAAGTCTTATCTCAAAGCGGTCCTTCGTTTCGACAAGTAGTTGTATATAAACGTAAGACATGAGCTGGTTTTACCATGATGATTGTTAATTTTGCTATGAACGGTTATACCCTCACGATTTGAAAACGAACAGTGCAAATTGTGTAGGGTCGTTGATTCTTCCTCTTTGGGATTGCTTTATGATTATAAAAAAGTTCGATTGTGACAGAAAATGTGCTAGCGATTTAATATCAGCATCACATACATTAATTACTTGGAAAAAATAAACGTTTGCGTATTTGTTCTTCTACAATCGAACTTTTTTATAATCATACACAATGTATACTAAAACTTTTAGTATACATTGTGTTAAAAGGCACAAAACCAAACCGAATGTTTTAGATTTCAAATCAGTTAAAGATGGTGTAGCTTTGTGACGTTCATGATTTTGGGTTCACTGTAATCAACGTCGATGAGCCCCAAAAACTACATATCATCTTCATTTTAAAGGCCCATAAAAGGAGATTAATGCTATATCAAACTATATTATTTGGTAAACTTTTGGACAGATTTAAATAGTTATCACCAGAAAACACCATCAGCACAACTTAAATGTGAAAGTAAACCTTAAAAAACCCAGATTAGCAAGTTTTATAATTCAGTATTCCTTTGATGTGCCTTTAAGTAATGTGATTTAGTTTAACATGAATAACACCGCTACCATCCGTTGAATGTTGCCATCTGTAGTTCTGCTAGACATCGATATTGCATGACGTCCTCAGCATTGTATCATGATTGGTAACATAACATAGCCACAGTGACAGCTTATCAATTTGTTATTGATGGATTGTCAACACATGCTCTTATCACATTCGCTTTGATATTTCCGTGAGACCATGTGAAAAAGGAACTCTATTTTAAAAACGTCTCGCAAAACTGAAACTGAAATGAGCTGTGATCAGCGTAAACAAATATAAGTTCCTCATTAAAACAATATTTATTGTTTCAAGTTTGAACAGAAACGGGGCCTTTAGTCTGAACCTTTTTCAAGCACAAGTCCAAATTAAAAGCAGTACAGGTCACTAGGAACAGCATGAACATGATTATATTTTCTTCACATAAGGAAAAAAACCAATCTGGTACAAGGATACATTTGTCACTACCTGGTTAGTCAATTGATAGAAGGCTTCTGTACTTAATGGCATTTGGCTTCTTTACAAACATTGTCTTTTTCCTTTTTTAATTGAAGTTTGAAAGAAGCCAGGATCTATATTTTGGCTGGCCAAAATAACATAAGTTTATCATCAAAATAAGGCCTTACGGTAACATATTTTTTTTGATCATTTTTGAGTTACAGATTGCTTAGTATTATTTCATCAATACCCAACTATATTGGCAACAGTAAAGGTCAATTTGGTGAATATGTGAAGGTCACACTGAGCATGTCATATTGTGCGTTTCGTGAAACCATTAAGCAGTTGACAAGTTTTCGAAATGTGCTGAGGGTTTTTCATCTAAGCTCAGATCGTTGAAGTTGTATCTGTCAACGCCAGTACAAACATAGTTTTGCGTGGCTGCGGACTCGTTAGATAACTATCAGATTCGTGAAACATGCTCTTCAAAACGATTTGTTTCTTTATAGTTTTGTGCAAAAACTCATTTTTGTTCTAGCGGCTTTTGCAAAGTTGTCATGTGTTCAAATGTAGATGTATTTTCTGTTGCATTTCAATTAGGAGACACAGCATCCATTTGACCAGCGTAATTGATTAACAGCCATTAAGTTGAATTATCAGTTATCCGATAAGCCTTCAAAAATGGAAACATTTGCTTTCATGTGCAGAATCAAAGGGATGAGAGCTCGTTATACAGAAAATATCGCTCAGGACATGCCCTGATAGAAACGTCATTTGGATATAACTGTGGGTTGATGACAAACACTGAAATAGATTCTTTTTATAAATATCGATGGATCTTAAAGAAATAAATATCCGTAAAGTATCAAAGGATACCATCACGGTATAAAGCAGTACATTTATAAAGAATTACATTCCCCATATTACGATACAATTTGGAAAAAGAGAACTTGAAAACAGAAAGAGTTCTTGAATGAAGTCCGAGTTCTTAAATTGATCGACGAAGGACAGCATAATACAGCCTCTGGATGTATGAGAGAGGCTGAAACAATAGTCTGATAATAAGGCCGTTTAGACATTAGTAATCAGGAAGAAACCACTTACTGGCGCGCCATTATGGTGGAATCTAATCCCTACTAACACCACAGGGTTTTCGAGAAACCATCTTGTTAATGTCGTTTTTATCGTCTGCTATTCCCTCTAATCTGATCTTTCTCTTATAATTAAACGTCCAACCCCCTCCTTACATTCACTTCAACCCTCTACATAACTTCGGTAATTGTGACAAACCCTAATTATAAGAGTGGAGATTCCCAAAGGCGATTAACCCATGACCAAACAATAAAAAACGACATTTGACCATTTTGTTGAAGACGACTCTGCAAAACATTATGGGAAAAGAAGAAATTGCTCTTAACGAGCAATTTCTCCTTTTCCCACAATGTTTTCTACTTTTTCATAAAAAATACTTTTAATTTAATCCCATTTTGATATGTCGTCTGCAAACTCTTCCTATTTTGGACAGTCGAAAATTTGGCGTTTGGTTAAGGGTTAAGCCATGGGATCGTAACGATCTATAACCATTGCTCTTTGCGTGACCAACACTATGATGTTAAGACCGAAACTCCTAAAGGTATATGGAAATCGAGATTCCTTAAAGGTGCTTGTTCACATATACGAACGATTGATGGTCAAATATCAATGTCGTTGAAAAAAGGAGCATTTGTATTGTTGAATTAAATACACTTAGAATACAAAGAAGCAATAATCTGACAAATGAAGACAGGCGATTTGAATAAACTTAACCTCCGTCGTAGTACATAATCAATTCATTATACATAATTCATTATACACATTAAATTGTTTTTGTGTTTGCCCTCCCCCATCTCTCTATATATATCTACCAATATCCCTCTCCCTCTCTGTCTATCTCTCACTCTCTCCGTTTCCACCAAGACTTTTTTAGATTGAATGTTTTAATATTTCTTTTTAATTAAGCAATATTCATAGCTAAATCCTTTTTCGAAAGAAAGACCAACGCCGGTTTAATAGCACACTATAACATGTTGAATGGATATTTGATAAGCTAATAAGTTGTAAGTGCAATCCAATTATATTATTGTTAAATCATTCTCCTGAATGATAAACTATATCATAATTGAGAAATAAATATGTATAAACTCATCAATTCATAAAGTTAAAGCGTTTGATTTACACTGTTTTACAGACATGTACTAATGCTTACAAGTGTAATCAATCATGAACAAAATTAGGTTTAGCTGCATTCAATCAACACCATTTCAGAATAATTCCAAACCACCAGGCTAGATCTCACCGACTTCAAAGAAGGTGTTTATACTTCCGGTGATGTATGGTTCATTAAAATGGAATAGAAAAACCAATTCTAAGGTGGGAATAAGTGAACCGTTCAAACAAACGATGTATCGCTGCAAGGAAATATAACCACACCGTTAGCCTCACATCAAGGGATCATTGCATGACTATAGAAAATCCTTCATTTCTGTGAAGGATTTACTATAGTCTTGCATTGAACCCTTGAATTGTCGAAGGTCGGAGGTTCAAGTACTGTTCAACGCATACCCAAACCCGAAATAAATCTCAGTAGAACTTATGTATTTTGTTTGTAAGTGTGTAACTGGTATTGTGAGATGTATTACGACTGAATGTCGAGTTGCTGGTAAAGAAATATTAAATCAGATTTGAACTGGATACCATAGTTATATGCAAAGCATAACGTTGCAACTGAGAAACATCTGGTATAAAACAGCATCAAGGCCATAGGGTCGTGCTGGCATACCGTACCCCTCTCATATTTTGTTTCGCGCAAAGCGATCTAAATACAAGTTTTTCATTTATTTCTATTTTTTGTTTTTGTCGGAATATTTTCTTTTGTAATGTAAATACTCATACACCTCGATATTTAAGATCTTACCGAGAAAATTGTACTCATCTGAAGACAAAAATATCAATTAAAAAAACAAAATGTTGCAACTTAAGAACAGATTGCTCTTTCAGAATGATTCGCAGCAAACATGTTCCAGTCACAAATCATGTACAGCACATCTATTCACGAGGCGTATCGTATGCTTTGGGATGCATTGTACTGGTTCACCTATAGATAGACATTAATTAGGCTGGTTTATTGTGAAATGAATCTCATAATAGTGAGATTTACGATTGCCTTGGTTCGAAAATTGGCTTTGACTTTTCAATACTTCCATGTGTTGAATAACCCTTAGCCTTCAGTAATGTCATTAGTTCGCTTTTCTCTCTATAATAACACATCACTGTGATAGACAGTGGTTGAGGGGTAGAACGTCAGCCTCGGTAAACGAGGGTTGTGGGTTTGAATCCCTTGAATAGCGGGATCTGCCTTGCGACTGTTCGTTAATCAAAATTCGGTGTGAGTACTTGTTATGTATACAGCAAGCAGACTCGATATAAGAAAAACATTGTTAACATGCAAAACATCGTTCAGTTTTGCTGTTGGGATATGTAAATAGATTGAAGATAGTCTAAGAAGCATTGTGGTCAAAAGAGAAATTACTTGTGACAATCAATTTCCGCTTTTCCCACAGTGCCTTTGGAAAGTCGTATGCTGAAAGACACAAGTAATGATTTTCTTGATTCATTAAATCAGTTCGTTGGTGAACGTCGTGAAATGAACTCTTTCAGCGTATGTGGAACTTTATTTCATATAAAACCAATCATATTACTACATAACTGCTGACTTAACATATTCCCTTATTGCAATATGGAAATAGATGTCCAAACTAAAAGCCACAAAGCAAAAACAATAGAGTATTAACATCTCTAACATTGGTAAAACCGCTTTGGATTAACACCATTGGCAGCAAGTAGCATAATGAAGCATGTCTAAATTGCATCCAAAACACTTAGCCGATCAAGATCACAGAAAGAAAAGAACATTTGACGAGAAAAACGTATTGCATCATAGATGGTCCTGAGAAAAACAGATCAAAGTTAGCTTAATGTTCTGTTTCCGCTATCAAGTCCGCAGCATGCGTTTTGTTGTCCCGTTATTCATCCTCTGTATATGTGATGCATGTAGCGCACTTAATAAACCGTTCTCAAATTGATGTAAACACATCAAACAAATAGTTGAAAGATTTCCAATGCTTCATCAACTATTTCATTTCCTGATTGTTTATTGAGTAAGCCATAATTTAGCGCGTATTCCTTGAATAAACCATACCACATGCCTGTATGACTTTGATGATTATCGGATTAATATATTGTATGAATACTCACGCAATCGCTCGATGGATTTATATCTTAAGCACATGGAGCAGATGATGTAACCCGTAACTTATAAAATCTTGCCATTTTTAACAGACACCTTATCAAACTATCATGACAGGAAGAAAAATTATCTCAACCATTTACCAAACGCCAAATATTCTACCTCTACGAACTGAAAGAGTTTGCAGACGACATTTAAAAATGTGATTAAATTGAAAAAAAAAAAGATCTTCTGAAAGATCAGAAAACATTTTGGGGAAAGGAGAAATTGTTTGTTAAGAGCCTTCACTCCTTTTCCAACAATATTTTCCAGCGTAGTCTGCAACATTCTGATTAAATGCAGTTATTGTTTGGTAAGTGGTTAAATCACAATCTATTAACGTGAATACTTCCGGTCCCGACCGATGTATACCGAAAACGACCGATGTATTCCGACAAATGAATGTTTTTTTTTTCAAATTGGCGTATAAGAGGCACTCTACCTAAATCTAAATCAGTCATAACTTCATACATGAGGATGTAGTAGGGCTGTACAATGGACAAGAAGAGAGCATGCTTCTAGTTTGAGGACTGTGTTGACTTGTGTGTTGACCTATATGCACATAACGTCGTTTTTACTAGTATGAATAGTCTTCCATGATAGTCGGCAATTTTAGTTTTGTGTTACAAATCGGGTTAAACGACGTGATTACAGCTTAATTATGATCGGTTAGGGCTCTGAAGTGACTTGCAAAAAGACACTCCATAGAAACCATAGGTATCGGTGGGGACCGAACTTGTGATCCATAGTTCTGCATTGCGTTCAATAAGGAAAACGTTCGCGAATTGTTTGCGAATTACCGTAAACCCGTAAGATTTCACGACATTATCTCCGCGAGCGCTCTTGGATCTCGCAAACGGAAGTGGAGCTTGACTCGCGAATAACAAACAGGCGAACAAAAATGGTGGACTTTGGACTCTTTCAATCCTTGTTGAAATGTTTTCATTGGTTGTGTAATGAATAAAGGGTGGTTCATAAAAAAAATTGAAATTAACGTTTTACGGTTGTTTTAATTTTGATTTAAATCATGAGAAATAGGAGGCATAACTTGCCATATATACACAAAAGGAATATTTTGGCAATTCTGACCATGTTCGCACACATATATATTCGTAGCCAATTCCAACTTTCTCACGGTGATTTCCCCTTATCGGATTTGATTTATCTCCCTTATTAGCGAACGTTTTCGAAAAGTGTTTCCCGTTCAATAGAGATTTCCGTTAGACAAATTGTTCGCCGAAAACGTTTTTTTCTTATTGAACGCAAGGATGATGTATAGGTGGGGATAGAACCTTGGTCCCAAAGTTCTGAGTCCGTCGCCATACCCTGCTAAGCAATCGTAATAAATCTACCGAGATCTCGATCCCCCAACTTTCTAGTGTATTCATGT
This sequence comes from Cerastoderma edule, assembly GCA_947846245.1. Taxonomy (NCBI): domain Eukaryota; kingdom Metazoa; phylum Mollusca; class Bivalvia; order Cardiida; family Cardiidae; genus Cerastoderma; species Cerastoderma edule. The sequence goes on along the minus strand of OX401412.1, from coordinate 8,951,673 downwards.
GCTACCTACGAGATATATCTACCGACTTGTGCCGGGGATTACCGAGTAGAAACAATTGATGTCCAAAGTGTATTTCTCAGCACACGGAAGTACCCGAGTAGTTCCGAGTTTGTCCAGATTTTGCTTAGTCGGGAAGATCCAGGCGTAGATAAATAATTCTACGACTCATCTCAGCTAGACGTCACAGTTTCGATGAGGGGTTCCAATAGTAAATAATTGATGGGCACTTTCTCGAGACCACTTAACTAACCACTTGTCCGTTACTTCTTCTTCATTATATAAGTCCTCTAGGGCCTCGTTTAAGGTCGATAGCCAAACTGATATTGGCATTTAACCTACAACCTCATTACAAACTCATTTTCACTCTTCGGTCTTCTACCGATATCATATATAGAAACGGAAGAAGAAAATCTTATTTATGAATCAGTATGATCAAAGAAGAAATTGCTCGTCACAAACAATATCCTTTCGTCACAATGATTTTCCTGTAAATGTTCGTGGGAAATACAGGGGCTTGTCTCACCAATGTTCGTACGAACTATTTTCACGTAAGTGTAAATATAAAGACGGAAAGTACATCGCGGAAAAATCATTATCTTAAGCGTATACGTATTACTATAACATTTGTCAAATATTTGACGTATTTCTAAATGCGTACGCAGTACTCATTCGCAAGCACAAACCAACCATTGGGAGTCATGGTTTGCGATAATGTTGCTAACGTAGACGTAAAGTTACGAGTCTTTGTTGGACAGGCCTCAGCCATTTGCGATTTGATTTGACAACGTTGATACCATATATCGTCTAAAGGTATTCGAACCTTAAAACAAGTCAGAATAACAAAGTCAAAGATTTAACAGAACATATGTCGATATAAAATCAAGCTTTAAATCATAAGCATTTTTCTATGAATTGCAGTATCTATATGCCACCTGTCAGTTCGATTGATCAGCTTTATAGATTACAGTAACATGGTTTCGTTAATTATACGCTACATGTCTTTTTAATAGATCTAAGAAGACCATCGCGCACGCAGATGCCCTCTTCCTTATCGAAGCATCTGAGTGGAACCATCGCCTGGTTCCAATTAGAAGGAAACACTGAGCTTGACCACATCACAATTGATCAGTTTCGAAGATGACAATATAAACTACTTTGTTAATCAAATGCTACATGATTTCCTTTTTATAGAATGAACATGTTCATCACGTACTCAGCAGCCCGGCGCTCTATGGTAGAATACCCTTAAAACGCCATTTTGAAAGTTATTCTCTCGTCGGAATACGCCGACCGTTCCCGGTATACATCGGTCGGGCCGGAACTATTCGAATTTAACCGAATAGTTCGGGCCCCGATCGATGTGTACCGAGAATGACTTAAGTACACCGACGAAAGAATAAACTTCAAAATAGCGGATTATGGGTTCTCTGCCTTAATCAAGCATCTGAGCAGAACCATCGATGGTTTCCATTAAAACAACAAATAAGAAGCTTGACCACATCGCTGTGGGTTGGGAAATATAATCCATGTATACAACATGGTCAGGAAACTGATGCTCTTTACCAATTTGTGAAATATATGTACATTGAGGTCTAAAACCAAGTAAGGGAACCAGACATTTACGAATGGTTGATTTGGAAATTGTTCGATTCCGAGACTGAATTCGTTCGGAGCTCAAAATGGAAAAAAAATTGACAAATTGAGGAATGTGTGGTCTGCGTTTCTTTCAACTTTTTTTCAAATCTATCTTTGTGGAGAAAATACTTTATGAAAAATGCATATCAAATTAACCAGCCTACATTTATTTAATGAATTGCATTTATACGTAGTTTTTTGTTGGATTATTTGAGTCTTCTTTGATTAGACTGTATAACGAAATCCGGCCGATTGAAGACGGTACCTTTACGCTATCAGTCATCTAATCTATCTTTTCTCTCGTGTTACAGACACTGTAATCGATCTTATGTTGCCGCTTGCCTTTGGCAAACTACTCGAAAAGGTCACTTTAATCACTCCACCTCCCCCTAAATGATTCTATAACCGATACCCAATGCAAACCTCTTCAATCTGTCTTGTAGAGTTAATGAGGTCTGAGATACGAACAGTTTCAATTAACCTGTACTCTATCATGGGATACGCTTTATGCTAAAACGCACATTTTGAAAATCAGCGTTAGTTTTTACATCGATAGTACCGGAAGAATGAAGCTGGTTTAAGTCACTCTCGGTGACTGCTTCCTGGATACTACACAAGGACTCGCGTCGATTCATGGAGTGTCCTTATGCAAGTCACTTTAGATCCCTAGACCAGTACTTATGAATCCAGGAGAGCTGTAACAAAACTAAAAAGTTGTTGGCACGGCGTTAAACACAAGAGTACTATCCCCAATGGCAATATTGCGTCAATGTATTTAAGCAATCACTTCTAGGGGGACAGACACATGCATCACAAAGAAAGGTGTCTATGGTGATTAGAGGTCAACCATGTACATTGTCCTTGTATGTAGCCATCTAACATTTCAACACGTGAACACATTTATGTCAGCCCGTTTGTAGTTGGGGTAAATGTAAACCTTTGACAAGACGTACAAGATATGATAGGATCAATATTGTGTTTCTAATTTCAGAACTAAACAAATCCTCTAACAACTATTTTCTGCGCCATTTGCATCGTGGTTTCCCTTCAAATTAGATGACACAAGTAGGATTTGAAGGTCACACTGGGGTAAAGGGTTTAGGTACTGTACATAACCAAACCCATTCTGTCGGTCGTTCTTTGTTGATTAGATGAGAGGTAATGTGTTCAGACGCTGTCTTTGATAAATGGTCATGTATACCCCGGGGATAACGAATGGGAAAGAGAGGCATTAGAGGCCTAAACAGTTTCCTCATGTGTGGACTTGTGACTGATCGAAATTCGAAGCCGCATTATTTACTTTTTAAAAAAATGAAACTTCTGTTGATTTTGGTGGTACCATTTTGTGCAGACGAGTAACTGCTTGTTAACCCTATTCTCCGTTCTATTACAGATGATTCTTAACTCCTTAATTTGAGGTGCCTAAACGTAAAAAAAAGATATAAGAGCAAATAGTGTACGTAATGACCCATCTATACCTCAATTTACATCATCTGTTGCAAGAACTTGCTATGCTGTAAGACCATATTCGTCCTTATTATCGAAAATAGTGGTTGAAAATGTATTTGGTATATATGTAAAGTCTACATACCTTACTAGAGGAAAGTGCTTACAGTAGATTATGTTCAGAACTGATCATGCGCTTTTTGAACAAATGCAATTAGATTTCGTACTAATATCATATTACCAATGACTCATAAACTTTCGTAACAAGATTGTTGTGACCCTTGAGTCTCAAAACTTACGTAGTTTTGAGAATAAAAAGATAGACATGCATTTTAAAATAGAATAAGGATTTCACATTTAGGACTAGGCTAAGCGGAAGGTTAATTATTATGTGTTACATCATTTAGAAGTGATATATAAACAAGCTGAAAGGTGATGTACTTGTCTCATAGGACGAGGCACGAGTCTCCAAGGGGCGGCCTGATGAGTAAAGATGACATAACCTTTTAACGTTCTATATTGGCAGTGCATTAACGTTTGTCTTGGTATCCTAAATAACTATGATTTATATGTAACCCATACTCTAATGTTGATGTAAGAACATTTTCTGCCAAGAGAAACGGTTCTTAAGGAGCCTTTGTTTTCCTTATCAGCTATGATATTTAATGTACTCATACAATATTCATATTCATTTTCGAATGGATAACTGAAATCATCCAAATTCAAAACACAACATAGAACAAATAAATATGATTGTGAAATATAAAAAAATAGTTTATAAAAAGAAAATAGCAAGTCATGTTGTTGTTAAATCTATTTTTGATGTGTGTTTGAATTTTGTCCGTTTGAAATTCATATTTCTACATTTCTAACATTTAGTCCATTGCATCGCTGTGGATTCACAGCCCGGGACCCAATTCAATACCAACCTTAATTTGGTATAGAAAATCGAGACTTTACAGGCGCGACGGCCCTGATTCCATGGCCATTACCCAGAATCCCTTGGAGAGAAGCCATGTTGATCATTGGTGTTGGCTGAAATAAAGAACCAAAGAAACTATTTCTGAGTTAATTGGATCGTGTGTCCAAATCTTTTCTCGGTCGATTTGGGGGGGGGGTCATTCCTTGAAAAGTTGAAAAGACGATGTCTTATGCAGCACTTTAGTCAACGTCTCAACAATTACAAAACTAAGTCATAGAATAGTACCTAAAACAGAATACAATATTGCATTGTGACACGTCGTTGCCAAATATATGTTACTTTGCATTGTTGTTTATTTTAATTTTTAAGCTTCCAGTCCAATCCAATTATCTTATTGTTAAAAACATTCTCCTGTATAGTATACAATGTACTTTGTTATATTTGAGAAAGAAATATGTTTAAACTAGATAAAAAGGAATATTGTTTGGAGCTTACGCACATGTTTAGCGTAGTTTGTATAGTACACAAAGCTACACATGGAATCAGTTGAATATAAACGGAATGGATGACGTTATTTCTTATACTTTTTATATGAGGCAACCACACAATTTATCGCCTCACAATGTGTTGTCGAAGTTCATTTTGTTATTCTTTTACATTTATAGATATCAAAGTTTCCTCCTCACATCTGTGAAGAAACAGATTAAAGCAGTGATCTCCAAGATAGCTATGCTGAAAGCATATACATACTAAGCGCACAGCAAATATTACATTACTATAACGTTGTCTACGATATTTGTCGTTAGCAGGTTTGTAAATGTGGATGATTAAACCTTTAGCACAGTCTCGATGTATGGATCGCCAATATCAGTCATCATCTTGATACACAATTGTGTATCGAGAAGTCCGTTTTTGTACAAATAATTGTGTAACCACAGTGAGTAAAACATGCAGCCAGAACGAAACTCGAGTCCGAGATCTCCGCAAACCATGCGAACGCTCTGCCGACGGAGCTATTCGACCCGCTTACAAGTTTAACTCTATCTTGTAAACCGAGACCGCTATTACATACTCCCCCACACAAGTGAAATTCGTCTCGAATATCCTGGGAACAGTATTCGTTTGTGGAACGAATCTTGCGTACTGTAACTCTCGTTGGTCATTTTCGTTGGGAGGTAATGTAATCAAGGTTAGAAAACATGCAGCCAGATCGGGAATCGAACCCGAAATCTGGGCAAACCGTGCGAAAGGTATACCGGTTGAGCTATACGTTCTGCTTACACATTCCATTCTACCCTCTAAATCGAGACTCGTACTAAACATATATATATATACCAGGTTGATACGGCGTATTCAATACCATTAGGATGATAACTACAATTCTAACAAGAAATCTCCTGTATTCCGAGTAATACAAGCTTTGGAATGGGCTTACAAGGCTTAGGATGATACCTGATGGTAATTTGATGAGTAATGTTTTGTCCTACAAGGTAAGCCCGGAATCCGGAACTCGGTCGACGTTAAACCCATGGGAGTAAATATCTTATTAGCGAAGCACTTGGTTTTAACAAAAACAACATGTTTATTATTCCCCTTCGCTAATCCACAATCATTACTGGAAGATTTTTTCAACCTTTAACCCTTTCCCAAACAATAACGACATTTAACCACTTTGTTGCAGACGGCTTTAGAAAACATTATTGGAAAAGGAGAAAATACTCGTAACGAGCAATTTCTCCTTTTTCCACAATGCTTGTCCTATCGGAAGATTATTTTCCAACTTCATCACATTTCAAAATGTCGTATGCAAACTCTTTAAATTTGGAACAGTCGAAAATATGTTGTTTGGGAAAGGGTTAACACGTACCACGGGGTTACAACCGGAAATGCAATAGAAATAAACTATTCAATCGTCATTGTTACACTGGTTTTTATTGTAATTCCGGTTGGCATATTCAACCAGTTTTACAATAACCGGAATTCCAATGAGTTTACGAAGTCGACCTTTTCCTTATGTATCATTCAAATATGATATAGAAAAGATGTGTTGTTGTTTCCGAGTCAAATTCATTTAAATCTGACCAATCTTTAAAAGCATCCTGGCGTTGACGAATGCATTGAATTTCGTCTAGATGACACGGAAACCATAACTTGTTTTGTTGCAATTCCGATTTTTATATACACGGGCAGTTTTATAAGTCTGGTACGCACGTTTTAACAGCAGACGAATTGACAATTCGACAATTCCTCATCCCGATCTTTGTCGGAGGTGAATAAGGAACCTATGCATTTGTTTATTTGTGAATTTTGTTTGTCGGAATTTTGGATAATATTCCATTGGCTAAATCGTTATGAATATTCAAATCGAGGGGATATATCGACTGCTAAAATTAAAAACGCTTTTCTATTTTTTTTTTATTTCTATAAGAATCGTGATAAAGAATAGTCTTTTTCTTTTGTAAAACATCTTTAGAATGGAAATGCAACTCCGGTTCCAAACGATGTTTACCGAGAACGACTGAAAAGATCCGACGAAAAATGTGTTTCAAAATGAAAAATTCTGGGTATTACACCTTAAAAGAAGAAAACAAATCCTAAGTTATCAACAGGACTACACCTAATATAGAAAACCTCTTTCAAATACTATCCAATCAAAATCCAGAGAAGTTCTTTGGTTCCATTAAAAGAATGGCAAGAAACTATAATCACGTACTGATTCCAGTAAGATGGACGACTGGTGCGGGTCGAAAATTGGACAAATAATGTTCACTGTCGTTGGCAATGAAGACGTTATAACTATGGCCGCAATCTCATTCCAAATCTCGAGCCAATATCTTCGGCGCGTTATTACGAAATACGATCAAACCGCCTTCAACACAGTCAGACCGCTCTGATTTAAAAGGTTGGCGTATTAAGGGGTCAATTTTATAGGCATAACTCTGGGAACCATTTTATTTAACGACTTAAGAAAATATTTGCGTGATTCGAAACTGATGAACATGGGTTGCATCTTTGATAAAACATGATATTGTCATGTGACACGTCATTGGAAGTGTGCGGAGAAATAATTCAAATGATGGTCTAATATTGAAATAAGGGGAATGCCGTTTTGCACTTAAGCACATTTTTAAATTGGGAAACACAATGATAAATATTTTCGACTTCACTTCTGATATATGGCAACATTTTCGGCATTTACAGATAAGCAGTTCTTAGATAGAGGTATGCAAAGGTCTTTTACGCTCATTTTGTAGACCAAACAACAGGGAACAATTTATTCTGTTTCTACGCAGGACAGCTTTGACAAAAAGATTCCAATCAGTTCCAATATTAAAAGGTATGGAAAAACAAAAACGAACATAGCTAGGGTAATTCGAATCTGTCAAAGACGTCTTACTACCCGGACTAAAGAGGTAAGACAATACAAACTTTATGCCAATGAATACAACTCGTGTCGGAATCTATGGGTACAATAATCCCTCTCAAATACTAACCAATCAGAACACAAATAATATTTCTTTGATTCTATTAAGTGACTGAAAAGAAACGATAATCGACTACTGACTCCAGTAACATGGCCGAATGTTGCGGGTCGAAAATTGGACAAATAACGTTCACTGTCGTCGGCAATCAAAACGTAATAACTCTGGCCGCAATCTCGTTCCCAATCTCGAGCCAATATCTCGGGCCCGTTATTACTCCACTGCAATCCTAGACGTGAAATACGATCATCGTCCCATCAAACAGCCTTCAACGCAGTTGGACCGCTCTGATTTAATAGGCTGGACGTATTAAGGGGGTGATTTTTCAATACATAGCGTATATGTATCAGCACATTCGACATTACGGTTTGTTAAACCATAGTTTAGTTTAAGGAAGAATACCGATAATCCATGATTTCTAACACTCATTATTTAATCCGATTACTTCGACAGCTTGATACGCAAAGTTCCGGTCGAGAACGATTTTTAATGCGAAAAGTTCGATGTTTACCGAGGACGAGCGAAGTAATCTGAAGAAGGAATAAGTTTCAAAATGTCGATTATGGGTATACTACCTTAAACTTATCTTTTTTACATCAATAGTGAAGCAAGTCTTTACACGTTTGTTTTCCTGGGACCCAGAGGGGGAATCCTGACTCGTTTGATCCCATAGTACCCCCAAGTTGTATTAGAGTTATATCTTGGATCATCCGAGTACCCTACAGCCATAATAACACACCATGGTGCTTTAAGATATAAAGTGTAGCGAATGTCGTAAGGGAAGCAAATATGCTCTATATCTGTTCTGTTTACCCATTGCCTTATGTTGTCTTCTGTAATGGGTTAAAGCTGAAAACAACATAAAAGGTATTTGTTTCACGTTGGTTGCTGTTTTTATAAGTTTTAAACTTATCTTTTTTACATCGATTTTATAAAAAGTTACACAACTTATATTAATCTCTCTCAAGTCTGCCTCCTAGCATAACCAATACTGGCGTCGAATCCAATTCAATTCAATTCCATTTTTATTTCAGTAAATTCAGGCCTCCGGCCCATAAAACATAATACATAAATCATAATACATAAACCGGGTTAAAGTAATACATAAGTATATAAATCTTTAAACACTTCGTATCAATACAATTTAGCAGTTCCTTTAGAATATGCATTGTCGATTTCATTGTATCTGGTATTCAAGAAAGATATACAAATAAATAGACTAAAACATATATCAATATGATGCCATAGAGTTAAACAATAATAACACACAAAACAAAAAATATCAAAATGTGGATTGGTGAAAAGCAAAACATTGTTGTCTGTTATTGTTACCAATTTGGACCAGCTACATACCCCCATTGGAGGAAACGCGTCTATTTAATGTCCCAAACAAGATCAGCATCGATTAAATCAACCTTTTCTATTGATTGGAGTTGTTCTGTGACAGACTAATTACATGCTAATTACGGGGTGCAAATTACGTAATCTGTTTAACGGAAACTTGTGTTCGATAAAGGCATCGAGAAGCTTTATAATTTGTTTTAAGGAATGCCCAAAGATACAACGCATGAAATAGATGTTCTTATCCAGGGAGACCTTGGTACCGTTTTACTAAACAACCTAAGGGAAATATTGGAGTAAGTCATAACTGATAAACATTAACAATATCTTCAATGAAAGTACAATATTGCAATGTGACACGTCACTGGAAGCGTCTCGAAGAGACGATTCCAATGATGTGTTATTTTGCAATATTGCTTCGCCCAATATTGAAATAAGAGTACTTGTTGTTATAGACTTACGCAAATCTTAAGCGTAAACCGTTTCGTAAAATGGTACCCTGTATCGTATAGAACTAATTATTTGCTGATGTCGTGATTAAATGTTTCAATATATACTTCTCAACAGGAACAATTGCATTGTGTTTGTTTATGTACCATATAGGTGAGGATATACTTGTATAACGAGCCCAATCGTTAAGATGCTACAGTCTTTGCTCCATATTGTGAAATCTTAGCGAAGCCAAGGGGTTGCATTGGTTTATCCCACCTTGATCGGTAACTCATGCATGATGCCTGGTTATAAATAAGCAGACTCGTTTGAAAATTCGTCTGTCATCTGTAAGTTACAACCAAACGATGTTTCTGATCATATTTGTGGTCCAATAAAACTCAATGAGTGTAAACAATGATACGGAGTGTATTTCTCTGGTGACCTGAGTCAGATTTTGTTTATCATTTTTTTCAAGAAATACAAAGGTTCCACAGTAAGTTGCAAGAGGTGTCGTTTTTTTCCCTCTGCTCTATGACGATTATGACAAAAATGATAAGGCTTACAATGGGCTTCAGAGTTTTAGCAAGCTCTTGTTCCATCATGCTTTGGAAGAGAAAACTAAAGCTCCTGTATAATTCTTCCATCTCGTAATCTAAAGGCCCACTGTGTGCCAACTTAACAACAGGGAACCAGAATACTCCTAATTAACGTGCTAATTAGCGTATACAATATCTAAATGATTGGACCGCCTCTGTTAACGAGTAAATTCGCTCCTCGTTATGAAATATTGTTTCGTTCCCTGTACAGGACGTGGATACCATTTTATTAAACATTCTATGCTTATCACTTTCGTCAGTTCAAACCAACATTCCCTCTTATTTCAAAATTGGTCTAAGCAATATTGCTTAGTAACATATCATTGGAATTGTCTCTACGAGACACTTCCAATGATGCTTTACATAGCAATATCGTGCTTTCATTTAAGATATTATATACGTCCACCAGTTTTGACTTACGCAAATATTGTCCTTAAGTTGTTTGGTAAAACAGTACCCCGAATCTTCAAGCCACAAAGCCCAATTCTATAAGTATATTTGAACGTACATGTAATTTATCTTTATTTCCTCTCAATGCCTTTTAATCTTTGATGTCGTCTCTTCAAAACAAACATGATAAATGGATAAGCTGTACAGTAGGGGCCCGTTTTACTAAACAACTTACGGAAAATGTTTGCGTAAGTCATAATTGATTAACATGGATAATATCTTCAATGAAAGTACAATATTGCAATGTGACACGTCATTGGAAGCGTCTCGGAGAGACGATTCCAATGATGTGTTACTTTGCAATATTGCTTCGCCAAATATTGAAATAAAAGGACTTGTTGTTTTAGACTTACGCAAATCTTAAGCGTAAACTGTTTAGTAAAACGGGCCCCAGAAGTTTAACAAATACCTTTTTAAGTTATACGAAGGCGAATCTCTATCTCCCTGCAACTGAAATGACTAAACCATCCAGCATATGACACCATGATTGAAATGAAATTCAGAAACAGTTATTCATTCATGAAAAACAAGCAGGCGCAACCTTTATATGACCTGGAGCTGTGAAAAAGAGATTAGTTATGTTTGATATAGCGTTGCCAAAGACCCGCTCACAATATTTCATAACGGTTACGGTACATGTCTAAACATGAGTTGATAAAGATTGGTTCGGCTCCGCACCAAGAAAGATTAACCTGAAAATGACTATCCCATAGTTAGAGATTTTGTTTTTATCTTTTTAAGATATAATGTTTTCTACGAATAAAATGCCATAACAGGTTTATGAAGTTACAGATTGCATAATTAGTGATACGCTTCTCATCTCCTCACAGAACCTTGCGGTGGTGGTATAGCACGTTAATGTGATGGATTTAGTGAACAGTCTCGTTTGTTTGGAAACATGCGCTTTTATCTCCATCCTTCGAAACGATTGAAACGTGTAACATTTCCTTGAAATTAGATCATGAAATGAGTTAAAATGTTTATCTCGAAACACTTACTTATAATTTTTTTTTCAATCAAAGCACTAAAGGCCATAACGCTCGTTTCATAACTATCCAAAAATGCAGGTTTTCAGGATCTTTAATATATAGATATTGAAGATGGTCATTGAGCTCGGGATGAGAAGTGTTTGAATCATCTCTTTTTAACATAGACACCCTAAGATATGGCTAGAAATGCAGTTCATTTTTTCAATTATTTATTTCACATAGATATACATCATCCTAACTAAGAACAGCATATAACAAGTATGTTTTCAAAGTTAATTTCTATCATAGAACAACACAGAAAACACAGTGTTTATGGGTTAATTAAATTGTTCATAACTTAATTAATCATAATCGTACACATAAATTATCAAATAAGTAGAAAAAAATATAGTTATTAAACCCAGTCATTATCATACTATAACTCGGATGACCCAAGACAGATTGTACGTCGTAGGTGTCACTAACTCAGATGACCCAAGACAGATTGTACGTCGTATGTGTCACTAACTCGGATGACCCAAGACAGATTGAACGTCGTATGTGTCACTAACTCAGATGATCCAAGACAGATTGCACGTCGTAGGTGTCACTAACTCGGATGACCCAAGACAGATTGCACGTCGTAGGTGTCACTAACTCAGATGACCCAAGACAGATTGTACGTCGTATGTGTCACTAACTCGGATGACCCAAGACAGATTGTACGTCGTATGTGTAACTAACTCGGATGACCCAAGACAGATTGTACGTCGTATGTGTTAATAACTCGGATGACCCAAGACAGATTGTACGTCGTATGTGTCACTAACTCGGATGATCCAAGACAGATTGCACGTCGTAGGTGTCACTAACTCGGATGACCCAAGACAGATTGCACGTCGTAGGTGTCACTAACTCGGATGACCCAAGACAGATTGTACGTCGTATGTGTCACTAACTCGGATAACTCGTCGTATGTCACTAACTCGGATGACAGATTGTACGTCGTATGTGTCACTAACTCGGATGACCCAAAACAGATTGTACGTCGTATGTGTCACTAACTCGGATGACCCAAGACAGATTGCACGTCGTAGGTGTCACTAACTCGGATGACCAAAGACAGATTATACGTCGTATGTGTCACTAACTCGGATGACCCAAGACAGATTGTACGTCGTATGTGTCACTAACTCGGATGACCCAAGACAGATTGTACGTTGTATGTGTCACTTACTCGGATGACCCAAGACAGATTGTACGTCGTATGTGTCACTAACTCGGATGACCCAAGACAGATTGTACGTCGTATGTGTCACTAACTCCGATGACCCAAAACAGATTGCACGTCGTATGTGTGACAAACTCGGATGACCCAAGACAGATTGTACGTCGTAGGTGTCACTAACTCGGATGACCCAAGACAGATTGCACGTCGTATGTGTCACTAACTCCGATGACCCAAGACAGATTGTACGTCGTATGTGTCACTAACTCGGATGACCCAAAACAGATTGTACGTCGTATGTGTCACTAACTCGGATGACCCAAGACAGATTGTACGTCGTATGTGTCACTAACTCGGATGACCCAAAACAGATTGTACGTCGTAGGTGTCACTAACTCCGATGACCCAAGACAGGTTGCACGTCGTATGTGTCACTAACTCCGATGACCCAAGACAGATTGTACGTCGTAGATGTCACTAACTTCGATGACCCAAGCAGTATCACTGTCCAATGAACCATATCCGTCTGGAACATTCTGACTAAGCTGTCAATGAGATGACTTTGATTGTGTCGCTTGAATCGGATTAAATCATTTATAAAGGAAACATAACCGAAAAATTGAATGACTCCTTATGGTTTTAAATTCTTGCCGTATCGCATCTGCTGCAGACGACTGAAGAAACCACTGTAACAAAAACAAGTTGCTCATAAGGAACAATATATCATTTTGTTATTATACCTTTTACCGTTTATTACAAATAATAAATATTTGTTCATCAGTTTTTCATAGTAAGCCCATGATACTGTCATTAGATGGAGGACTTAATGGAGGAATGTGTCTGTCCGTTTTGAAACGTATTCGACAGACCTTTTATCCGAATTTGTCGGGCCAATATTTGCTGATCGTTTGTCTCTCTGTTTGAGCTTTCTTTGAGGACCAAATTAGTTGGTCGCCATTCTTATCTCGATGTTTCCACTCTGGCTCCTTACGTAATATGTCCGGTATCGAGACGACACGCTATTAGATAAATGTCTCATTTGACGCATGCGCTCTGTCTCATCTCGCTCAGACTGAAGTTTCGCGAGATGTGATGCCTGACACGTGACAAAATTTATGTCTGAGTACTCTCTCATCCAGAAAATTGGGTGTAGTGATCTTAGCTATGGTGGTTTAAACTATCGGTATACCAAGTGAACAAAACATGGTTTAGTGGTTATAGACCTGACCAATCGTTAGCCTAGTAGTAAAAGTACTGAATGATGTCTGCCAATACGTACAGTGAAGCCTCGTTTATCCGGACCCCGATACTCCGGATGTCTCGCAATTCGAACGAAATTATAAGCGAACGGAATTATTGTGCGGTACAACAAAACAATCGCGACATTTGACCAGTTTGATGCAGACGACTATCAAAAACATATCGTGACGAGCAATTTTTCCTTGACCCACAATGTTTTTTGCCATATCAGATGATTAATTTTGAATTTCATCACGTTTTGAAATGTCGTCTGCAAACTCTTTCAATTTGGGACGGTCCAAGATTAAACGTTTGATAAAGGTTTATAAGTATACACGTGCATATAGACCGTTTATGTCTAAATATGTATAAGACCAGGCCCTGCTTCATTAGTCCGGATTATTCGTTAATCCAGAAATTCTGTTGGGAACGGACGTGTTCGTATTAACGAGATATTACTGTACATGCTCAACTATCTATATTAATCGCACTAGCGTATGCATAATATAAATATATAAATCATATTGGTGGTTCTAAACGTCCATTTTGTATAAGCCATTGGCTACTCATGGGACGCTTCATCAGTTTCAAGTCTCATCCGAAGTAGATACGAGAAAAAAATAGTAAGTATCTCCGAAAATGTCATCGGCGAGACCCTAGATCGAATCCGGGATCCCTCGACGAGGAAACGTTAGCTTAACAACTCAGCCAATTGAATGGATTAGCATTGTTTTTCTTTTCTAAAACGTTTCGTATGTGCGATATTCTTAATTTCTTATGTTTTGATCTTTTATGTTATAAACTGTTAAGTTATTGACCAACCAATACAGAATCCTAACAGAACAATGGCGTGGCATGATGAAACAATATAAACCACACCGGCGTCCTTGACGATTTCGATTTCCTATCTGTTATTTCTACGTATACATAGACTTGGCGGTGATCAAGCAACGGTCTGTTGAGAAAATGAATAGATTTATTTGTTCCGCAGCGAGCCTTGCTTCAAGGAGGGTTTTACCCGTTCGACCCCTTTGTTGCAGACGACTCTGGAAAACATTGTGGGACAAGAAGAAATTGCTCTTTACGAGCAATTTCTCCTTTCCCCACAATGTTTCCTGCCCTATCAGATGATAAATTTTCAATTTGATCACATTTTGAAATGTCGCCTGTGAACTCTTTCAATTTGTGACAGTCGAAAATTTGAAGTTTGGTCGTGGGTTAAAGTTTTCTTAGAAGAAACCTTCTGATATATCTAAATAATGCCTTTTCCGGACTAACTTCACACTATTCGGAAAGTAAAAGGACCATTCATCAAACAATGTCTAAACAATGTAACTTAGGTCAAGTAACAGAGTATCACCTCGTCTTGATGATTTGACCAATGTACAGAGATTTTCGATCAGACTATCAGAAATAAACATATTTTCCAACAGTTGATAACGTCAACAACATTTTATCATCACAAAACATAATTATTGTACTTAACACTGCAAAATGTATAAGGTGTGCTTTTAGGTTAAGAAGCAATAAACTGTAAAACAACTCTCTTTCCTTATCAATTATTGCTAAATTATTCTGTCCTTTCAACGGAAATCTTGTTTTCTTTTTATACTGACTTTCGTTTTTGCTTTTCTGTGAAAAGTACATGTTATTTTTTCTATGTAATATATTTTTTTGTAATGTTTGGTATATTTCGTAAATTTCATAAAGTTTAGGCCAATGGCAAAGTGTTGCCGCCATGCCTGCAATTTGAAATAAATAGATAAAAAAAATGTATGGACGACATCATTTATTTATCCAATATAAATATATTGTTCTGAGGAAAGTACATTTCGAACAATTACTACGTCAAAAAGAAAACCCTTCATAACGTTACTAGAATACCGTCAATTTGTCAGTGATAGATATATGAATAGTTAATGTTCTGGCGAAATGGAAACAAGTGCATTGTCGGTATTAATATCGTCTGCCAAGCTAGCACAATAGCTCATACTCACATTCCATGTCACCAATGGTGGTCAAAGGGTAGAGCGTCGGTTTCTTCGACACGAGGGTCGTGGGTTCGAATCTCGTGCTTTGCGACCTTTTATTAATCCATATTTGGCGCGAATACTGGTTGTGAATCCAGAAAACAGAATCTACAGTTATTAATCTAAGCTGTTCGAACTTTTTTCACTATCGATGTGAACTAAATAATCAATAATAAACTTTACTATCACAAAATCATAGGTCATCAAATAATTATGTACATCGTATTTATTTGGCAGATATAACATATTTATCATCTCAATTGCTCACATGTTAGCTTGTCATTGGAACCTCTCGATTACTGTCCCGTCAGAATACCTTTCGTATGTGTATCTTTACACCGGAGAGTGATCTCTGGAAACAGTGTCTCAGGAAGATAAAATTATTAACGAATTGAAATAAATAAGAATCATGACTTCTTATCGATTATTGACAGTACTGTTCATTATCAGAGACAATTTCTGTGGTTGAAAAATTAATGCACGTCCAAGGGGATGAAATAATAGGAGTATGACTATGTACTTTGGTCATCATGAATTACAAAGTTTGAAAAATAGACATTACAATGGTAAAATTGCAACAACTGCATCTCTTTTGGATGAAACATATTGGAAATTGAACAAATTCAAGTGGTATTTTACATCGCTTGGTTCTGGTTTTACAGTTATGATGCGATCGCTGGTTCATAATAGATGAGGAAAGAGCCAGCTAAACAGTCTATTAGGACAAGTGTGTGTTACGTAATCATTTAATTATGGTATACATTTGAAAATATAAAGCATCCGTAAAAATGTCAAGAACTGATTCTTATGGTTTGAACTGATCGTTTTATTGTATAGTTGGGAAGAAGCTTTGAAGTGAATCTACATATTTTCAGAATCAAACATTAATCCTTAAAGTGCTGGAACCGACTTCATGCATATGCAACCAGGTTAGATCCAGATCAGCCGCCAAGTAAGTTTGCGGCTGGCCTGTCACCTTACCGGTTTGCTACTCTGAGTATCTTTCCTTAACACAGTTAAGCAGATATTTAAGGTTTTGGTAGGCAGACGACACGAAAGTGTATTTATTTCTAAATTTACCCAGCATTCTAGGAGCTAAACTGCACCGTTTTATGTATTACAGACTCGCGGAATGTAATCGATCGCTGTCAATCAAAATGAACGGTTGTTGAAAGGAATGTTTTGTACAAGTCTACTCTTAATCATTGATTGATTATAAAGCACATGCTTCACCCTTTACCTTTTTAAAATCCCCTCAGATGATGATATTTTGAAATCAATGTGACAGATTGAGAATGTACTCGTAATGAGTAAATTCTCTACTTGTCAAATTGGTTTCGAAATTATTTATAAGTAATTATACCAGTATGAAATATAGTTTCAACGATTTCAAAATCTTTAGTTTCAAATGTGCTTAATGTCACATTTTGAAAGATCTTGGCAATCAAATAATTTGTTTGAAGCAACACTATGAAGCCGAACATCCTCGACAACAGCTAACAGGGATAGAATTATACACGCCAATGGTTTTTAAACAGTATCATATAGAAACTACTTTTCTTTATTGAGTCAAACTTTGAAAGCACTGAACCTTTAACACGAACTATTTCTACTAAAATACATTTTTCGCCAGTAAGTCTTTAACTACAATACAGCTCCTATACATTTTAAAGAAAAAACATTTCAATATTCAGTTATCTTCAATTCCTTTAACAAGCACCTTTAAATGAGGGTTGTTCTCGTCTTACTTTTCCGTAGTGATTTAAAATATCATTTGTTACACACGCAATATCGGACATGAGTTTTGCTTTAAGAAGTAAACGATTAAAACCAATGTACTTGGACAGGTTGGTAAAATGACTACTTTGTCAACAGATTTCGCAACATCTGTTATTGAACTGTTTCATTGACAGTATTGTAAGTACAGCTCAGCGTAAAATAAACACAGATATGTCTATATAAAAATCATATTGTGTTATGAAATTTAGCGAAATTTTGAAAGAGCTCTAGTCTTATCACACACTATTCGTCATTATACACTATTCGTCATCATACACTTTTCGTCATCATACAATATTCATCATCATACACTATTCGTCATCATACACTATTCGTCATCATACACTATTCGTCATCATACACTATTCGTTACCATACAATATTCGTCATCATACACTATTCGTCATCATACAATATTCGTCATCATACACTATTCGTTATCATACAATATTCGCCACCATACAATATTCGTCATCATACACTATTCGTCATCATACACTATTCGTCAACATACACTATTCGTTATCATACAATATTCGTCATCATACACTATTCGTCATCATACAATATTCGTCATCATACACTATTCGTTATCATACAATATTCGTCATCATACAATATTCGCCATCATACACTATTCGTCTTCATACGCTATTCGTCATCATACACTATTTGTCATCATACACTATTCGTTATCATACAATATTTGTCATCATACACTATTCGTCATCATACAATATTCGTCATCATACACTATTCGTTATCATACAATATTCGTCATCATACACTATTGTTGTTGTTTCTGCTCAACAGTTAGTTAATAGAGCATATGCACACAGAATTCAAAACCATTGTGATAATAGAAGGACGTATTATGGGTAATATAAAAGAAGGTGTGAGGGGTGGAATATGAGTAATACAAAATGAAGGAATGGTTGGGAGTAATGAGAATATCAACACATTGAGATGAAGAAATAGAATTGGCAAACGCGTATTTGTTGAATTTATAAAAGAGTAAAACACGTTGTGATAGACTGAAAGGTTATGCGTCGTTACAGGTGCTTCTATAAGAGTGCATAATTATATAAGAAAGTAAACGAATAACTGTATATTGGTTGGCCAATAGCCGTGATAATGTCTGCCTGTCAGGGCTATTTCTTTTTTTTATTTCTTTTGTTTAACGCTTATAGTGCTGGAACCGACTTTATGCTTATGCAAACAGGTGGGATCCAAGCCAGCCACCAAGCAAATTGGCGGCTGGCCTGTGATCTCAAACAAGCAGATATTTAAGGTTTTAGAAGGCAGACGACACAAACATCTATTTTTAGAAAATCACCTAGCATCCTTAGGTTTAAAACATTTAAGGATCAACATAATCGAGACATTCGTCCCTGCAAACAAATAAGACTCGTTAAATTTATACGTTCTATAAACAATATATACATAACATTTACAAGAGCCTTACCTTTTTCAAATGCTGTCTAACCTTAAACCCATCTCCGAACCCTCTGAAGCCGAGTGGGAATCACACAATTATATGGCACAAGGCGAGTATTGTTAAAGTTCGAAACGAATCCGAGTCATCACAGACATTACACTCTCTAAGCACATTGCCCCGCGGCCGTTATCAAGTTTTATAAAGTCGTGCTGCGTTTGACGAACGATTCACTCCCGCGTTTTCTCCGTATCTGAAAAAATACAAAATTATCTCCGTATATAAACAGACTTGAAGATATATACTTATTCAACTGTTATTTATCAATAAGACGCGTCATGCGAACGAAGCTTTGTTTTTATATACATTTGGAAAGTATCGAGCCATGGGTAAATGCACTGTGAGACATTCTGATTGAAAGTTATAGATGTCTACATATCATTTCCCCTCCATATTCAATACAGGTGGGAATAGTCCACCCGTTAAAGGTCCTTGTTCACAGATGTGAGGAAATTTGGAAGAAAGGGGGAACCTTTTTATTACTGCTCAACAGCCGTACTGTTATATGAAAGTACCCAAAGTAAAATCATTGGAAACAAAACTAGATCGTCTATAATTCTTTGGAGTCCGCATACAGTGAATGAGCGTTTACTTTGATACGAAAATGTGACATCGCCTTTGAGATCTACAAAGATACACACTTAGATAAATCGATGATCCCATGAATATTCATACTTCCAATGTCTCCTTTCAATTGTAAATCCAACAACGATACCAAAACTGTATTGTCTCAACGACATTTTAGTTTGACTTTCCAAGTTCTTCTCCTGCAAACAAGAACCTTTAAACTCTCGATATATAAATATCTATGTAATACAACACGAGTTTAACAGTGCGCAAAAGGGACCAATTGAGACAAAAGGGAAAACATCCGCATGATGAGCGATTTCTTCTTGTGTTTTCTCTTTCTCGTTTTGAAATATTTACGTTTTGGGATTCATCTACTTGTATATAAACATATCCAGACCAACGTTAATAAAGGAAACCACAAAGCTTAACTGCCAATAAGATTTTAGCATGCGCGGTGAGGAGCCATATACCAAGAAATTCAAACATCTTCCAACTGAACAAGTTAATTGGAAAAACGCAACTAAAACAATAGGCATGCCTTTTTGATGGATCGGAATTCTAAATATTTCAAAAAGGTTGCAAGTTTGAAGAACGTGTGGTACTGGGATAAACAACCTCTAATAAAAGGCCATAATACGTTTGAGTTATGTATCCTTTAATTCATAGTGTAAATTCGTCCCGGAAAACAAGTTACAATCCAACGGATTATAATGCCTACGCACAGGTGTCGATGTATCACACTTTTACTGGTAATCCAGTCTTTGATCTCTAATAAATGACCTTAAATGGTTTGTGATTTGATATCTGTATCGGTGACTCTTATAACTTACACTGCCTAAACTCCCCAAATCACACTTCCCCTTTCAGAACAAACGGAGGTATCTTGAGGTGCACTTTGGTGCATTTTCGTTGACCAATCTCCAAAATTGAAAGTATATGTATTTGAATAAGCTCTTTAACATTATGAGCTCTGCTGTTGATCCATGTTTATTTTTGTCAAAACACTTTTGTATTGCTATATAACATGTTATGTTTATAATGCAATAAAATATAGTTATAGTTATCGTTATATTCAGGTATTACATGAATATTCAGGTATGACATGAATAACAAATAAATTCAAACGTTTGAAAGAGATTAATGGTGACACAATGAACCGTCCGAGATCAAGTCGAATATTGATTGAAAAATTGGAACACAAAATGTATTGATATCTTTTCAATAAAGTGATTGCTCAATATAATACCACCTCGGGTCAAGTTCTAAAATGTTGAGAGGAACTCTAGACTCAAAATTGAAGTATCTATTAATATTGATTAAGCTTATATAACAAATTGAATGGACCGACCCGAAAATATTCCTTTTTAATGGACCTGTGTTGGAACAATCAACACACAGACCTTCAAGCAGTCAACAAATTAACAAGAGTTTTACCCGAAATGAACATCCTTTATGAGCTACCAGATTGTAGATTGAGGTTTCCGACCGTCATTTCATCTTAATTGGATTTCATAAACTGAGTCGTATGGCAAACAACTTACTTACCAATGTTTTTATTTTCGTGAGACCTAGAATTCCACTGTATACACACTTAAAGAATCAAATTCGATCTCAGTTTGCTTCAAATGACCATTTTTCAGTGCGTATCAAATAACCGTACAAACAATGTTCAGTTGCGAGGGAATTAGTTATTAACTTCAAAATTTCGTTTCATCTATCAGCAAGAATCTATAAGAACTATAAGAAGGTATACGAGTAATTGTTCCTCAGCTCTTTACCATTTGCAGACGACATTATTTTACTCGAAGCAGACGACTTTAAAAAAGCTTTGTAAACATGTGAAAAACCTTTCCAATATGTTGTTGTAATGTGTGAATAGATTGCAGAAGTATTGTGGCAACAGGAGAAATTGTTTGTCACAAGCAATTTTTCATTTTGCCACAATGCTACTTTTGAAAGCAGTTGGCTACAAGACGCAACATGATGTGTTATGTGAAAATGTGTTGATATGACGCGTATAAATCCTCCGCTAAGTTGATTAATTTTTACTTTTGTCAGCGAGCGTACTTTCAATAATGTGGTGTACAATCATTTGGGTCTTGCCTAAATGAAGAATGTGTTTCTTCTATGACCGACCGTTTCCATAGTACAGTTTTTACTAAACCCATTTCCCAATGAGGAAAAATGTCTTATCAATCCAACAGTGTTTGGTACAGGTGGCGACAGAAAAGTTACTTTCGGATGAGTAATCTGTATGTTACTTTATAGAAAATATTGTTACAAAAGCTTCATATATTATACATTTATCATTATTGTTGTAATTGTGACGCATAGAAATATGTAACCAAACCTTGAAATGCATATTGATAATATGTTGCTCTATATAGGTATATGTGTGTATGTTCACGTATTTGGGTTTGAGTGTATATGTGTGTGTATCCACATGCATACTCATGAGTGTACATCTGTCCGTAAGTGTGCATATATGCGTATACGCATTTGAATCATGGTAATCAGATGACACAATCAATGATAGGCATTTTCCTCTCGTAAAGATAAAAGACAAACATTATAGTTAACACTTTCTTAGCAAACGACGACTCAGGTATGTTATATATTACCTTGCTATTGACTTGTTTTCGTAATCTAAAATGATATATGCCTGTACTTGTGGGCCTCAGGCCTTTGTTCCATGATAAAATATCTATCTATCTACAAAGCATATTGGTTACAGGTATTAACGGCAAAGCTTTCGTTTTTGTGAGTGGATTCCATAGACTTCCAAAAATTGCACATAGTATCTATGGAGTATAGGGGGGTGATAAATTACAAAGCAACACTCGCTTCGAAACTGAGACATTCATTAAACTATGGATAGACGAAGATTGATCAGCTTATGATTCCCTAAGATTGTTGAAAGCACTTGGCCCTGTAAAAGGAAATATTCCCAAATGTATTCAAATCTAAATGGCTTGGAAACACGGAGAATGTTTCAGCGAACGGCTAACAATAGCGAATAGCGATGGATCATTTTTGTTTTATTTTTTGCATTCGCTGAATAGCGTGGAGCTATTGAGCGATTTCACCAATAAAGTTTAACCCTTAGAATGCAGGGTAATTTTCTAAAAATTGTTATGTGACGATTTTGGTGATGCGGGAATACACTCAGAGTAGCAAACTGGGTAGATCAAAGGAAAGTCGCCCATTTGCTTGGCAGCTGGTTTGGATCAAACCTGTTTGCATAAGCATGAAGTCGGTTCCAGCACTATAAGGGTTAACCCTATTTTCAAATTGCATTATGCTCACCAACACTCGTTTAACATCCACCATACACCTAAAACTATCGGGACAAACGCATAAATGCTCCTTGTGAGCAATTATCATTTTCTCACAGTGACCTTGACCTATTTTGATAATGAAAATGTAATGATTTGTTTTCCTGTCGTCTGTTTATTCTTCCTTTTCTTTTTACGATCACATTTCCAATATGTAATGATAGAATTGATTCTAACAATACTTGTGCTTATATAGTGTGTTGTAACCTATGTTTTAATCAAGTTTACGATCAGTTTGTGATTCGTCACATGCTAAAAGAGCGTAGACACCAACAATATAGATATCTTAATAAAGAACAACTGATACCAATTCAATCAATCAATGAGAAAGGAACAATTGTTAATGATGAGCTATATCTGTGGGAAAACGTATTTGGGCCGCGTCACGCGAAAAGGGGCACTCGGACATAAATAAAAACCACTGACTCAGCTCTTTGTTAGCGCTATTATTCCAGCATCTAGTCACGACAGTTATCATTTGTATTTATTCAAAGGTAGAACTTGATGTCCTCTAAGATGGCAAACAGTGTAACCCCAGACCAGCCGCCACGTCTGTGACGTGGCGGCTGGTCTGGGGCTACACTGTTTGCTATGTCCGAGTGCCCCTTTTCCCGTGACGTGGCCCATTTGTTTTTTCTTCATTTATCATTACGCCAATGAAGTGAGTTCTTAGATGATGATTTATATTGGAGACAATTGATCGATGCTAATTTGTGCAATATCGTTTTAATGCTATAGGTCATATCACAAAGCTGGCACCGTAACATAGTCCAAAAACTATATTAAAAACGGTGACAGTATGTTTAAAACATATGTCTCTCAACGGCATAACACGTCTGCTCAACTAGACATAAAACGAGATTAAAATTAAAATCGAATCGAATTAAACATGATTCCTTCGATAAAACCTTATCACATCAAGGATGCTATTAAAGGCTGAATGAATTGGTGTAATATACAATGTACAATGCAAGGATTTGATCTTTGTCATAGGAATTGAATTTTTCTTTTAAATTAGTACTCTAAAATGTTACTTCAAGTTTACTTAATATGCTGTCGGCTTTTATACTTCAAATTTGACAAATAAGAGCAATCTACATAGAGAGAAGAGTTAACAACTCATCAAATCGACGAAGGTGAAAGTTGCTAGGCATTTAAACGCATTATTCTGTAATGAAGTTCAGCTTAACGCGAAATGCGTTTGAATTTGCATTTTGTCCCTATAATAGACAGTAGCATACCATCAATAAACACGCCGCGGTGTAGGTAAATCAACGCAAATACATCTGATTACAATTCCGTACAAACATGGGGTTTTAAACATTTACCAAACGTCAAATTTTCGACTGTCCCAAAATGAAAGAGTTTGCAGAAGACAATTCAAAGTGCGATAAAATTGGAAAATAATCTTCTAATAGATTAGAGACCGTTGTGGGAAAAAAATTGCTCGTAAATAATTTCTTCCTTTCCCGCAACGTTTTCCAGAGTCGCCTGCAACACAGTGGTAAACTGTGTTTATTGTTTGGTAATGGGTAAATGCTCATAGAAGAGCCTCAATTTTATCTTCGAACGATGATTCGTTTGGCTGAAAACTAAAAAGGGCCTTTTAATTAGGTTTATAATGATCTTATTAAACTATTAATTCATTCAAAATTTGGCTACAAATTCAAACCTTATGTATTGACCTACGCTGAAAATAGAAGAAGAATCCGAAAATCTAACTTCACATACTGCTGTCATTGATAAATTGTATTAGGTAGTGATCAATGTGTTGAAAATAGAAAACCGAAATTGGACGTGACAAGCAATTACTGTTGTTGTCACACTGATACCAAAAAACTGTCATTGTTTTTTGACAGCCTTCGTTTTTTTCGAGCGAATCCGGAGTATCTATCATTATAGCTCTCGTGGGTCATTTACGTTGAGTGCCATTATAACCAAGTTGAAAAAAACATGCAGCCAGACCGAGACTCTCACTCGCGACCTTAGCAAACGGTTCAAATGCTCTACAGACCGGGCTTTCCGGCCCGCTTTAATACATAAAGTCTTACTTGTAAACTGAGACCCCTTCTATTGTATTTTTACGAAACAGTGTATCAAATGCAGTGTATGCGAATACATGCTATTAAGGGTTTGAACGTAATAAAACCCCTCAACGAACACGGAAGTAGACAGTCTTCCTTGTCTACAGTAATCAACACCAGACTATGGATGTAAATCATACGTTTCCAAGAAAAAACGTCTCTGTATAAGAGATACGTAAGTGATAATTCCATTACTAAATTTTAAAGTGCCGCTATCTATATTTTTATAAGAGGATAATATGGTGTGGTCAATGACCTGTCTACGATAGCCGTTTAAACCCTTAGAATGCTGGGTAATTTTCTAAAAAAAGATTGTTGTGTCGTCTGCTTTCCAAAACCTTAAATTTCTTCTTAATTGTATTGAGGAAAGATACCTAGAGATCAAAGGCCAGCCACCGATTTATGTGGCGACTGACCCGGATATAACATGTTTGAATAAGCATGAAGTCGGTTCAAGCACTAACAACACATTCTCTTTTCATTTGAAAATAAAAATGGCATTTTGACTTGCTACCGGAAAGAAAATCGTTTCAGATCTGTAGAGGGTTATAGAGGGTTGTATCACACGCTGATCAGAATTCTTATATTACTCAAATGTGTTGTAGAAAGTTTCTGTAAGGAACAGCTCATATAATGTGTTTAATCCATGGGAAGAAGTTGTTAAATTACCCTTTTTAACCGTGTCTTTCATACCCTATTCATCAATGTAACGGTGTGTTCTAATAATTTCTCTAGACATTGTTTGTTCCCGTTATTTATAACTTTAATCCATTACCAAACACTAACGACATTTGACCAGTTTGTTGCAGACGACTGAAAAAACATTGTGTTAAAGGGGGAATTGCTCTTAACGCGTAATGTCTCCTTTACCCACACTGTTTTCTGCCCTATCAGAAGATTATCTTAAAATTTCATCACATCTTGAAATGTTGTCTGCAAACTCTTTCAATTTTGGACAGTCGACAAATTGGTGTTTGGCAAAGGGATAAGCAGATCGTTCGAAATTTAGTTGTTTGAAAAACGAACTGTAGGTGTACATAGACGAATAATTCATACAAGGTTATTCAACATCGAACTTTTTTACTGTTACTCTATCTATCTAATTAAATGCTAACCCAAACGCGATAAAAACATTATTTATGAAGGCGAGGACCAAACCCCGATTTGCGTGGATACATTATTATTCAAAACTACGAACTCAATTAGCAATGTAACGAGATTTGGGAAATAAAGATGAATGACAGAGATAGGGAAACCCGGATCAATAAGATATACACAGCAAATCTTATCTTAAGCGACCATCATGAGTTTATTCATTTGGGGTTTTACATCAAGTCAGCATTATATATGTTATGCAGCGATAACCGATGCTTAAAACCAGATTGAATGTGCCTACAAATCTGGTACAGCGTAAGTTATTATCGATACGGTCTGCTAACAGTCAGTCGTATAATCGATAGGAAGGGTTCCTTTGGTTTAAAGCCGATGTCAACATTATTTTAGTTGAATCATGGATCGCGTTGGACCAAAACGTGTACCAGCTATATTCTCCATTAACCCTAAAACTGTTTGAACCGACGTCATTCTATTGCTAGCAGGCTAGATCCTGGCCAGCCTTCAAGTTCTAACCTGTTTGCTACTCCGAGTATCTTTCCTCGTTAAAGTTAAGCAGATATTTAAGGTTTTGGAAAGCAGACGATACAAATATCTATTTTTAGAAAATTACCCAACAAACTATTGGTAAACTGGCACTTTCCAGACCATTTTTATATCTCAAGGATGCAGACATCAACATAATCATTGACCTTTAGTCTTGGATGGACCATTTTTATGAAGTAAACACAGATGGACGCCTACTGCAAACGTCAATGAAAAACATTCTCAACTCGAAAAATATGTTTGGTATAAAGAATATCAGAGAAGGTATAAAACCCTCAACAAAAACACGGTCCACTTGTTAGTAAAGAAAGGCTGTTCCTTGAAAGCTGTAGTCGGATCATCAATGTAGACAAGGCATATCTGTGAGAATAAAGAAATCATATTTGTTCATTGCACACCACTGACCTTTTTAATAAACAACGTATATCGGTTGTCCAGCTTCATTTACTTGGTTCGGTGACATTCTGTTTCACTGAACGGATATAAGTGTGCGTTGTGTGACCTTAATACTACAACAGAATAGCATATTCATACGAAGAGATCTTGACTCTGTAAAACGAAACCTTACCGTTATGTTTACAAAGCCACTGTGTCTAGTCGATAACAGGGCAGATGTCGCCGGATTATTTGTTTTAATAAACGATGGTACTGTCCTAGTGTTGACAGGCTGGCCTACTGGGGATAACAAGATGGTATCCATATTACTTGATACGATAATGCAAGTAAACCAGACTTAAATGAAAAAGAAATTATGCAGAACAGTGCGACTCAATTGGATTGAACCAGCAAAGCGCAACAACAAAGTGTGAAACATATTGCTTTCCGTAAGTCATAGAGAAGAACCCGTTGTGACAAAAGGAAAATATGCTCATCTGGAATAATTCATTCTAACGACATGAGTCATTCTGAAGTCGTCTGCTGTATATGCAGAAAAGTGGGGTGTTATAGACTTAGGGGTAAATTAAATAGGATACTCGTTCAGTTTTCAGGGCGGACATTTATTCAAAGTACATCTGTATAATCCAGGTGTCAATCCAGTAGGTTTGAAATATGTCCTAAATGTAGAGACGTCACCACGTATCAATATAACAGGATATAATTCCCACACGATTCACAATGACTTAATACGCAACACGTATTTGTGCGATAACCTTAAATGGAACCTAATCGCTTTGTCGAATACAGCCTGGTGACTTCTTCCATAACAAATATGCTTGTTCAAGTGTTCTCAGCTATCTAAAAGATAAGTGTGTCATTGGGTAATCTTTAAAGGTGCTTATTCAAAAAAAAAAAAATTGGAATTCCAGATAAGATGCCTTTGAAACATTACAGTTTGTGTATTAGTGTTTCATTTACAATTAAAAGTAGCTATTGAAAGCATGATTAAAGCAGGAAGCGTCAATTTATCTAAGTATGTACAGTTTATATGCGGTAAATCTCAAATGCGACATCACGCTTTTTGATTTACATGTTAATTACCTGTATACCTTCTTTAAAGAATTAGAAAATATTTCATTTTACTTCCAGTAGCTATTCTACAGTTCGTATCATAAAACAATACAGCTGTTGTGCAGTTTAAAAGAAATTATTTTTGCACCCCAAATTTCCTCACATCTGTGAACAAGTACCTTAAGTTCGAGAATATGTATCTTCCGTGATGCATAATTGCGAGACTGTTGTTTGATGGAATGGAATCTGTGTTGCTGGAACACCACATAAGGACTGGACAATTCATTCTGATTTCGAGCTACTCTAGGAATTTCTATATAAAGGCTATTACAACTCAGTCCTGATTTAGTATAGTTCCTTTCCTTGAACCAAATCAATCATTTTTGACAAACGTGGACATAAAAATACATTTGAATATGCAAAATAGGATAGTTCTAGTGTAAATCTGACCCCAAAAGACGAATTCGTTTCGACCATGTGTAAGATGGAAAATGGGCTGAATTGTTGTTTTATCCCTGATATGAAATCAAATCACTTTATCTACTTTATTCAAATGCGAAAGATTCAATGTTTTGATTATGTATCTATTTTTTGCGATAACTCGTGTTTAATGTGTGGAACGCGGAGATGTATCCCGGCTTTATATCGTTTATATTGGTCTTTTTTTTTATTAAAAACAATGCATGTTAACATTACTAGGAATGAAAACAAATCATTCTTTGAGGGAAAAGCACATTCGTGTCTATGTAGTCAACTTTCACAATTACGAGTATACTTGTTCGATATGGAATACCCATAATCCGCCATTTTGAAATTCATTTATACATCGGATTTCTTCAGTAGTGGTATACATCGGTCGATGCCGGAACTTTTTGCTTCACACCGAATAGTTCCGGCCTCGACCGATGTAAAACGAAAAGTACCGAATTAATCCCACAAATAAATAAGTTTCAAAATGGCGGATTATTGGTATTATAACTTAAGTTTATTCTGCTGAGTGTCAACCGATTTATCTCAAACTATTTCTTTAGTCTAGAGTATAATGTAAAACCAATGCATATAATATCATATTACTGTTATACAGTCGAATATCTTTATCTCGAACTTCTATTATTCAATCTCTTTTATACGCGATCCTAAATCATTTTTGTTTATTTCTATTTCGTTATGTTTAAGACACCTTTAAGTCGAACTCTCTCTATATTGAACAGCTCCAAGAGATTTATTGAACTTCGAAATATAGACATTAACTCACAAGGCGCATTTACACCTGACTTGGTTTATTATCGATAAGATGCCCACAATAAGACGTAAGTTAATGCATTAACCCAATGAGTATAGATACGCGGGAATTTCAAGTGGGAAACAGGAAAGTAGCGTGCATTGGGACACTTTTACTCAATTACATATGATTTGTCTTATCTTGCAATCGTGGGGAACTTAACGTTTGCTTTAATCTTATATCTAGCTAAGCTGTCTGCCATTTATTATGAGTTTAATCGAGTTTTCAGAGCACATTAAAATGGCAAATCGTTGGGTACAATAATATGGGGGTTGTCCAGTGCAACTAAACACTCGACAGAGAAATCACAGTGGACCGCGACTTCTCTGTCGAGTGTTAGATGTAACCCCATAATAAAGCATGGGCTATCATATTCCACCAGAACCGGGCAGTTGATGGTCAACTCATGCAGGTAACACTATGTGGCTATCGTTGGCAAACGTAGGTGAAGATAGCAAACATACCTGTGGAGGACAGTGGTCCAGGGGTAGTGCATCGGCTTCTGGACACGAGGGTCTTGGGTTCGAATCCCGTTAAAAGCGAAATCTGCCTTGCGAACTTTCATTTATCCTTCGGCGCGAGTACTGGTTATGTATCCAGGAAGCAGAATCGAGAGGGATTAGTCTTGGTTGTAAGAACTTGTTTCACACTCGATGTAAAATAAATACGTTTAAACTAAATACCTGTGACAAGGAAATCTGTTCGGACATAATAACGTAAACATTGGTCACGTGATTCCCCTGTCTGTATCATTCGGAACACCTCGGCCATTTCTTAAAATAACCTCGGAAGCAATGGGGAGCCAATTTTGAAAGTAGGCCAGCAACGAAGGGCATGTCCGTTTGCAATCGTATCTACTCGGCAATCCCCGGCACAAGCCGGGGATTGCCGAGAAGAGCCGATTGACAAAATATGAAACAAAGATGTGTTGATATGATCATCTTTAATGAAAAGGATAAATAAAACATTCAATTGTGATAAATAGCCAATTTGTGTATATCTAAAATACCTATTTAGTGCCTGTGTGCATTTTGCGTTAACCGCCGGAAATAAGGCAAATTACCCCAGGATTTCTGGTGTATTCATGTACTGCCTACGAGGTATATCTACCGACTTGTTACGGGGATTGCCGAGTAGATACGATTGTGTCTGTATAAGGAACAATATGTTAATCATTTATCACTGGGTATTTTCTTCGTCTATTGTTGACACTGTATCTATGACGCGTTGCCCTGGTATCTCAATGCTTAACATTACTTTATAATCACTGCTAATCACCAGGACGTTGAAGCGTATAATGATGGATGTGATGAAGTCAGGAAGGCTAATGGTACAGTATTCACAAGCAAACCTTCCCCTCGCAACTTAATTACGTTAGATAGTGTCTTAACATTGTGGGAAAATGGGAAATTTCTCGCTAAGAGCAATTTCTCCTTTTCCCACGAGGTTTTCTGCTTTATCTGAGGAATGCTTTTCAGTTTCATCACATTTTGAGTTGTCGTCTGCAAACTCTTTCAATTTGGGGTCGAAAATTTGTCGTTAGGGAAAGGGTTGATGAACGACTTCATGAATACGTAGTGTGATGGAATAGGCAGAGGAGACGTCTCCTTCCACCCTTATTGTTAATACTCTCCTTTTTGTATCGCATGTTAAGGTACAAAACCAATAATACTCCATTTTGATCAATATTCTTAAACTGGATTACTTCTGTCGTTATCGGTAAACATCGGTTTGGGTCGGTTGAAGGCAAATGGTTCCTCCCCAATCTGAACACAGCGGGTTTATCCAATGAAAACACCTCTGAAATAATAGGGATGACGCTATATTGTTTCCAGCGAGAATGACGTCACCTTACTTACGTTTTAGAAATATATCTGCAATCTAAGAAGTTGTTTAATTTGATTAAGGACACAACTTTATATGTCATTAGTTTTCATTTCACCATTTCGTATGAGTTACCGATAAAAAAGGATGGCCAACACGTTCATGTACATTGAACTATTTAATGTGGACCCTGTGGATTGTGTTATATGCCGGGGCCGATTTACCCAAAAAATTGTAACCCTACACTTATATCCGAGGTGTATTTCAAAGCTCTCAGAAATACCCGAGTAGTTCCGATCGGTTCCTCCGAAGACCGATTTATACCGAGAACAATCGAAATAATCCGACGAAAGAATGAGTTTCAAAATGGCGGATTATGGGTATTCTACCAAAAGGTACTTGATGCAATCAATTTCTTAAACACTAGTCATAATCAAAACAAACTTTTTTTGTCATGAGCAATACTTCCATTTGTCACACTGGTTAACCCATTAAACAACGAAACACATATAATACTTCAAACTTCATGGTTGACAAATCAAGAAAAGCTTTTAAAAACAACATCAAAACACTAAGAAGTATATGATTTCACTTACATCGCTCTGTCCCAAACCAATGTAACAAACAAAACACACGCAATATTTTTTTTAAAATGGATTTTACATCACATCAACATTATTTCAGTTATGTAGCGATGCCCGACTCTTAATGATGGAGGAAGACCCCATACTCAACTGCCTATAAGGGCCGGTCAAGGCGGGTAGAACCATCGGCATTCCGTAAGTCAGTCGGGAGACTGCCTCTCATGAAAATACATATCCTTCTCAACGCGGAGAGTGGCCATGTGATATCAAGTTCTGTACTCTAACCACTAGGCCACGGAGGCCCCTGCAAGGAAATATATTGGGGAAAAGAGACGATCAACTACACTCACAAGGTCAAAAAAACAAAGCAACAATAGAAGAAATTGCTTTCACAAAACTTAGAAAAAGTATGCATTTTTCCGTAAAAGGTGTTTAAAAGACAATCCCTATGTATTTCATGCCTTAACCCATTACATGATACTAACGACTTCTGGCAAGTTTGTTGCAGACAAATCATGAAAACATTGTGGGAAAAGGAGAAATTGCTCGGATTGAACAATTTCTTCTTTCCCCAAAATGATTTCCGCCCCATTAGAAAATTATTAATAAAATTTCATCACAATGGAATTTAGTCTACACCCTTTTCCAATTTGGGACAGTCGAAAATGTGGTGTGTCATAAAGGGTTAATTCTCAAAATCACTTCATTCTTATTCATTTCTAATCGTAGACACTAAGGTGATAATCAAGTTCTCCTTAAATGTGTCTATTGGCTGATGATGGCTTCCATGGGAGGGCGTTGTCCGCTTAATTAGCCGAGGCTAATGACTTATATAGCATTCCTTCATTTGGTTTGATGTGACTGGTTCGACAGAAAATCACAGTAAACGCTAATTCAGTTACACGCTTGTACAGGCCGGTTACCATCTCTACCAGAAGTTATGTATCTTTTCATTCCGTATAAATATGTGAATTGAAAGAAAACGATATTCTTGATAGAGATTGATTAACACATAGGTCTAGTCACGTGAAATATTATATTCTGACAGAGAATGAATAAATCCAAATTATTTGTCATTTCTCAGACGACATTTCATAATGTGATGAAATTGGAATATAATCTTCTAAGATAGGGCAGAAAAAATTGTGGGAAAAGGAAAAATTGCTCGTTAAGAGCAATTTGTCCTTTTCACACGATGTTTTCTAAAGTCGTCTGCAACGGATTGGTCAAATGTCGTTATTGTTCGGTAATGGGATAAACCTTTTGGGGACCTATCGAGACAAAGGAAAGAAATAAAGTCGGTGTTTCTTTCTTATATCAAAATACTTTTCTACATGTACACTTTTTCTAATAAGTTGGTGATATTTATGTTTGTATTTACATACATCGGTTCTAAATATAATCAAATGATTTTTATTTTTTTTTGGAAACAGCACTTTGATCGGAACAGATTTACTGAACCCCAATAGCCAGAGAATTACCAGTACACACAATAAATTGATTATATAGACTTTCCATATCCACATCAGCCATGCCTTAACAAAGGCCAGTTGTTTTTTTATCTTCTTTAAAGTTGCTTAATAACAGATGTGCGGAAATGTGGAATCTAAGAAGTAATGCCTCTAAAAGTGCACATAATATAAACTGTTGTGTGAAACGCATTGAAAAATAGCCATTGATAGTTTGTATACAGTAGCATGTATCTTAATCCAAAAGTATTGTATTGCTTTACCGCATGTTAACTGTTTATACTTAGATACATTATCATTAACCAGGATTATGCGTTCAATAGCTTCAAAAGCTAGTAGTGTATTAAACAACAATAGCAAAACTGTATTGTTTTGATGACATTTTAATTTGAGTTTCAAAGTGTCCACTCTTTCAATAAGAACCTTTAAATGGAATAAAATTATGAATGAAGCGAAACCTCTCGTATTGACAGTCAGAAATGAAAGTAAATTATATCGGGCTAATTGAGTTTTTATTCTTAACCATTTGTGAGTGGTAATAGTTGTACTTTTGAGGTTGTCATTTGTATGATATTTCACTGTTTCCTTCAAATTTGTAGAAGGAAGTATATTTACTGTAATTGCAGTAGTCTATGGTATGCGTATTCTGTCTGTGTTTGCCAGCGCATTTCCTTCCTCGGAATGGGTTTCTTGCTTGGATAGAATGAGAATCGTCTGCACATATCGCCTTTTTTTCACAATACGGAAGTAATGTACTGATGTGCAGTCACACGCTCATAACCGAGTTTTCGCTTAGATTAACCTCATTCCATTGATATAAGCAGTTCGACTCTCATGCAACATCAGGTAAAAGAAACCACTTTGACAAAAAGAAGAACTTGTTTATTCTGAACAATTCCAACTTTTGTCGCAATAGTTTTCAACTCGTATCATACAATGTAGGTAAATGATAATTGGCATATGACAACAATTCAATATTGATTTTAATCTCTAAAGAAAAAGAGTATTTTGATATAGTTCAACAGGCGGGGCGATCACATGCTCAATGTTTACGATATAAAGTAGATTGCAAATGGCGGAGCCCATGAATAAGCAGGGACTTATTCATTTTTCAGCAGAATACTTTTGTGTTCCACTATTGTATATAAGCCATGTTCCGACGATCAACCCTTTGCAACCGCGGGTGAATGTTGTTTCTATTTTAGCCGTGGGGTTCGCTCCAAGACCATGCAGAGAAGTTCGACTCGAGGGGTTTTCTTTGACCGACATAAACATCCATCGACTCGAAATTCTCTCACAGACTCACGCATAAGGTAAAATACTACGTTAATGCCATATGACAAAAGAATTAATGAAATGCGATTCAATAAGGGTCTTACACCTCCGTAATTACTATCATACCAAAGGTATTGTAGTTTACCATTGTAGCGTTGAAGAGCTAGACTGTCATCATTCCTAGCAAATATAACGAATATACGACGCTATGGCTTGAGGTTCGGAACAATGGAAACTGTATGAATACTTCGTTAACACATTCTAAGGAGACTCATATTTTTTAAAGAATCTTTGATAGAAAGAAACAGATATCCTCTAAGTTAATGGTTGCCATATGCTAGCCTGGGCTTACCAAAGGTGTTTTACAGGCTAACATAATCTAAAGCCATATTACTTTCTTTAATCCCATTACCAAACAATAACAGCATTTGACTAGTTTGTTGCAGACGACTCTGGAAGACATGGTCAGAAAACGAGGCATCGCTCTTAACGAGCATTTTCTGCTTTCCCCATAATGTTTTCTGCCCTATCAGAAGACTATTTTTCAATTCCATCATATTTTGAAATGTCGTCTGCGAACTCTTTCAATTTGGGACAGTCCAAAATTTGGCGTTTGATTAAAGGTTTAATATAAAGTAGGTAGAATTGTGCAAATAAGTTTGTTACTTTAGAGGGGTCCACTAGTCGTCTAGATCAGCATTATTTTCATCTAAAACATAAAATATGAGGCTTGTACTCGTCATCCTACCCGTTGATTAATGATGGTGTAAATCCAATGAGGTCTAAACATGCGTGTCCTGGACAATTATATGGTAGACTGGAAAAGTCGCTACAAAGTGAGGTAAACTTTCGGTGTCTAGGGTACACTTTTGTTAAGGAAAGTTTTGAAGTCATTTGCTTGCAATCACCCTTACAGTGCTGTAGCCGACTTCATGCTTATGCAAACATGTTGGATCCAGGGCAGGGCTGCCGCCAAGTAAATTGCCTACTAGCCTCTGATCTTACCTTTTTGGCCACTCTCAGGATACTTCCTCAACAAACATTAAGAACTATTTTAAGGTTTTGGAAAGCAGATGACACACCAATCTATTTTTAGAAAATTACCCAGCATTGTAAGGGTTAAGGGACAGATTGAGTTATGACACCAGAGTGACTCCACTAGTTTGCAAACGATTAATTCTCTTTTTCACACTCTTTTTTTCCTTTTTAACCCATTACCAAACAATCAAGACATTTAACAACTTTGTTGCAGATGACTTTAGAAAACATTATGGGAAAAGGAGAAATTGATCGTAAAGAGAAATTTCTTCTTTTTCCACAATATTTTCTGCCATATCAGAAGATAAGTTTTCAATTTCATCACATTTTGAAATGTCGTCTGCAAACTCTTTTAATTTGGGACAGGTGAAAATTTGTCGTTTGGTAAAGGGTTAAAGTGATTATTATATTTAACAAGGTGGACCGAAAAAGCGAGCTGACATTACCATTTTTTATATCTGCTTAACTAAACAGATGGAACGTTTACAAATCTATATAAAATATTAAACTCGACCTATAATATTCATTGTAAACAAAGGAAATACTTTGTCGAAAAGCTTTTAATTGAACGTGTGTGTTCGTTGACAAATGGAGAAACAGAGTTACGAGGTAGATATGATAACAGTTTCCAATTTGTATATTTATAGAGTGGTATCTCAATAAATAACCCTCGTATCATAACTTAAAGACCATTAAGCCGGATGCATTAGACAATAAATATGAATAATGCATGTGTTGGCTTTTGTTGAAATCGTCTCAACGATGCATTGTCAAACGCATGGCGTCCGATTTATCTGATATACGCATTCAATATGACGAATAGTTTTAATATTGCAAAGAAAATACACACATGAAAAAATGAAATCAACATGATGAACGCTTTAAACATTTGACAGAAATGGAAATCCAGCGTATTGATGAGAAATATTTTTTCCGTCGCGATTCCGCCAGAAAAAAAAGGAATGTAAATGCTATTTGATAGAAAAATGCTCTTTATTTAAGTGAGTTTTTGAGAAACAGTTTTGACATACATAACTCGAGATGGCAACTTCTCAGCTTGATTCAGAGGTTTCCAAAAAATGTCATGCAAAAATATGTGTTTTAAAGGATATTATTTTCAAAGCTGCCAGATGAAACAGTCACACCTACAACTAATTTTGTAACAAAAACGACATAGAATCTAAACTTATAACTTATTTCAAAAAGTGATTACGCATCTATAGTTGAAAAATAATAATATCATATTAGACGGGATGTAATGAACGGTAGTATACTTATTATTTTGGCTAAGATCGGTACACATGTCACTTTTTTATAACTGCCGTACTTAATTTACACGTATCAATCGAAAATGGCAAATACTATCACCAAGTTAAACATTTGAGAATGCTTTTACTCACCCGAAACTGGAAAAGAACGATCAAGGTAAAAAAGCAGTCAACTACTTGGGAAGAAGAAATCCAAACATGAAACAGTAGTTTATTTACATTTCGCATTTGTTTCTCAAGCTATATAACCCTTAGAATGCAGAATTATTTTCTAAAATATATATATTTTTGTGTCGTCTGCTCAACATAAACTATCTGCTTAATTGTGTTGGTGAAAAGTATACAGAGTAGCAAACAGGTAAGATCACAGGCCAGTCGCCAATTTACTTGGCGTCTGGCCTTGATCTAACCTGTTTGCATAAGCATGAAGTCGGTTCCAGCACTATGAGGATTTAATTTGAAATAAATGATCAAACCTTCTGTATACAGCAAATACAGATCAATACATCGGATATAAATAAACAGGAGAAGAGTGTGTTGTCTGTATGTTGTAAGATGTTATCAAACACTTCTCGTCGATGGAGTAACAGCTTGAGACGACCACCATTGGTGAATGGTATCATTTTGTTTTGTTTCCTTCAAATATCTCATTGTTTACAATTGCTGATTGATTACTTTGACAGTGTGAATAGTTTTAGGAGTCATTTCGGCGCTTTGAATACAAAACATTTCGTTTTAAGATGAGTGAAGAAAAGATGAAGTCTTCGTTTTCACGCTTTAGGCAAGTGAATTTCAAAAACTACTTACCTCGATTGGTATAAAAGACTCACAATTTATATGTTTAATGCAGTTATACTGAAATTATGTTACCTTCAAATTGTATGTTAAATACATTATTAAGGAGATGTCTAAATCTACACTAGAGATGATGCTTCTTCATGTGTGAGTGGGTAGATCGAACAATTTACAAACTTATCGAACATGAATAAAGAACATAGTATACATTGTACGAACTCGATATGACTATTACACAGAAACCAAG
The DNA here is from genome assembly GCA_947846245.1 of Cerastoderma edule. Taxonomy (NCBI): domain Eukaryota; kingdom Metazoa; phylum Mollusca; class Bivalvia; order Cardiida; family Cardiidae; genus Cerastoderma; species Cerastoderma edule. The sequence goes on along the minus strand of OX401412.1, from coordinate 8,913,751 downwards.
TCCCATTACTACGAAAAGATGTAGACAACTAACGTAACGTTTTTCTGGCTCTTTTGAATATCAGTTACCCAATAATTCCGTCACCGACCGTTGTATACAGAGAACGACCGAAGTTCTCCGACGATAGCATTCGTTTAAAGATGATTGGTTATGGGTATTCTTCCTTCAAACAAACTTAGATACAAAATGCAATTTTACTGGATGTAGGACATTGTTTCCCAGCCCGATTTTGTTCATCCAATTTTAACTGAATATTCGTTCCGTTATTTATACACAGCTCATAAAAGGCATATTCAATTTTTCCCTGAGAAGATATTCTACCAGATTAACAGCGTGAATTCTAGTACGTGCTAGATTTAGACGTTCTATCGTGCTAAACACTGAATACATGATAATATTTATTTCCGAACCTACGAAGCTAAAATAACATTTGTTATCCACTTAAAAACTTGATCGGTATCTGTAGCTGTAGGGGTTTGCGGAATTCCAACCGAAATAACCCGTTCTTTCGTTTAGTGATTTTTGACGGCATAGATCGATGGCTGCATGAACAAAAACAATATAAATATAAATACATATGATAAATATGAGATATGACGCAGATAAATCATTTTGAAAAATGATAAATTTGCACTAGGACAGTTTATCCTTTTGCTCAAAATAACTTATGAGTTTTATGCACGAGATTCGAAAGGTTGAGAATGAAGTGAAGAATACGAAAATTACAGTCCTTGAATTAAACGAAATTAACTTCTGGTTCCGTCTACGATAAACAATTCTGTCGCGTTATAGTCAGTTTTACCAAGCGTTCTTGTTCAAGAAGCGGCAATACCAATAAGGGTTTAGCACATGGATGCGTTATAATTTCATAATTTGAATACAGAGGATCAGACACATTCTTCGTTTCGACCAATGTTACTTCGGGCTTTGAATGAAGTCAATGCTCCTTGGGTCATTTAAAAGTCACAACATTTTTATTTTGTTTATATGTGGTTTTACACCGTCAATTGTGTTAGAGCCTTCCAGATTTACCAGTACTAGACTAGGGCTCTGAAGTCTCTTTCGAAAGAACATTCCCATGAAACCAGAGGTGTCAAAGGAGCTGGAACCTGGGACCGCGAGTTTTTAAACCGCCATCATACCTATGGGGCGACGCAGGCAAAATCCTTCTGTTGTGTCGATAACTAAAGGGATAACACCATGCAGCCAGACCGGGGTTCGAGCCCCGGACCTCCGCAAACCGTTCAAATGCTCAACCTATTACAAATCAACAATAATTTATAAACCGAAACACCTACCACATAATCCCCAACACATCTGAGATTCGAATCGGATTCCTTGTTTGGGGGAACGAAGCTGGAGAATCCACGACTGTTGCACTCATAGTTCATTTACACTGGCTACCAATGGAACTAAGGTGAGAAAATGCATGCAGCTAGGCAAGAACTCGAACCAAGGATCTCAGAAAACCATGCGAATGCTCTACAGAGTGAGTTATCCGATCCGCTTACACCTTTAACGTTGCCTTGTAAAGCAAGACCCCTACTACATGTCCGTGTCCATGTGAAAAACAAATTGTACATTGAACACGCAGTTTGGTGAACTGTTTGGTCCATCTAATGTTTCCAGTTACAAACCATCGTTGGATGCTTATTTGTTTCGAAGAAATCGTAGTTATTACTTGGAACTATTTCCACTCTGCCATACGTAGAGAACGCAATGTGACGTCAAATCTTAATATTGACGTCACACATTACACTACGATTTGTCCCGTGACTACTATCTCCTGTTGTGTAACGCCTATTCAACAGCAAAATATACAAAAAAAATGTTTTCTCTTTTTATTCGTGTCCGAGAAACTTAACCCATTTACGTCATTAACCTATTATTCTCTATTTTTCAGACTGTCCAACACTTACTCTAAGCCTGAAACAAGATTCACAGAATTCATCGAACAATCTCGACAATGTACGATCTCTTGGCGATTATTGATTTATACCGCGTCATCTCACTCTAATATAATCTTGCATAAAGATCAAGGTCAGGTGATTTTGTCCGCACTATACTTATTTCGAAAACGATTCAAACATCAAATCCGTTCCAATCTAATCGATCCGAGCTCCACACAGTTGCCGCACTGTACCTGCTAATCCGCCAGATGTCTTTGAATGAAGTGTTTTGAAAACAAATACAATTCTCGGTTAATAAAAACATTGTGAAGATTTCTTGGCAACATCATAGACGCTCCAGGATAGAGCGATGCAATTTTATAAAATCTAGCATTAGATTACGTAATCTTACACTGTGCACACCTTTCTGGAGTATTTATGTATACAAATATTGAGTTGATGAAAGGTTTTCATTTTTTTAAGTCTTTTTAATGGCTTACTCTTAAAATCATAAAAAGTCAAATCAGTTCAATGTTATAGTCAGTGGTCCGTTCGTTAATCAAAATAAAAACTAATGCCACGTACCTTCAGACATCATTTCTGAGTTGAATTGTTTAAAATGTACAACCCGTAATGTGTTTCGCCATTCAAGAAGTGTAGCCTCAATGTGTATGTTTATATTTAACGCCGTGTTAACAGTTTTTCAGTTATTTTACGGGTTTCTTGAGATTACTAGCAATTGGCAGTGTATTACCTAGGAACAAGTATCATAAAACATAACGCTGCTAGGACTGAACCCGGGACACCCATGTCATGAGACCTAAACCTTAACCCTCTACCAAATGCCAACTTTTCGACTGTTCTAAATTGAAAAAGTTTGCAGACAACCTTTTTTCAAAATTTGATGAAATCGAAAACCAACCTTCTAATAGTACAGTAACGTTGTTTCTCCTTTACCCACAATGTTTTCAAGAGTAATATGCAACACACTGGTCAAATGTTGTTATTGTTTATAATGGATTAATCAGTGGACCACCCCGGAACCTTTAGCCTACATACAGATTGCCATATGGGAAATAAATTGTTGGCAAATTAAAAAACAACAGACAAATATTGTTTGAAATAAGATGCAAGTTTTTCAGATTTCGAGGGAGTAGATCGTTTTGACTCAAGGAGGAATTGCTCACTATCAATTGTTGATCATTCTTTAACCCATTACCAAACACGACTCTGAAAAATATTTAGGGAAAAAAGAAAATTGCTCTTAACGATCAATTCCTCCTTTTCCCTCAATATTTTTCATTTTGATCAAATGTTATCTGCAAAATCTTTCAATTTGGAACAGTAGAAATTTTGACATTTGGTAAAGGCTTGAGGGCTGTTATTCAAAGACGTACTAACCCTCCCTTAAAATCATCATGAGTATTGGCAATGTATGGTTTCAGGAAATTGACCGATGCTGAAACCTTAGAATCACCTCGTAATTTCTGGTCCTGGAATAGTTTAGAACAATGAATACCCTCATAGTGAAATACAGCACGTGTTTTGTATTAAATTCCTTAAACTGTAACATAACTGCCCTGATATAAGGCAAGAATTAAAAACCTAAAATTAGGTGAATAAAAATAAAAGCCAGAGGCGCTGTTAATCATATTATGGCTTCTTCATTACCAAACCAATCCTGGTTTGCATGATATTTCTATGGTATCATTCCAAAATAAACTAAATAACCACGTATTTTCCTTATCAATTATAGGTTTTTTGTGTGTACGTTCTTCATGCGATATGCAATGGGTACCCGGTAGAGCCTTTAGTTGAGCTGGGATTTGACCATATTTAGACAAATAAATAAAAGGTATGAGCCATATTGGCCAATCGTTTATCACTCGACCAAGTATTCCGATACCTGGACCCTGCCTTTGGCTATTTCCGGTTTTCCGAGCAATGACACAACGCGAAAATGGATACTTCGATAGTCAGACAACATTGGCCATCAGATAGACACGTTCTCAACCGAATCAACCAAAAGGATGTTTCTCCGTCATAAAGAAATATTTCTCTCTTCCAATTTCTCTCTCTTTCTTTCTTTCTTTCTCTCTCTCTCTCTCTCTCTCTCTCTCTCTCTCTCTCTCTCTCTCTCTCTCTCTCTCTCTCTCTCTCTCTCTTCTCTCTCTCTCTCTCTCTCTCTCTCTCTCTCTCTCTCTCTCTCTCTCTCTCTCTCTCTCTCTCCCCCTCT
>OX401412.1:8893126-8909126 GCA_947846245.1 Cerastoderma edule | reverse complement strand
CAAAAGTCTTCTGCTTCAAGTCGCAGAAATGTGGCGTTAGGTCGTAACGTGTTAAAGCATACGACTTAAATAGCCGTTACAGCAAACAAATCTGGAATGCAGTGACCTTGGGATCCATGTTTATCAATTTCTACTTACGCAAATATATTCCTTACGCTGTAAGTAACGTGGAACCAGGTTTTAAGATGCGTTGCAACCGCAAATCAATGAAAACATTTCGCTCAACATGAGCCTGTGCGCATCGGACAGGCAAATCTTTGACGAGCCTTTACTGACCATCTAAGTTACATTTTTGCCTGTCCTAAACAATATGATAATGAACGTGTAGTGAGCGCTACGCTATATTGTGATTCATGAATTGTTATGTTAATCCGATTTTCATACAAACTCTGATTCCCTTTTTTCATACTTCGACTTAACTATCTCGTGTGAAAGCATTTAACTTGATGAAACGGCATTTGACCTGTGAATGCGTTGCGTATAAAATCGTTGAGTAATTCAGATTCGTTGTTATTCAATATTTAATTAAGGTTATACATTTTCACCATCATTCCTGACGACAACAGCAGTAGGCAGCAACATTCACACAAAGGACAGTGTGTTGTTTTCAGTCCTCCCGTAACCAGGCAAAATTCTACCTGGCAGATATGTACCGTACCGGTCTCTTTATTCGATAGCTGAGAGGCCGGTTCCCAGTCTATGCAGCCCAAACTTGCTTAACCCTTTCCCAAACAAACAATTTTCAACGGTCCCAAATTGAAAGAGTTTGCAGACGCATTTCAAAATGTAATGAAAATAGAAAATAATCTTCTGATAGGGCAGACAAAGGAATGGTTGTTCGTTTCGAGCAATTTCTCCATTTCCCACAATGTTTTCTAAAGTCGTCTGCATCCAAGTGGTCAGATATCGTTTTGTCTGGGAAAGGGTTAAACCCAGAAAGCAGGCATTTATTTGCATGAGAGAAGTTGATCTAACTATGATAATATTATGATTCTTGTGGTTATGGACCGAATACTAATTTGTCATTCCTCAACGATCAATAAACATCCCAGAGGTCCTTGCTGGTACTAATAACATTATCTGGAAACATCAGTTCATTCCTTATAAGCTGTTTAAGTTATTATCCCCATGATAATGTCTTATATAAAATACTTATTATCATATGTATGGCCAAGGCAAGAGGAATTGAGAGAGCTTTTGTATAGTGTACGTTCCAAGAGCCTATCGATTCATCCAATATTTGTCTTACTGTTTACATCATTATTCATCGACCTAATTCATCATACCAGAGCGGTCACCGATTTATTCGTCGTGGCTGACGAAATGAAAAATATTGTGAGTTCTTGTATAATTTGTCAATGTCGTAGGGTTCTTGAGAAAAATACACTTGTCATTTCGAACGCGTGCTTTGGTTTGCTTTTATATATTCGTCCCTGAGTCTGAAAGAAAAGGTGAATCACATGGGAATCAAGTCAACATCTTATCTGATTATTCCTTCTGGTTCCATTTCGCTGGTTATATATTGTTATCAAAGACGACATGGAAACAGTTTAAAGGCTACGTAGTTTTTATTTCCTCTGCAGTAATACAGTCCCTAGAGGACACGGATGTAGTATACATCTAGATGGAAAGGGAGCGTTTCAAGAACAAAGGCTATAATATGTCCAGAGCAAGCGTGTTCCGTCTACACTAGAGCACGTATGGAAGAGACCCTACGATAATGGGAATGACCCAAGGCTGATAAGCAAATACTTAGGACAAATGACTCTTCCAACATATGTGTAATATATATTCTAAGTTCATGAAAGCCAGTAGACACTAAATATCCGTCGAATTCATGTTTAAAGCAAATCGTTGATGAAATACATACGTACGGTATACTGTTATAGAAAATACGACTCTAGCATTATCTTTGTTTCGGGTTGCTGACATTATTTAAACAAACTTTTAACCCTTATAGTGTTGGAACTGACTTCGTGCATATGCAAACAGGTTTGATCCAGGCCAGCCGCCTAGTAAACTGGAGACTGGCCTGTGATCTAACCTGTTAGCTACTCTCGTCGACATTAAGCACATAGTTAAGGTTTAAGTAAGCAAACGACATAAGAATTTATCCTTAAAAAATTACCCACCATTCTAAGGGCTAATCGTAAAACATAATGCAATAATAACCACGTCTTTGATTGGAAACTAGACAGGTCAATGTGATGAAATGAAAAGGCGATCCTGGTTTAAAAGCACATTTACTATGCAGTAGTAAGGGACTGCCATGCCATTGCAATACGACCATGTTGACATGACGCTAACATAGAGACCCCGATGCCGAGAACTAAATCAAACTTTACATGTACTCTATATAGAAGCAATACAGAACATCACCTTTCGTCTCAATAGTAGCGTCATAGAGTAAGACTATGAATTGTGAGGGAAATATTATCCAATAAATGACATAAAAAACGTTGCACGTAGTGCCAGCATCAACACATTGAAGCTGAAAACAGCTCTGACATAGGATCCGACCCGAATGTTGGGTGTTTTATAATAGCATCACATCCCTTTAATTATATGATTTACTAAGAATGTCAACCTTTAATTGAAAACCATTACAATGAAGAACATTCTAAACATTTGCAATTTAGTACTGTTTAGCATGAAACTGGTGAGTAAATCGTATATTTTTTTGAAAATACCCGTATGTACTTGTGGCTGTATGACTTCTATTTCAATAAAAAAATCTATCATTTTATATTCTGTAATATTGAGTAATAATTACATCAATATATGACATAAACGACTTCGTACATGAAGCCAGCAAAGACACCTTAATGTTGTAAAGATTACCTTAGATGCGATCAACATTCTTAACCTAGATATTGTATTCAAGCCTTATTTCATATGAATGGAAAACAATATCGCTAAATTACTTTTAAAGGTGTTCGTTTATAGAAGAAGAAAAATTGAAAATGAGAATAAAATGTCGATGAAACCATACATGTTTATATTGTCGTTTAGAATACAATTAGAAGTAGCCATCGAAAGCCTAATTGACTCATATAGCGTCAATTTATCTAAGTGTGAACGGTTTATATGCGGTAGGTCTCAAAACCGGTGTTATGCTTTTGTATTACAATACATGCTAATAAACTGTTTACACACTTTAAAGACATTTAATTTTGTGAGATTCAGTTATCGTTTTTTTTCTATTTTAATAGGACTCAAAACCTTTAAACAATCGTTAATTGTTGTTTTATTTTCCCTTAAGAACAATAACGTTTAACAATAACTCTTTCATAACGATGCATGAGGGATAATTGAAAGTCCGTGGCATGCATAAATGTTTTGATTACCATAGCATGATAACCACAACCTTTGTTAGTGTGATAAATCCAACTTTAATGCAATTCACCACTGTTAAGCTATTTCCTTAATCTTTACGAACACTTTCCTTCTCTATAGACTTAGACCTTATGTAAATCGAGTCAATGAGTTAGTTCTTTATAACTCAATCATCAATAAACATGTGATTTTCTCTCTATATTAGCCAAATGTGTGTTAAATTTGATGTTTCAGTCAATATGCCGCATATCAGGACCACACACCGGCCTTTTTCGTTCACGGTCGTTATGTTGTGTAGAATACAATCGAAAAGGTATGTCAAAATTCCATAAGTCAAATAAGTAATTTAAGAAAGAGATAAGACAAAAAGTAAATGAAATGTGTATAATGATTTATTTACCTTTCGTTAAGAGAACAACGATGTATCGATCAATTTAAATATATTCTCAAATATCACGTGCCAACAAGACCTAAATCATTGAATAGGGAGTTCTGTGTTATTTGCATGTATCGTAATTGAAATTGCCACTTTGTCGTGACACAAATTAAAGCCTTGCGTTAGTTAGATACTTTATGGCTAAATGCTGTTACGGGATGCTTGTATGTGTGCTTGGTCCAATCTGTAATCAGAATTTAGTCGTAAGAATGGCACGCACAATACACATCTCAAGGATACCTTCTAAAGTTCATGGTCATCAATGGGCAAATTGTTCATGTAACTAACCGAGCAAATAAACATCTCGAAGACACAATCACATTCGATCAGAGAAAAAACCCTGTCGTCTGCTGATCAGTTGTCTGTTTATATAACCGTATGTTTATTTAACAATGCATTGGGTCTCTTATTTGTATAAATGTTCCTCGAATATTACACGTGCTTCGAGCAAATTATGATGCAATCACATTGACGTATAACAGCATGTAAAGTAGATGCGTCAAAGTTAAACTATCAAACAGATCGAAGGAGAAGTAAATCACAGACCCTACTGCAGAGTATCCTTTAGATAGGGACATGATTTCACACCCTTAGTTATCATCTATCACGACCATAGGGGGGACACGATAAAAATAAATTGGTATGCCAGTTTTGAATCGAAGCGAAAATACAAAATATGCTGTAAACATGAGCGGCGTCTCTTTCAACGCTTGAAATAGCTGTTAATAGAAGAAACATTTGATGTTTTCAAGCGATTGCAACGTCGAATTATTCCTTTCATCGGTGTATGGATTAAAGAAATGCAGAGACTGTCGCTTTTTGATATATAAAAGACAATGGTGTAACGGGAAGGTTAGCCGTGCTTTAGATAACGAAAACATCTTTTGGGTAATGGTAATTGCCAATTATCTATCCGTTAATGGAGAAGAATTGTTAGGTGCGTTTAATAGTGAGTCTAATGGCTGCATTTACAAAGGTCCAATCCTGCAACAACCAACAAACAGTGTCGGCAAATAGCTGTAAGGTATCTGACTGGGATTTACGAATGCATCGCACGAAAAAGTAACGGAATAAACGTGTTCTCACGAACATACATTGTAAACTCAGGGTTTTTTTCTTCAGGAAAACCCGTTTTTACTCTGCTTTAAAAACAAAAGCGGCAATACCACCGGTTAGCTTATGGGAATTATTTTGTTCCGTTATATTCAGGTAGTCCTCACAATTTATAAGCTGTGTATCATATCTCAAGTAAACAAAAGCACGGTCTTGTAGATGACAACCGCTAGATATAGTGGGTTTTTTTTAAAAGGGTGACATGCCGGCATTAAATACTATATTTTTGTCTTCGAAATCAACTTAAATGCACATAAAAGGAGATAAGTACAAATAAATTACTGAAAGAAGATATGGAGTTCTTTTATTATGTTCATAAAAGTCATGAGAATTAATTTACAAATGCATTTAGACCCTATTAAAAAGATTCCTTTAACATAAGTTATTTTGTGCTTGAAATATAGTTGTCTCCGATTCAATCATGTTTATCAACGACCTAGTTGTTTACATATTCAAAATAAAGAAATCTGATTGGTCGGTTCAAATATTTGTGTATCAACTGTCAAGGTCAGAGGTGAAGAATGAGGCAATCTGAATTATTTAACTTGCTAATCTGGGTTATTTCTGGTAGACTTTCATGTTCAAGTTTTGCTGATGGTTTTTCTTTGGTGATAACAAACTTAATCTGATCAAAAGTTTACAAAAAATAAAATAGTTTGATATGGCATTAATCTCCTCTTATGTGCCTTTAAATAAGTGAGTGTCTTATGTTTGAGTCGAAATGTTTGATAGTCTGGAAGGGTTTGCCAACAAAACGACCAAAAACAGTTTGTCTAAGTCTTACAATGCAATACATTTGCGTTGGTGCTTTTCAGTGATATACCAATTGATCATCAACGTGTACTGAAGATTGAACGTGTATTAGGTGCGAAAGCAAACGCCAAGAGTATCTGACTGAAAAGTGGACCTTCCAGAAGCTTCACAATATTTTCACAAGGCGGGCATACAATTTGTGAGACAACAATCCGGAGTAATCTTTCTAAATCAACACAACTCTGTATGCTAATCAGTTAGTTGATGAACCAATACATCTAAGTATTCAATTCATTAGAAGTCAATTGTACCTAGAAACAAACAAATCCAAATTCCAAAAGGCCCATAATGATGTCGAAACGAAATCAAGAAGTGTGTACCTTTGTCTATAGTCTCCTTATATAGTAAGGTAGTGTATGAAGTGTCTGAAATCTGATGTCAATGGCTAAGATATTTTGAGAGGGAAATTGTACCTTTATTCTTTAGTTGTGTCCAAATGTAATCCAGGGTTATGTAGTTTGACAATTTATAGAACTTCTGAAATGGGTTACTTCCGCTAAGGTACTTTGACGTTTTTGTGGTGAAATAAGACATTGACCAGTGAGTGGTAACTTAGAATACATAGGCCTCCATGATGGTTGGCAAATTAATGATGATTAAAGACAATTGTATTCGCTCTGTTAACCCTTTACCAAACGCCAAATTTCAGACTGTCTAATATTGCAAGAGTTTGCAGACGACATTTCAAAATGTGATGAAACTGAAAAATAATCTTCTGGTGGGGCAGGAAACATTGTCGGAAAGGGAGTAATTGCTCGCTTAGAGCAATTGCTACTTTCCCACACTGTTTTCAGAATCGTCTGCAACAAACTGGTCAAATGTCTTTATTGTTTGGTAACGGCAAAGACCTAATACACATGTGTATCAGGTCTTTGGTAACGGGCAAAATGACAATCGCAATCCCATAGACATGTGTTTAATAAAGATCAGCATGTGTATACAGAAAATGCTTTTCATATTGAACGAATGCTTTCTTCCATGGTGTAATTGGTGTTATGTTAATTCGACGTGTTTCTTTTCTTAATACACCCTCAACCGTAAGTACATGAACGTAAAAATATCAATGCATTACCTGATTGGCTGATATAAATCATGAATAATTAACTTTAAAGAATATCAACTTTATCCTTCCTAAAATTCACATTGTTCACTTTAGTTCTGAATTCAAATGCTTTCAACACGGTTAATACACATCCGATAACTTGCCAACTTACTTGTTTAATGTCAGGTTAAAACAGCTGTGTCCATGTAGTGAGAATAACATTTATAATTTAACAAACATCACACACATGTTTTAAAAGTTGTCTTTAGCTTAGCTGACTCATAGCGAAACACCACCCAAAATGAATAACCGGGACACAGAACAGAACATACTTTTGATCTGACGATTACATGGTACATAGTCGTGTTCACATACATGTGAATTGTTATCTAAGTGACAAGTGACAGTTTCTATTTGTTCAAAGGCTCATAGAAGGAGATGAATGCTACATCAAACTAAATCATTTTGTAGATTTCTGTAGATCACCAATAAAAACCATTGGCACAACTTAAATATCTAAACCAATGAGAAATGACCAATATAAGCCAGTTTAGTTGGTACATTGATAGCTGTGATATATTGTGAAACAGTTAAAAGCGAGATTCATCTCCGTTTTATGAATCTAACATTTTACGAGGATGTCAGGACATATCTCTTTAAGCCTGTTACTAAACAAACATAATTACAGTATGATAATTAGTATGATTATGAAGACAAACCAATTTAATCAATTTTTGGTAGTTAATTTGACCATAAACTAATCTAAAACATGATTGGATTGGTACATCAACTGTGATACACGCAAGTACATTGTATTGCATTCATTTAAAATCTCCGTTTGTCCAATGTTTTACGGCGATATCATAATGTACGTTCATTAACCTGACAAGCGGCGACAGGTGTTAACCCTAACGGCGCATCATGTTGAACGTTTCATTATTAAATACAGTCAAACATGAACATTAAAGCTGCTTGTTCACAAATGTGGCGAAATTTGGATGTTAAAACATTTCTTCAAAATTATACAAAAAACTGTACTGGTGATCGTAAAGGGCTGGATATTTGCCATTTGAGGCAAGGGTAGTCCATATTTAAGTTGTCTGTGGATTTATATGTAAGAACGCCGAATTTTCGACTGTCCCAAATTGAAAGACTTTGCAGAGAACATTTCGAAATGTGAAAGAATTGAAAAATAATCTTCTGAAAGAGGGAAGATAATTGTGGGGAAACGAGAAATTGCTCGTCACGAGCAATTCTTCCTTTTCCCACAATGTTTTCGAGAGTCATCTGCAACAAAGTGGTTAAATGTCGTTATTGTTTGGTAAGGTGTTAAGGTTAAAAACGCGTTGGAACTGTTTTAGGATCTACCGCATTTAGACTGTATATACTAAGATATATAGATGATTATGCTTTCAATAAACTTTCTGATTGTATATCATACAATCCAAAAGCTGTATCATTTCAACGATATTTCATGTTGTCTTTCATATCTTATTTTTGGTGAACAAATAACTTTAATGTAAGGGATCCTGCCAAAATCTGGTGTTATGAAGTTAAGAGGAAAAACCAAAACACTATTGAAGAGCCACTTTAACCCTTTACCAAACAATAACGACATTTGACTAGTTCGTTGCAGACGACTCTTAAAAACTTTGTATGAAAAGGAGAAATTGCTCTGAACGAGGAATTTTTCTTTTGCCGCAATGTTTTCTGCCATATCAGAAGATTTTTTATCAATTTCATCACAGTTGGAAATGTCGTCTGCAAACTCTTTCAATTTGGAAAAGTCGAAAATTTGGCGTTTGGTAAAGGGTTATTGCACACCAACATGCACCAGATGTGCAACATAAACCTTAACGAACACTTTCATGGATGTATATTCGTGGTATATTCGATTCAAACATTTCCTTATATACATTTGTAGATAAATTTAGTAAACGCTTTTTAGATAATGAAAGATTATACTGAACTAAAGTTCAGCCGGTAAATTCACTCATTTACAAATGGGCCTACATATTCGAAGAACAAAACTAAGTGAAAGTCTATCACACACTGGTAATAACAACCAATAACGGTATAAAATCACGATAGACCATCGACTTTACTATAACAACTTTACTATAGTTATGTAAATGAGCGTTAACATTTCAACAAACAAAAACGACATTTTTTCTAGATTGTTGCAGACAACACTGGAAAACATTGTTGGAATGGAAGAGATTGCTCGCGTAGAGCAATTTCTTCCTTTCTCACAATGTATTCTGACTCTCTGATGGTTATTATTCATTTTCTTCACATTTTGAAATGTCGCCTGCAAAATCTTATATTTGGGACAGTCAACAAGTTTGCGCTTGGTAAAGGGTTAAGGGATAAATAAACGCGTACGCATGTGAACAACTTCAACTTTTCTTCAAGACAGAGTCGTTTGATCAGAAACATCACTCGATGTCTAGACTAAATGGTGAATTATCTTCTGTCAAAGTGACAATATTAGGATTTCGTAATGCATTTTCATTCTATGGAATTAATTAGTAAATTCAAATCAAGCATAATGCCTAAGGAGGTTACATAATGGAAGTTCATGTTGCGTTACCTCTCTTGTGTGTTATAGTCTTAGCAGCGTGAAAAAATCAATGCTTCACAAAACCGAGAGTCGAGAGAAAACTCGTTTTTTTACATTACTAACAGTCATAATAGAACAATATCAGAACATAGATTTGCCTTTCTTTAATTATATTCAAATTAATTGATCAATTGAACAAAAAGGTATAGTCTTTGGATAATTTTCTTAAATCAAATGACACCAAATATAACTTCAAGTCTCAATTTCTTTTCGAAAATGTCGGATTTTCAAATAAAACATGGTAAACACATACAATTAGGCCATCAAATATATACAACACTTGGCAGACTTATTCCCCTCGCATCAGACAAATTCACACCGGAACAAACACTGTGTGATCACAAGAAACTTCACCATTTGATTTTCGACTGACCAGTACTTGACAAGGCAAAGCGTCCACATTCGTCCGCACTGGGACCTATTCTAGACGTCTCATAAGAGACGATAATTTTCTTTCTGTCACTTTGGCGCAGGATGCTCATTAGTTCATATTCACCCCCAGCTTCCGTCTAAGACTACATAGCGAAAAAGGAATCTCTGTCATGAAACACATGATGAGTGAGACGTGTAAACCGACAAAAGGAAGAAGTCTCAATATGACAGATTGTTTTCCTTGTCTCATTATGATTTAATTATCCTAAAGGACAACTACAAAGGAGAAAAGTAAGATAACTCTTTAAATGATATTCTATTAAATGGCTTGATTTCTTTTTCTGATGTAATTAAATGATGGGTGAGGTAATAATGTATTTTGCATACTGTATGTCCAAAAAAATCATTTTTGAATAATGGGTTTTTGCTACTTTAATACTTAAGACCATGCTTAATTTTTGCAAAGAGTGCTTTTTCCATTTCTAACAATCATTTCTTTAGAAAAAATCATTATGGAAAAGACATTTCACAAAAACAAGCATTGTGCATGCTTTTAGTTCCTGTCAGTTACAAAAACACACATGGTCAATGGATTAGAAGAAACTTAAATTAAGATGAAAATAAGCTTCCTCTTAAAGTAATATGTAAAGTATTTTGCTCATATTGTGTTGCTATGTTCAGAATTATTCACCTGTCTTATACTACTAAATATGCCTTATTATATTTCAAGATCATTTCCCTTAAATAATGTTCATATCTTAATTCTTAAGCCAAATTGTCAAACTAAGGATTTCCTCATTCATGTTTGTCTTATTTTATTTGGATTTAACATTATGTCAACAGTTTTTCTGTTATATTGGGATACCCGACTCATCATTGATGCAATTTGATGGAGGGAGACCCCTTACTTTATCTTTACCAATCAGGCCCGGTCAAGATGAATAAAACCATTCCCAATTCTATTACTCTGCGAAAGTTAAGCACTCATGAGAATTCAAATATATGGCTACCACAATTTTAACAAATATGGAGAGGGTTTTGTATTTTAAGAGACTTAGAGCAAATATTTCTTTTCACAATAATTCGATCTTTATAGGAAAAATCTATGTACTAGTTATTTGTTTATGTATAAAAAAGAACTTATCTGCTTTATAAGATGCAATAGAGTTTGGTTGTAACTAACTTTGTTTTCTGATTTCTTTAGGGGTTGTGCCCATGTGGCTCCATGAACATATCATCGACAAGCAATGGTCAGACCCTCCGTTGATGAAAGAAAGGTGTTCCTTATATTACAGTCAACTAGACTTAGTAGAATGGCTGTTTGTGCAGGTGGGTGAGTATTTATTACAAGTTTTTTCAATTATAAAGTATTTTGAAAAATTGAATAATCCATAACATCATAAACCTGAGGAATTGTTGTTACCACCTAAAAATAAGGGTCCTGATTGGTTTTGTGGTTAAAGTGCTGGTGTTAGTACTTGGGGATCCCTTGTTCAAGGCCTAATGTTAGCTAGATCCCTTGCCTAATTCTAATGAATCCATGTGAGCTGTAACATGACTGAAAAATTGTTGACACAATATCTTTCCCCATATAAACAAACAAACAAACCACTTAACAATGATAATTGTATGAAATGCTGTGTAAGAATTGTAAAAATTTCTGAATTCATATCTATAGTCATAACAAATAAAGCAATGCTTGATTTCTCCCTGTTGGATTTGAAGACAATCATGCAGTCCATTTTTTGAATTACACAATGTACCTAAATTACTTGAAATTATTCAGCACATGTCTTCACTTTAACTGAGTCTGAATTATGTTATTGATCTCATATTGGCTTACTTATTTACCCATCCTTTTTTATCTTATTCAGAAATAACTTGTGTGAAAGACAAGACAAACCAACCATGATGCTCATAAGAAAGAGAAGAAGAAATATATTACAGAAATCAGCACTGATGAGAAGTTTTCTATGATATTGTCTATCATATATACACTGATAGCTTGATATTTAATTCTTACAATTCAATGTTATTTCATGAAGATTAGTTAACTGGTCCAAATTTGAAGTAACAACAATTTTAAAGTATTAAACATGCAGTTTTTGTGTCATATTTTGAAGATTTTGTGATTTAATGAGATTGTTTTTTGTTTCAATAGTGTCTTGGGTCTTCTGCTTTTAGAATATTGAAATAAGTATAACCTGTTGTGCAAGAAAATTATATCAAAAATGATTTCTTCATACATGTTGCTGTAATTTCCAAAATGAATATCAAAAGATTTTTTTTGTTTTGGCAAATTAAAGCAAGTTTATTGCCCCTTTTATTTACATATTATTGGAAAAGGTCCAACCAGGAAGGTATTTGTTTCATGTTTCCATAGCAACAGAATTGTATTACACTATATTATTTGGAGTTTTCTAACATAAGCTAACTTATCAATCTTAAAGAGTTCAAATGCATTTTGTGAAAAGTCCAGATAGCTTTACTGGAGTGAAAAATATCGAATCACAGTCGCTCAAATTTTTCATTTGATGCTTTCTACAGTACGGGTTCCTTATGAGTTGTGATCAGATATGAAACGCACATGTCTAGTTTTGTTGTTTCTTTGGTTTGAACATGTTCTAATGTCTTTATGTGTGTTGCATTTCCTAGTATAGTGCATCAAAAGGGATAAATCAAGACAAAATATGCCATTTTTTAATGATTTCATTTTTTTTGTTGCCGTAGCAACACATTTTAAATGATTTTCTCAAGTTGTCAACTTTTCTTTATATTCATGTATCATCCTTTTGGTATTTAAACTTTGTTTACCAAATTAAAATTGCATTTTGTTGGCTTTTATAGTAAAAATAGAATGATTTAAGATGGAATGACTATTTAAATTCTTGTTGCTAAGGTACTTATTCCTTTTTGAGATAACCCAACAAAGAGGAAAAAAACGCGGATTTTTTACATGATTTTGATAGAGGAGATGTCCTTTAAGTGTTTTGATCATATGAGCTTTCTGTATTAGGTTGGTCTTGAGAGAAAAGCTAAAATGAAATATGTCAATATTCCAAAAATACTTGAAGAAAAAAAAAATGCAAAACAAGATGAACCTTGAAATGACCTCTGTAAAAAGTACAAAGTAGAGCAGCAACATCTATTGAAATTTCTTTTAACAAAATGATATTCTTGGAAACTGTTATAGCAAATTTATCTATTTCCTACATTTTAATCATTTATTTTCGATGTGAAAATGACCAAAAATACCTGGGTTTTGCCATTTCTTGCTAATAAATGGCCAAAAATAAAATCTCCTGTTGCCATGGCAACTGTCACAGAAATTAATAAATATTCAGCCAAACACAGTTTGGTCATAAGTGCTATACATTTGGCTAAAAACTTTGCAATTCTGTCACCATGGATAAATCACCTTCTGCATGGTTCTTAGAAATAGCTGCACTTAAGGACTTATTCTACACTTTTATAAGAAAATAATTCTTTCACAGAAGTTTCTAAATGTCTGATATGTTGTTTGAAATTTTATTGAAAATTCAAAAATGAAAAGAAAAATGCAGGTCAACGATATTTTTTTCGTAAAATGACAGTTTCCATGGTAACCGTTTAAGGCAAAAACGTCAAAATGACCATACCATCTTCAAAAGTAATATAATAATTTTTGGATTGTTTATCAACACAAAAAACACGAATTCATACATTTAATACCTTATTATTGAACGTTATTTCAAATTATTACAATCTGAACAATTTTTTTAATCCAAATCATATTTTCTTAAATGTTTGTATTCGACAAAAAACAGTGAACATTGATATGTCTATTACAAATAAATGAAGATATTTGAAAAATTCCTTTCATAGAATGTTCTCATTTTCTAATATTTAAAGTATAATATAATTTTGAAATACAAAATACAAAAAGGTATATGTTTACGAGTTTTCTGTAAATTGACAGTTTCCATGGTAACCATATTTGAAAAACATTTATATAAACGGTTAAAATAACTTGAAACTTGAAAAAAAGAAGCTGGGGGCTTAATACGCATGCGAACTATATAATAATGTTGATAACCTTTTATTGTTTTATGGATGATATGATTATTCTTTGAACAATATTGCATACAGTAATGTCATTCGAATAAAGCGTTTATCCGACTACTATGCAAGTATCTCTTTAGTAACAGATTATTATCTCCCTTGGATGTTCAGATAAAGTGCCCAGATAATTCTACCGAGAACGTCCTACATGAAAGATATCTTTTCGAAACATTTGTATCACGATCCTTGCTTTTGATTGATGCAAAGTTTGCTTTGAAATATTTTTATGACAATTATTTACAGCGAAAAGCAACGAAAGAATGAAAACGTCAACTGAAAAATAGACTTCTTTGATATGATTTGACGTGATATCTAACTTTTGACAGGTCGCGTCATACTTTATCTTGTGTTTTCAACGATTAAAGCTTACCCATCTTGGCGTCCAATCAACTTCATTGGGAATATGAATATCTATGAAGAAGTGTTCTAAACTCGATTAAAAAAATGAAAGATACATTTTCTAAAATGCATGTTCTGTATATTAGATATATATTTTCAGGCTTCTCAAATCAGACTAATAACAATTTACGTAACAAGTATATTTACTTTTTCCACAAGGTTTTCTTCCATATCAGAATATCATTTTCCAATTTCAACACATTTTGAAATGTCGTCTTCAAACTCTATCAATTTTGGAGAGTCGAAAATTAGGCGTTTGGTAAAGGGCTAGACCTGAGTTTATGTGTTAAGAAATCAGGCCGACCAAGTCGCATGGGACGGAATACCTTAAGGCGAGTCAATCTTGATTCACTTGCGATCTTGACATAATAAAGCGTCTAGAGGATACGTAATCGTGAGGTATTGTTACACAGAACAGTTTAGGTAACACAATTACAGGATTATTACAGGAAAATATCGACTTGTATCAGCAATTCATGAGTGCAAACTGTGCAACTGTTGCAGTTTATTTGAGAGCGGCTGGTGTTTTTGTGGGGAGTGTCCATAGGCAAGATTAATTTCTTAAAATATATTCTGTTTGATCTTTTAACTATTTCAAAACTTTGAACTATGAATTTCGATCAAAATATCAAACGTTGTTCTATGTTGACTCAATAAGATTAATTTGTTTAGATTCATTGATGACGATTAGATCTTAGATGAAATGTATATATTCACTGGACGAGATCCGTCAGTTAAAGTCTAATTTACGTCTTTGGTCATGGAGAATGTTTAACTGTGTAGGGATTCATGCTAAATATGTTGTAATGGTTTGTAAGCTATGAACCTGGGTATATGTTTAATGCTGAATAAATAAATAGTATGTTCCCTTTGACGTAGCCTGGTAACTAAATAAAACGGTGTCAAAATCGAACCGTTTACTCATTGAAATAATGTCAGTTCTTGACAAAATAAATGCCGACCAAGGAAAGTTGGTTTTATGGGAGATAATATAAGCAACTCAGAACATACCACCACCAAAATAAATGTTAGCATACCACAACAATTTAGCCATAAGACTGTTCAACTCTGGAATTCCAATGGGTATTAAATTAATGTATGTTCTACGGCAAATAGACACCATTCAAGCATAAGTTGATAAGACAAATGTCTTACATCCAATCCCATGTGAGCTTCAGTCGGACAAAATTACTTATACTTTGTTGTAGCATTGCCAAACCATTAGTGCCTTGATGAACCTCGTTAAGCCTTTACCAAACAATAACGACATTTGACCAGTTTTTTGGCAATGACTCTTGAAAACACGGTGGAATTAGGAGGAATTGCTCGTAACGAGCAATTTCTCCTTTTCCCACAGTGTTTTCTGCCCTATCAGAATTTTTTTTTTCAATTTCATCACATTTTGAAATGTCGTCTGCAAACTTTTTCAATTTGAGTCAGTCGAAAATTTGGCGTCTGGTAAAGGATTATGCAAAATATTAAGATTTATAGAAACACTGCATGAACTATTAAAAGGACTATCTCATATCGTGGATTTTTTAAAATATCTTCTTTCAACAAAATGATACATAAGGTCTCTTAGGGTAACAGTGGCGTACTTTGAATGAAAAAAATGTAGACACGTCATTCTAGAGTGTCCGGTGGCATGCTCCCTCGTGAAATAAATACAGTCTGAAATCGCTCAGGTTCGTTCTGGCATGTATCTGAAAGTACAATAATATATTGTGTTTCATCAGGAATAGAGGCCCTCTCTGGTGCGTTTTTT
>OX401412.1:8563143-8892626 GCA_947846245.1 Cerastoderma edule | reverse complement strand
AATTTCTCCAACACACACGAGAAAGGCAAACAAAACCTCGCACAGGATGTGATCCGAAAAACCAGCGAAAATTTAAGCCGAAAGCATACAACAACAAAGAAAACCCGAACCGCTGTCCTGTACTGGCTTACAAAAAATACAGAGATGCGCGGCCAACTTGTGAGCCAGAAAGTCCCTTCTTTCTTTCCATCAATCATGGATTTACGAGAAAACCAGGCTCATACATGTACAAAAACTGTGCCATGGGAATAAATCACATCTATGGACTTGTTAAAATGATGAAAGAGAACTGTTCAGATATAACAGGGAAAAGAATAACCAATCATAGTGTGAGAAAACATTTACTGCAAAAATGCAATGACATTGGTCTCCCCCCAAATCAAACCATTCAGATAAGTGGACATCGAAATATCGGAAGTATCAATAATTATTCTCGAATGAACAATCAACAACAAAAGCAAATAGCCATGGCATTGACGGCTCCTCATCCATCGACTTCAATATGTCTCCCAGCAGTACCAGCAGCTCCTTGTCCACCAACGTCCGTATGTCTCCAACCAGTAGCGACTGTAACATCTCCAAATTTTCCAAATGTTCTAAACTACAGTCAAGCGGCCAAAACATCCTCAACCAGCAAGATGGATGTGGATTCCATGTTCCAAGGCACAACGATTATACATGGAGGGACATTCACTTTCTATGGCGCAGGAAACCACATCAACCAGGAAAGCCCAAAGAGAAAATATAAAAGGCTGCGACCAATGGACTCTGACAGTGACTAATTCTGTGAAGAAATTACAATTTTCAATTTAATATTTATGGTTTTGTTTATGGTTCATCCTTCAAAAAAAGGGAAAAATTAAATTACTTTCATTGAACTGAAGTTATGAAATTAAAAAAACAAAAAAAACCATGTTGATTGTCTTTCAGTGTCGTTTGCATAGCATGACAGACAGTTAAT
This sequence comes from Cerastoderma edule, assembly GCA_947846245.1. Lineage (NCBI taxonomy): Eukaryota > Metazoa > Mollusca > Bivalvia > Cardiida > Cardiidae > Cerastoderma > Cerastoderma edule. Next base: position 8,891,665 of record OX401412.1, on the reverse strand, counting down.
TGGCTATAATGTTTCAGTCTGTCTGTCGGTCCATCACACCTTTTAGAGTTGTCTTGCTTTTTTCACAATGTGCTATCTCCGCTTGTGTATATTCATTATGAAGCGCCTGTCAGGCGTCACATGTGCATGTATCCTTCCGTGTGTGTTCCTCCAAACCCTCATGATTAAAAAAGAAAGCCGTTTGTTGTTTGTCCTAAGAATAGGTTTACTAAAGTTTATTTCACAAGTTAATCTTCCTCTGTTTCGTCGCTGCCTTAGCTGTCTTGCAAGACAAGTTCTTACAAAGGAAATTCGCTCCAGAGCTCAACAAAAAGGATGTAGATAACGATGATCAACTACACCATCACCTTTCCTTATGAATGATAGAATTTCAGCTGTAGCAATGCGTTCCTTTAAAAAACATAAGTGAATTTATTATATTCCTATCAGTGAAATACTGGGATTTCTCAGTGTATTAATTTTCAATTTTGTCACAGTGAATATCTTCACTAGTGATGATATCAAAAAGTCATATCATCACTAGTGATGATATGAGTTTTGACGGAACTACTTTCTTTTTAACCATTTCCTTGGTTAGCAAGGGCAAAGCCCAACATCATTATAATATTGTGTTGGTTTTCAACTGAATTGTTTTGATAATGTTTTTCATTCAACTACTTTATCATTAAATAGGAAAGAAGTATACCGAATAGAAACTGAATATCAACTTACCTTTATGGGCTGATCATGGGTAGTTCCAGTGACATTAATCCAAACATGATATTAATAGCTGTCCTCCAGTTTAGCACCAGACACAATTAAAACACAAACAATCCTTTTAAAGAAGCTCCTCATCTTTTCCAATCGAAACCATGACGTAATTTCCATCCATAATGATCCAACTAGTAGAAAAGATCCATCATTTCATAATTTTATTCAAGATGTGTATTCTTTGAAATTCCATATTTTTCCTTTGTAATCCCGAGTTTCTTTATTAAAGTTGAAATAGGCAAAAGCTACATTTCTGTTAATCATTGGTGCAAAAAGTACAATATACAATGCAACAAATACTAACAGAATATTTCAAATTGCCTTCAAATCTTTCTCCTTTTGGGTCCTTTCCCTCCTTTCCATTGATTTTTTCTGAAAGAAAAAACAGAGAAATTCCAAATGATTTTGTCGTCTGCAATTCCTGGAATTTCAAGATGGCCGACTTTTTGAGTTCTCTGTCTGAACTAGAGATAGATAATATTCTTCAAGAGTCAGAGTTTGATGAATTACCACATGTTGGATGTCCAGCTCCCAATGAAAGAATGAAAGAAAGAGAAAATAGGTTTGAAATGATAGACCCGGAAGCCGGGAACACAAAGAGGAAAACCATCTATGATATGAATTTGTTTAGACAATTTATAAATGAACAGGGAGATAAAAGGGAAATAACCCTTATGATGCCAAGCGAGATTGATACCCATTTTGGTAACTTTTTGACAATTGTAAAAAAGTCCGACGGATCGGAATATGAACCTTCAACCATAAGAGGTTTTATGTCCAGTTTGGAGCGTTTCCTACGACAGAAGGGTTACACACAATCAGTCAACAAAAACGGAATGTTCCCTCACTCCAATAATGCAATCAAGGCCAAAATGGCTTACCTGAAATCATTGGGAATGGGGAATAAACCTCGAGAGTCAGACGAACTGACAGATAGTGACATCGATAAACTATTTGATTGCAAACAACTAGGTGTGGACACTCTCCAGTTCAGCTAATAAATCTTCTACATCTTACTTTTTCATTGGTAATGGGAATGAGAGGGGGGAAGGAGCAACATCAACTGATATGGGGTGATATAGAACTCATGACTGACGAAGACGGAGACGAATTTCTCCAACACACACGAGAAAGGCAAACAAAAACTCGCACAGGATGTGATCCGAAAACCAGCGAAATTTAAGCCGAAAGCACAACAACAAAGAAACCCGAACCGCTGTCCACTGTACTGAAGCACAAAAAAATACAGAGATGCGCGGCCAACTTGCTTGAACCAGAAAGTCCACTTCGCTTTCCATCAATCGTAGATTTACGAGAAAACCAGGCTCATACATGTACAAAAACTGTGCCATGGGAATAAATCACGCATCTATATGGACTTGGTAAAAAATGATGAAGAACTGTTCGGAATATAACGGGAAAAGAATAACCAATCATAGTGTGAGAAAACATTTACTGCAAAAATGCAATGACATTGGTCTCACCCCAAATCAAACCATTCAGATAAGTGGACATCGAAATATCGGAAGTATCAATAATTATTCTCGAATGAACAATCAACAACAAGAGCAAATAGCCATGGCATTGACGGCTCCTCATCCATCGACTTCAATATGTCTCCCAGCAGTACCAGCAGCGCCTTGTCCACCAACGTCCGTATGTCTCCAACCAGTAGCGACTGTAACATCTCCAAATTCTCCAAATGTTCTAAACTACAGTCAAGCGGCCAAATCATCCTCAACCAGCAAGATGGATGTGGATTCCATGTTCCAAGGCACAACGATTATACATGGAGGGACATTCACTTTCTATGGCGCAGGAAACCACATCAACCAGGAAAGCCCAAAGAGGAAATATAAAAGGCTGCGACCAATTGACTCTGACAGTGACTAATTCTGTGAAGAAATTACAATTTTCAATTTAATATTTATGGTTTTGTTTATGGTTCATCCTTCAAAAAAAGGGAAAAATTAAATTACTTTCATTGAACTGAAGTTATGAAAATAAAAAAACAAAAAAAACCATGTTGATTGTCTTTCAGTGTCGTTTGCATAGCATGACAGACAGTTAATTGGCTATAATTTTTCAGTCTGTCTGTCGGTCCATCACACCTTTTAGAGTTGTCTTGCTTTTTTCACAATGTGCTATCTCCGTTTGTGTATATTCATTATGAAGCGCCTGTCAGGCGTCACATGTGCATGTATCCTTCCGTGTGTGTTCCTCCAAACACTCATGATTAAAAAAGAAAGCCGTTTGTTGTTTGTCCTCAGAATAGGTTTACTAAAGTTTATTTCACAGGATTAATCTTCCTCTGTTTTAAATTAAAGCTGCCTTAGCTGTCTTGCAGAGACTAAGTTCTTACAAATGAAATTCGCTCCAAGAGCTCAACAAAAGGATGTGTAGATAACGATGATCAACTACACCATCACCGCTTTCATATGAATGATAGAATTTCAGCTGTAGCAGTACGTTCCTTTAAAAAACATAAGTGAATTTATTATATTCCTATCAGTGAAATACTGGGATTTCTCAGTGTAATTTTTCAATTTTGTCACAGTAGATATCTTCACTGGTATTGATATCAAAAAGTCATATCATACTAGTATTGATACTCGGATTTTGACGGAACTACTTTCTTTTTTAACCATTTCCTTGCTTGCTTAAGGCAAAAGCCAACATCATTACATAATATTGTATTTGGTTTCAACTGGAATTGTTTTGATAATGTTTTTGTTCAACTACTTTATCATTAAATAGGAAAGAAGTATACCGAATAGAAACTGAATATCAACTTACGCTATAGGCTGATCGTAGGTAGTTCAGTGACATTAATCAAACATGATATTAATAGCTGTCACTCCAGTTTAGCACAGACACAATTAAAACACAAACAATCCTTTTAAAGAATCTCCTCATCTTTTCAATCAGAAACCATGAGCGTAATTTCCATCCATAATGATCAACTAGTAGAAAAGATCCATCATTTCATAATTTTATTCAAGATGTGTATTCTTTGAAATTCCATATTTTTCCTTTAGCAATCGAGTTTCTTTATTAAAAGTTGAAATAGGCAAAAGCGACATTTCTGTTAATCATTGGTGCAAAAAGTACAATATACAATGCAACAAATACTAACAGAATATTTCAAATTGCCTTCAAATCTTTCTCCTTTTGGGTCCTTTCCATCCTTTCCATTGATTTTTTCTGAAAGAAACAACAGAGAAATTCCAAATGATTTTGTCGTCTGCAATTCCTGGAATTTCAAGATGGCCGACTTTTTGAGTTCTCTGTCTGAACGAGAGATAGATAAGATTCTTCAAGAGTCAGAGTTTGATGAATTACCACATGTTGGATGTCCAGCTCCCAATGAAAGAATGAAAGAAAGAGAAAATAGGTTTGAAATGATAGACCCGGAAGCTATTGCTAATTTCATTGCAAATCAAGAGAACGGGAACACAAAGAGGAAAACCATCTATGATATGAATTTGTTTAGACAATTTATAAATGAACAGGGCGATAAAAGGGAAATAACCCTTATGATGCCAAGCGAGATTGATACCTATTTTGGTAACTTTTTGACAATTGTAAAAAAGTCCGACGGATCGGAATATGAACCTTCAACCATAAGAGGGTTTATGTCCAGTTTGGAGCGTTTCCTACGACAGAAGGGTTACACACAATCAGTCAACAAAAACGGAATGTTCCCTCACCCCAATAATGCAATCAAGGCCAAAATGGCTTACCTGAAATCATTGGGAATGGGGAATAAACCTCGAGAGTCAGACGAACTGACAGATAGTGACATCGATAAACTATTTGATTGCAAACAACTAGGTGTGGACACTCCAGTTCAGCTAATAAATCTTCTACATCTTACTTTTTCATTGGTAATGGGAATGAGAGGGGGGAAGGAGCAACATCAACTGAAATGGGGGGATATAGAACTCATGACTGACGAAGACGGAGACGAATTTCTCCAACACACACGAGAAAGGCAAACAAAAACTCGCACAGGATGTGATCCGAAAAACCAGCGAAAATTTAAGCCGAAAGCATACAACAACAAAGAAAACCCGAACCGCTGGCCTGTACTGGCTTACAAAAAATACAGAGATGCGCGGCCAACTTGTGAGCCAGAAAGTCCCTTCTTTCTTTCCATCAATCATGGATTTACGAGAAAACCAGGCTCATACATGTACAAAAACTGTGCCATGGGAATAAATCACATCTATGGACTTGTTAAAATGATGAAAGAGAACTGTTCAGATATAACAGGGAAAAGAATAACCAATCATAGTGTGAGAAAACATTTACTGCAAAAATGCAATGACATTGGTCTCCCCCCAAATCAAACCATTCAGATAAGTGGACATCGAAATATCGGAAGTATCAATAATTATTCTCGAATGAACAATCAACAACAAAAGCAAATAGCCATAGCATTGACGGCTCCTCATCCATCGACTTCAATATGTCTCCCAGCAGTACCAGCAGCTCCTTGTCCACCAACGTCCGTATGTCTCCAACCAGTAGCGACTGTAACATCTCCAAATTCTCCAAATGTTCTAAACTACAGTCAAGCGGCCAAAACATCCTCAACCAGCAAGATGGATGTGGATTCCATGTTCCAAGGCACAACGATTATACATGGAGGGACATTCACTGTCTATGGCGCAGGAAACCACATCAACCAGGAAAGCCCAAAGAGAAAATATAAAAGGCTGCGACCAATTGACTCTGACAGTGACTAATTCTGTGAAGAAATTACAATTTTCAATTTAATATTTATGGTTTTGTTTAGGGTTCATCCTTCAAAAAAAGGGAAAAATTAAATTACTTTCATTGAACTGAAGTTATGAAATTAAAAAAACAAAAAAAACCATGTTGATTGTCTTTCAGGGTCGTTTGCATAGCATGACAGACAGTTAATTGGCTATAATTTTTCAGTCTGTCTGTCGGTCCATCACACCTTTTAGAGTTGTCTTGCTTTTTTCACAATGTGCTATCTCCGTTTGTGTATATTCATTATGAAGCGCCTGTCAGGCGTCACATGTGCATGTATCCTTCCGTGTGTGTTCCTCCAAACACTCATGATTAAAAAAGAAAGCCGTTTGTTGTTTGTCCTAAGAATAGGTTTACTAAAGTTTATTTCACAAGTTAATCTTCCTCTGTTTCGTCGCTGCCTTAGCTGTCTTGCAAGACAAGTTCTTACAAATGAAATTCGCTCCAGAGCTCAACAAAAAGGATGTAGATAACGATGATCAACTACACCATCACCTTTCCTTATGAATGATAGAATTTCAGCTGTAGCAATGCGTTCCTTTAAAAAACATAAGTGAATTTATTATATTCCTATCAGTGAAATACTGGGATTTCTCAGTGTATTAATTTTCAATTTTGTCACAGTGAATATCTTCACTAGTGATGATATCAAAAAGTCATATCATCACTAGTGATGATATGAGTTTTGACGGAACTACTTTCTTTTTAACCATTTCCTTGCTTAGCAAGGGCAAAGCCCAACATCATTATAATATTGTGTTGGTTTTCAACTGAATTGTTTTGATAATGTTTTTCATTCAACTACTTTATCATTAAATAGGAAAGAAGTATACCGAATAGAAACTGAATATCAACTTACCTTTATGAGCTGATCATGGGTAGTTCCCGTGACATTAATCCAAACATGATATTAATAGCTGTCCTCCAGTTTAGCACCAGACACAATTAAAACACAAACAATCCTTTTAAAGAATCTCCTCATCTTTTCCAATCGAAACCATGACGTAATTTCCATCCATAATGCTCCAACTAGTAGAAAAGATCCATCATTTCATAATTTTATTCAAGATGTGTATTCTTTGAAATTCCATATTATTCCTTTGTAATCCCGAGTTTCTTTATTAAAGTTGAAATAGGCAAAAGCTACATTTCTGTTAATCATTGGTGCAAAAAGTACAATATACAATGCAACAAATACTAACAGAATATTTCAAATTGCCTTCAAATCTTTCTCCTTTTGGGTCCTTTCCATCCTTTCCATTGATTTTTTCTGAAAGAAAAAACAGAGCAATTCCAAATGATTTTGTCGTCTGCAATTCCTGGAATTTCAAGATGGCCGACTTTTTGAGTTCTCTGTCTGAACGAGAGATAGATAAGATTCTTCAAGAGTCAGAGTTTGATGAATTACCACATGTTGGATGTCCAGCTCCCAATGAAAGAATGAAAGAAAGAGAAAATAGGTTTGAAATGATAGACCCGGAAGCTATTGCTAATTTCATTGCAAATCAAGAGCACGGGAACACAAAGAGGAAAACCATCTATGATATGAATTTGTTTAGACAATTTATAAATGAACAGGGAGATAAAAGGGCAATAACCCTTATGATGCCAAGCGAGATTGATACCTATTTTGGTAACTTTTTGACAATTGTAAAAAAGTCCGACGGATCGGAATATGAACCTTCAACCATAAGAGGTTTTATGTCCAGTTTGGAGCGTTTCCTACGACAGAAGGGTTACACACAATCAGTCAACAAAAACGGAATGTTCCCTCACTCCAATAATGCAATCAAGGCCAAAATGGCTTACCTGAAATCATTGGGAATGGGGAATAAACCTCGAGAGGCAGACGAACTGACAGATAGTGACATCGATAAACTATTTGATTGCAAACAACTAGGTGTGGACACTCCAGTTCAGCTAATAAATCTTCTACATCTTACTTTTTCATTGGTAATGGGAATGAGAGGGGGGAAGGAGCAACATCAACTGAAATGGGGGGATATAGAACTCATGACTGACGAAGACGGAGACGAATTTCTCCAACACACACGAGAAAGGCAAACAAAAACTCGCACAGGATGTGATCCGAAAAACCAGCGAAAATTTAAGCCGAAAGCATACAACAACAAAGAAAACCCGAACCGCTGTCCTGTACTGGCTTACAAAAAATACAGAGATGCGCGGCCAACTTGTGAGCCAGAAAGTCCCTTCTTTCTTTCCATCAATCATGGATTTACGAGAAAACCAGGCTCATACATGTACAAAAACTGTGCCATGGGAATAAATCACATCTATGGACTTGTTAAAATGATGAAAGAGAACTGTTCAGATATAACAGGGAAAAGAATAACCAATCATAGTGTGAGAAAACATTTACTGCAAAAATGCAATGACATTGGTCTCCCCCCAAATCAAACCATTCAGATAAGTGGACATCGAAATATCGGAAGTATCAATAATTATTCTCGAATGAACAATCAACAACAAAAGCAAATAGCCATAGCATTGACGGCTCCTCATCCATCGACTTCAATATGTCTCCCAGCAGTACCAGCAGCTCCTTGTCCACCAACGTCCGTATGTCTCCAACCAGTAGCGACTGTAACATCTCCAAATTCTCCAAATGTTCTAAACTACAGTCAAGCGGCCAAAACATCCTCAACCAGCAAGATGGATGTGGATTCCATGTTCCAAGGCACAACGATTATACATGGAGGGACATTCACTTTCTATGGCGCAGGAAACCACATCAACCAGGAAAGCCCAAAGAGAAAATATAAAAGGCTGCGACCAATTGACTCTGACAGTGACTAATTCTGTGAAGAAATTACAATTTTCAATTTAATATTTATGGTTTTGTTTATGGTTCATCCTTCAAAAAAAGGGAAAAATTAAATTACTTTCATTGAACTGAAGTTATGAAATTAAAAAAACAAAAAAAACCATGTTGATTGTCTTTCAGTGTCGTTTGCATAGCATGACAGACAGTTAATTGGCTATAATTTTTCAGTCTGTCTGTCGGTCCATCACACCTTTTAGAGTTGTCTTGCTTTTTTCACAATGTGCTATCTCCGTTTGTGTATATTCATTATGAAGCGCCTGTCAGGCGTCACATGTGCATGTATCCTTCCGTGTGTGTTCCTCCAAACACTCATGATTAAAAAAGAAAGCCGTTTGTTGTTTGTCCTAAGAAAAGGTTTACTAAAGTTTATTTCACAAGTTAATCTTCCTCTGTTTCGTCGCTGCCTTAGCTGTCTTGCAAGACAAGTTCTTACAAATGAAATTCGCTCCAGAGCTCAACAAAAAGGATGTAGATAACGATGATCAACTACACCATCACCTTTCCTTATGAATGATAGAATTTCAGCTGTAGCAATGCGTTCCTTTAAAAAACATAAGTGAATGTAATCCGTTTTCGCGAATATTCCAGCCTTGCCGTCTTTGATTAACATGATCTCCAGTACAGACGATGTGTCGATTAAGATACCTATTGTAATATATCCTCAAGCAATCCGTATTCCTGCAATGTAATACAATCCGATGTCTAATAATCCCATAATCCTTCCGAAATAAGCAAAAATATCCACATTTCCTCCACTCCATTTTCACATTTAAGTCTTGGCCGCGCTTTTGCACACGGCACTAAAGATTGTGTATAATGAATGTATCCATACGCGTAAATGACGTCATGGACGCGGTTAACTGCTTCGCTCCTCCCATTTTATTTTTCATTTAGAGTTTATGGAGATAATTTGGCAAATATATTTTATGTAGTGGAATATAATAAATAGAATAATCAACTCCTTTCGATTGATATCAAAAATATGTCACTTGAATGGGTTGTTATCAGGTAGAAAAAACTCGTTCTTCGAACTCGTTTTTTCAACCTGATAACAACCCATTCTCGTGACATATTTTTGATATCAATCGAAAGGAGTTGATTATTCTCTATTTAGCAAGAGGCCAATGAAACAAATGGAAACATTGCTCGTTTCTGCATGACTTGATTCGTTTTTCAAAAGTATTTAAAGTTTTGAAAAGGTTTTATTATATTCCTACCAGTGAAATACTGGGATTTCTCAGTGTATCAATTTTCAATTTTGTCACAGTGAATATCGTCACTAGTGAAGATATCAGTTTTGACAGAACTGTTTTCCTTTATCATTCCTCTGCCTAAATGGCATGGCTACAATTTTTCACACGGCACTAAAATGTTTGTATTCTAACATGTATCCATACGCGTGAATTACCCCATTGGCGTGGTTAAGGACGTTCTCTGTAGTTTTTTCTGCGCAATTCATCTGCGCATCAAAGGGAAATAATACCGAAGAGGTACTTGAATAAAAGTCTGATAACGGTTTTGCGATTTTGTTCAAAGAATAATCATATTATACATTAATCTATAAAAGATAATTAACATTATTATCTATTTCTCAGGCATACTAAACACCCAGCCTCTATTTTTAAAAAATTAAAGTCATTTTAGTCATATTTACAAATGTTTTTCAAATACGGTTACCATGGAAACTGTCATTTTACAGAAAAAAATATTGGGCAACAAATACTTTTTTTGCATTTTGTATTTTAGTATGAAATTTTACCTTACATGCTGAAAAATAAAAAAATTCTTTGAAAGAAATTTTTAAATATCTTCATTTATTTGTAATATACATATCAATATTCATTGTTTTTCGGCGAATACAAAAAATTGAAAAACTGATTTGGATTACAAAAATTGTTCAGATTGTAATAATATTATATAACATTGAATAATAAGGTATTGAATGTATGAATTCGTGGTTTTTGTGTTAATAAACATTCCAGAAATTAGTTTTATACCTTTGAAGATGGTATGTCATTTTGACATGTTTGCCCCGTAAAATAACGGCGAGAGGTTTCTAAAGTAGGACACTGAAAGAAATAAGTTTGTTTTTGTCTTTGCAACGCACTAGCCATATTGATTTGAACCTTGTTATCGAGACGTAAGGCACATATTTCAAAAGGCACTGTACTCGTTTGTTATATTTTGATATACAGATAAATAGTTTTTACATTAAGTACATATACATATACACAATAGATGTTCATGAATCGTAAGGATAAATTAACCAGACGTATTGATTAAACTGGTTGTTTAAAGATAAAATACAGTACAATAGGATACAGTGAAAGGGTCACAACAAAACCTTCTAAAATTTTTTAGGACAGTTCATAAAGGAACAACGGATGTATTCTTTTCTTTTTCGAAAGGTGCTTCCTTCTAAAATAGATTATGTATTTTTCAAATAGAGAAGAAAACACTTGATATAAACCTAGGCAATGTGTCCTGAGAAATCAGGTGGAAACCTTTCGCCATTTGTTAAGATTGTATTTGTCAGGGACTGTGATTTTGTAATAATACTACCCAGTCCTCGCCTGAAATACGCCAGAAACGTCTAGCAATATTGGCATGGTTTCCTATAAGGAATATGTTTGATTTTCGCTCAGAATGTCAACACACTCGTCACATTAACTGTGCTGTACTGAGGTTATTTACACATTGACCTTACCCTTTGTAAGAGTTTGGGAGTGTATAAAGGTGCTGGTAGAAACTCCCCTTTTTTCTCCCTGGAGTCACGACCGGTTTTGTTGCTTCTCATTCTATTGAAATAATAGTCCCTTAGCCCTTTCCGAAACTCCAAATTTTCGACCGTCCCAAATTGAAAGAGTTTGCAGACGACATTTCAAAAATGTGATGAGATTAGAAAGCAATCTTCTGATAGGGCAGAAAACAGTTTCTCCGTTTCCCACAGTGTTTTCCAGAGTCGTCTGAAACAAAGTGGTTAGATGTCGTTATTGCTTAGTAATGGGTTAAGAATCCCTAAATATACCTTCTACAGTCTGTACTAAACCAATAAACCCCGGGAGTTAGAGGATAAAGGCATGTAATTTCCCGGGGGTCCCCGGTGTATCATTGACCTTACCCATTGAACCCCGTAACATGTACTTAAGGACTTGTTATATACCTTTATAATCCAATGTTGTTATCACAATAAAGTCGTTCTCTCTACAATGCTATAGACCATTTTTAAACTCTAGAAAAATCCCCAATATATTTAAAGCATAATAAAATTATATTACCAGTTCTGTGTTTTTTAATCGATGTGTATGTCCTGTTTTCAATGATGAAAGTTTTAAAGTTTGAAAGTTTTTATTTACATAATTCCATAAGGCTTATAAGCCCATTAGGTATATTGTTAACATAATTCAATGAACATTAATACGAGAATGAAATACATGAAATTAAATAATGCTAACATGACGATCTACAATGACAATAAAATAAGAATGTAAATATTACAAGAATATTCAACACATACAACATAGACAAACAAACGTCTATAGATGTTCCTACAAACACATTTATATGAAAAAGTAGACAGTGGAGAAAATTCCACAAACACAAACATTGACTAACAAACGCCTATAGATGTTCATACAAACACATTTAAATAAACAATGTACAAATAGTAGAAATGGTCGGAGCAATGTTAGATAGTTTGTACTTAATACGTGCGTCTTGATAGATAAACAAAAGCCGATAATTTTGATAAGAAAATGCAATAATAAATAACGAAAAACAATGATGTGGTGATAACAATGCCCTTAGTGATTTAGATAATTACTTCAAAAAAACCAAAGGGTCCTATTTAATCATATATGGCTTTAGGAAAGTATGCATAGTTTGTCCTTAGTTATCGCAAAACGATGACTTCTGGTAGCATATAATTAAGGGAGAATACCAATAATCCACCATTTTGAGACTCTTTCCTTCCGCGGATGACTTTGATCGTTTACATCGGTCGGGGCTGAGACTTTTCGGTGTAAGGCGAATACACGTAGTTCCGACCCCGACCGATGTATACCGAGAACGACCGAAGTAACCCATCGAAGGAAATATATTCCAAATGGGGGATCACGGGTATTCCATCTTAACAAAATGGAACTACAAGAGATGGTACTTTTTTTATCCAGTCGATTCTTAAATTTGTGATCCATTGTTTTGACGACTTGTTCATTAGAAGCTTACAAACATACGAAGTCATATTTTGTATAAATCACTGGTGAAACGACAAACCTTCCGCTATGGCTGCAAACATGATAATTCTAACTTCCAATGGGGTTACCAATGTACCTCCTATCTTACCCATTGAATCATGTAACGAGTGTTTTGGGACTCATGATATGCTCCATCAATTTAGATTCACAAAGTTCCAACTGAAAAAAGGGTCAATATAGAACCCTCACATAGAATGCGTTTGGCAAGTTCATTTAATCATTTAATTTAGTCTTCGTTCAAGACAATAACTATTTTCATGTATGAAAATAGCGAAATAGGTTAGTAATAAATCATTTAGGGTGAAGCAATTACAATTTCTATCAATCATTTATTGACATCTGTCTGAGAGCGGTGTTGTAAGCCTACATTGCTATCTTGCGTAAAGAGTTGACGAGAGATAGTTTGATGCACTGAGTGCGCATGTCTCTAAAAAACGTTTGCATGTCTTATCTAAATAACGTCTTCTGCAGGGCGACTTACTGTGTCTCTTATAATTTGCGTTTGAAACAAGTGATCCTTTAAACAAGCTTATCGTTACTGCATAAAAGGGATTCTAGAAACAATCTTTGAGGTTTGTTGCATTTTTGGAATATATCTAAACAGATCAATACCCACGAATAAAGAGTTTATATAGATGTTTCCTGGGTAGTTTACACAATGAGTGTCAACTGGGCAAGTTGGCAAATGTAAGTCCTTAATCGCAGGAGGTGAGTAACGCTTCTATAAGTTGACGTGTTATACAAAACATAGCCTTATGCTCGGAATAAAGACCCCGAAACAAACCAAGGCTCACCGTATTTATATATACATTACGTGTGTGCCTAACTATACTCTGGTGCTAGCCGTCTGGAAAAAAGTTTATAAACTGTTTGATCACAGAAAACCCAAGTCGAAAAGACATGCACATTAGTACGAAATATCCAATTCATAAAGGATTGAGAAAGTATTGCAAGATACTTCATAAAAACGCAAATTTTTTTCAAGTTTCTGTAAGCAAGGAAATATAACTATATGTACATATAAGTCGGTGTGTTTTTATTGACAAAGCTTTATCGCAGTACTTTACAAACATTCGAAAATTTGGCGATTCCATTATCAAGCAGAAATAGGTAGCTATATGTAGTGTTTTAAGATTTTAGTTTAAGCATAGTTTATTGAGAAATATTGTTTTACAATTGGATTGGGACGGAAGCCTTAAGCTTATGGAGTCCCTCTCCTGAATATGCTTTATGTGTAAAATAAAGATGGGTAAGTTTTAAGGAATACAAATAGGTACCCATTTGAAGACAAAACCATTCGGATGCGTTTATATTAACATGACATTGTTGCTGCAGTGAACTGTAGCTTACATCATTTTTATCCAAATATGTAATCACAATAAAATCGTTTTGTCTACAATGCTTTAACCCATTACCAAACAATAATGACACTTGACCCGTTTTTTGCAGACTACTCCGGTAAACATGGTGGGAAAAGGAGATAATGCTCAAAACGAGCGCTTAACGAGCAATATCTTCGATTCCAACAATAGCTTTTCAATTCCACATTTTGAAATGTCATCTACAAACTCTTCCAAATTGGGAAACTCGAAAAATTGGCGTTTGGTAATGGGTTAAAGCATTCCTGCATTCATGAAAAAAGTGCTTAATTGTGGACATAAGAAACTAGTGTTTCTTGTTCTGTGTTTAGTCGGGGCGAGTGTCATTGTTTGGATGACCTTTGGCAAGTCACTTCAGAGCCCTAGCCTATTAATGGCAGATCAGGAAAAGCCGTGGCGTACCTGAAAAAAATGTTGGCACTGCGTTTGACACCATACAAACAAAATGTTATGGTTTCTATGACTCGTTAATAGCAACACCCTTAGTGATTAAGATAAAGGCATTTATACATTTTCAAAAATGGCAATGCTTCTTAAGCAAACCAGGTATATGTTGATTACTATCCTTGGTTTCTCTGCAGTACAGTCCCTTCTAATGGAAAGAGAGATCACTGCATAGCAGAATGATATTAGACTGGAGGCCTGGCCCATGCATACCCGCATTAAGTTCCCTAGTTCGCGGTATATTCGAACGGGTCAGGCTCAAGGTTAGAATGATATTAGACACGTCGAAAGTGATATGTATATCACACTTCATCGTTTACATCAAACCTATACAGAACATTAAGTCGAATGCAACGCAACTATTATAACTTAAAACTCGAAACTAATATGATATTATGAAAGTAAAGAATCGGTGTAAACTTACAAAAGGGTTTGACAATCATCCACAGACCTCCTTTCCCAAACAATAACCCCAGCATATCTTAGTAATCTGTATGTTAATCAGTATTTTAAAATATTTATTTACAATGTATGCTGGCTTAAGCATGTATTTTTTGAAAATAAAAACATATGTACTTCTAATATTCTTCATTAATGCATTCTAGAGACATACAATGTACAGACATAGTTAACATACGTATACATTGTAAAGAGTACTTCCAGGCTGGGTGAAATCGAGCAGATAAAAGGCTAAAACGTTTCCTTATGCTAATGTAAACGAACTTTAAATCTGTCAAGAGGTAATCACATCTCTGATGTTGTTTCCCAAATAAGGCACAACGTCCTTGTCAAGGAATACGGTCAACTAATGGAAACATATTTATCGATGTTTGTTTTTTTCGTTGATGTTATGACCATGTTTTAATCACTGATACATCTGCCAGGGCACCGTTTTACTGAACAGTTTACGCTTAAGAATTGTGTAAGTTCAATGCAAAATTCACTCTTATTTCAATATTCGGCTAAGAAATATTGCATAGCAACACATCATTGGATTCTTCTTTCCAAGACGCTTCCAATGACGAGTCACATTGCCAATTCGTGTTTCTATTTGAGAAACCATCCATGTAGTTTAGTTTTGACTCACTCAAATGTTGTCTTAAAGTTGTAAAACGGTACCCTGCGGATTCCTGCATATATCTCTTAGAATGATATATTTGTGTCGTCTGCTTTCTAAAACCTTTAATACCTGCTTAATTTTGATGAGAAAAGATAATTAGAGTATCAAACGGGTTAGATCACAGGACAACCGCCAATTTGGTTGGCGACTGACCTGGATATTACCTGTTTGCATACGCATGAAGTCAGTTCGAGCACTATACGGGTTAAGGTAAGTGTCACAATAAGCCTTCTGTGTTCTCTCTTTTTCTCCAGTAAACTCTGAAGTATTGACTGCTTCAATGTCGGTTTAATTAAAGCGGTTTGCATTATTTGCAAATAGAAAAGGCTCGTATTTTTAGCCGCTAAACCATGGGAAAATCGTAGCGACCATAATCACATTAATATTTAATTGTGTTTGAGATTGGGGTCTGTTACTTTTTGTAACTTTTTAGCTTTGTGAATGGATGCCATAGTAATAACTTAGGAAACGAAAGGTATTGTGACTAAAGTTCATTACGCGATATTTGAAGATGAGTACCATTGTACATTAATTTGCACTTATTCTAAAGAATTAAGATCCATTTACTCACCGAAGTTTTACATCAATTTTACCAATCTTCTTAATACTGATGAAAGACATTACTCATTAGACTTTCTAGTAATTAAAAACAGGTATCTAAAATAAGGAGAAGTTACTATTCCATAGAATAGAATAAAAATCGTTACAGGAATTGTATTAAGTTTATCTAAGTGGTCACTCCCATCTTGTATGTTTATTTAATTTCAGATCATGTATATGTATAAGTCTTAAAAGTACATGCCATTTTCATAGTCTTCTTGTAAATAAAGAATTGATTTAACTATGAGCCAACTTGTTCTATGTTGAAATAAGAGTATGTCAAGCTATGTTTTAAAGCGTACTAGGAAATCTAGCAGTTAGACTATACTGTCCAAGATACTCCTTTGTGAAATAATGTGTCCTTAACGGGAATTGAACATAAGACATCCGGTCTCAACCGTAAACGTTTTCCGCTATATGACCAGGCATTACAATTGTATTAAATGCGATGCATTGCGAGTGAGGTAACTGGGAAACTAATTACTGCTTTAACCATGTGATGAATGAGAACAAAATTAATGAATGAGTGAAGAATGAACGCGGTTCTCGAGTTAACCAATAACCCAACAATAATGACGGTTGACCAGTTTGTTGCTGACGATTCTGGAAAACTTTGTCGGAAAAGGAGAAATAGCTCTGCCATATCAGAAGACTACTTTTCAATTTCATCCCATCTTGAAATGTTGTCTGCAAACTCTTCCATATGGGACAGTCGAATATATTGCGTTTAGTAAAGGGTGAACAGCTCACACTGGACTCATTGGGCATACACCTTCCTCACCTGGTTCAATGGCCCCATTATGTCACCGTAAGGAAAAGGTAGTATGCTGTCGACCTCTCTTCGTTGTCTTACACGTCAATATAAAATCCTGCCAACTGCTATTCAATAAGGGATGTCTTCGCTAAAATATTGAAGATTATGGCCAGGGAATAGACTTGTAATTCGATATTTGTCCTTCGATTTGTGGAAACTGTCGAGATATTCTGGCATAATGTGTCAGAAATCGTTTTAAGGTCAACAGTCGTTAGATAAACGAGAAGTCGCAAGGGAAATCACACGCATTCTCGAGGTAACGTTTGAAAGTCCATACCAAGCTAGGACCGAGCAGGTACTTTCTCAGTGAAGAGCCTCGGTACTGATGTTCGAACACAATCGAACTACTCGGGTATTTCCGAGCCCTAAAAATACTCCTCGTATATAGAGTAGAGTAACACAGTCAGTTTTAAATGTCTCGGTTATAGAGAATAGATGGTTGGTGTCGTGAATCGGAAATGTTATCGGGCAAGGCCTAGGAATATCATCCGGTGAGCCGAAGGCGAAACGGATAATATTCCGAGGCCGAGCCCGATAACCTTTCCCATTCAAAGACACCAACTTTCTATTCTATTTATCCTGTTACCTTTATGAATTTCAAACAAACAAGATGTAATAATAAAACACATAAGACAAATAAGTAGAGAATGATGTATATATGACGTCATTTCGTTCTTATGACGTCATGATTCGTCACGTACATGTGTTACATGGTTAGTGCCAGATATCATAAATGTTATACGGTATCTAGTTATCGGTCCCAAAATGGCACTAGTGACAGGATAGAATATATTATTTACTATGAACCCATGATGAGTAGTTCAATGTGAGGAAAGTGCAGGTATTTATACATTTTTCTCAGCAGATTACTTTTTTGCTTTCCACTATTTTATATACGCCATGTTCCGATGACCAATTTTCTGCAGCCGCCGGTGAATGTTGCTTACATTTTGGCCTTGCCGTTCGCTCCCAGACCCTAAAGAAATTTCTAGTCGAGGGATGCTAACGACCTAAAACATCACCCATCGACTGCGATATCTCTACCGAGTGTTAGACGTAACACCTATATATTTATGGGTTATCATATACAACCAGAACAGGTTGATGGTCGAACTATTTCGTATATAAAACAGTGTAAAACAACAGTATTCTGCTGAAAAAAAGAAAAATATACCTTTGACGCAGCCATTTTGTTCGGACAAGTTTCGTAAACATTGGTCACGTTATCAACCCACCTGCATATGTAATAGTGAAATTATAAATTGCGAAAGGTGTCTGTCTCTAAATCAAATTACATGACTGTTCTAATATTGAATTTGACAAGCTTTTTTTTGACAACGAAAGTACAACGACGAAATATAATGTCAGCCGTGTTTTCATTGAATGAACCATTGGATGAACCGTGTAAGTTCAGTTTGGTTTGAAATGAGTGTTTTAAATGGAAACACGGTTGGGGTTAATATGGTTCAATTTGTCTTTGTACACGAAGGACCACAAAGTCTGTTGTTTGTGATTTAAAGATGTGTTTGGAACAGAAGAAAAAGCACCCAACAGGCACGGATGTTCATCGCGATGTTAGCGTCTAATACTCGGCAGAGAAATCACAGTCGACGAGCGTGCATGCCCAAAACAGTCGGTCTTCTGCCGAGTGCTAGACGTAACAACGTTATAAAGCATGGCTTATAATATACCACCAGAACCGGTTAGTTGATGGTCAACTCATGCGGGGTACACAATGTGGCAATCATTGACAAAGTAGGTGAAAAAGCAAGAATGCATTTTCCTTCTTTGGCGCGGCCATTTTGTTCGGACATAAGATCGTAAACATAGGTCACGTGATTCCCCCGCCTTCAACTGGCGACCAACCTTCATACAGCACAGACAAAGGGCGTCTTTAGCCATCCCCTTTCGCACCATGTGAAGAAAAGACACCCAAGAACGCACAAACGTTCTTTCATTACTTCATCTAAAGTTTACGTTACCCAATTGTATAAAAAGAGTTTTAACCTGTAATGTACGGAATGGAAGCCAACTCGAAATTGGCGAAATATGCAAATGGAACGGGATGACCATATATCTTTCATTCCACTGACTCATTTTGCTTGGCCCGGTAGTTTAGATGAAGGACTTATTACACAGGGCTTTAAGGTTCAATCCTTACCAGCGGCCGTAGGACTTTTTCGCGGGAGTGTTTTTGTGTAAGACACGATAGAGCCCTTTCTGGTACTAGAAAAGTTGTAAAAACAGGGAAGTTGTAAAACTAATTGAAATACTGTTGACACGGCACCAAAGCCCACATACGGACCGTATCCAAGATTTTTTACAAAAAGATATATAAATATCCATAAATATATTTAAAGGAAGAGTTACTGTCATCAGACCATGTCTCCTTCTGACTAGTACAGTTGAAGACGAGCTATCCGAAATTAGTAATGGGAAAAGATGGTGTTCAAATGAAAAATGGATGAGGGTAAAGTTATTTGTGTAATGGTTTTACGCCACATACACCCCTATTCTTGCGAGATATGGAGGTCATTGAAGCAGATTTGGACAGTATTTGCCGTACGAGTCTAGACTGGACTGTAAACTAAGTGTAGTTCAGTACATGTGGATTGACGTTTAAACTTTCGATGGTGGCGGCAAAGAACTAGATTGTGCTTCCAAGTTTGGGTGATCTCAAAGATCAAAGTACGCTAAAAATTATCGTGGTGTTCGTTTCTCCTTTGTGTTGTTGGTGTTGTTGCTGCATTTGTTGTTCGAGATTCACTGTAAGATACTCATTGATTAAAATCGGTGAAAATTGCATCAAACCACAAACAGACATTACAGATTTATAAAGATATCTCCACAAACATTGGTTCAAAAAGTTTATTTGTTTTGATAAAGTCGCTTATGTCCTATTTGAAATACTCGTCAATGGTCAAATTTATAATAAAACTAGAAACCTCATCAGGATCACACAGTTTATTATCGTATAAGAGCATTCTCAATGAAATGACTTTAACAGTCATGACGAGAAATTCGCGATACGATCATAGGAGCCATGTCTCATATGCGCTTGATTCAATCGTGATTTTAAATTTGATTTAAATTTCCTTTTGGCAGTGCCACTTTGATTTAAGTGACTATATCATAGAAACAATAGTGTGTAAGTAGCAAACGATAAAAATTATAAAAAATATTACTTAGCCCTGAACAAATGAACATTGTAAATACATATAACTTCATTTTAAAGATGATAAAATCATTGTTTTCTTTGAATTTCTGTGAAACGAGCTTTATGGTCTTCAATGCATTTTTGGTAAACTTGAAGACATTTTACTTTAAGAATGATTTAACTTTCAATCTGTTGGGTGGTCCTTTTAAGATAAATTATTTCATCATTTAATGGAAACTTAGTGACACTCTTTCATGGGAAGTTGGTTTTCTTCATCTTTATTCATGAAACCGTTCTATTGACAATGATTAAAATAACCGACAATGGTTATATTCAATTAGTTTAAATCTAAAATGTGCATGCCTTCGGTTTTATAAGCTAAAAGGCTTGAGAAATAATTATCTCTCACTTATTTGGAAATCCCTTAAACTTTATGTGGTTTCCTTATCAATGTAAATTGCATAATGCATGCATTTGTGTTCACAAGTGATTTGTGCAAGAAGCCAATGTTCCTGAAATAGAATACAATAGAATACCATCACTTGTACATCTGACAGCCAATGACCTAATAACAACATATCTTATCAAATGGAAACATTGCAACTTATGCATACATTGGTATAATTAAGCAACCGGTAGTCAACAAGTTCATGGCAACCTTACGTTCGTTTGAAAGGTATTCATCATTGCAATGAGTATCAACATTTCCAGGAAAAGTCAAGGAATTCCTAAGTATAAATATTTAAAATATACCTCATGTTAAATGGAATCCTCTTATCTTGGCACTCCAAAGAGAAAGTCGGCGTTTCCAGATATATCTACATGTACCTATTGTTAATTGAATTCATGATTTGCACCAGAAAGCACCTAGACAGAACGATATACGTTTAGCAATACCAACAACCCAACTCTTCTCGAAACCATAAGTCGCCTGTTACATAAACAACCCCAACGAAGTCCAGTGTTGCCTCACTACTCCAAAAGTCGAATATCAGTACCAGACATGATTGTAACAGAAGGATCGGGCCCGCGTAATTCAATTAACTTTCCACGATTAGGTCTCAGTATCCGAGCGATTTTACACGCAACGCATAACTTAATTACCATGCTGTCAGTGGGAAATTAACAGGCAAAAAGCAAAATAATTACTGTAACAAAGTTGCATGCGTGTCAGAGTGACAGACAGTAAAAGACGGACGTTGCTGTTTCTGAAAAAAGAATAGTCCAAAAGGTGGATTACTCATAATACCATAATACGCCATTTTGAAATTTATTATTTCGTCGAATTCATTGATCTTTTGCGATATAAATCGGTCGGGAACGGAACTACTCGGCTTAATTTCAATAGTATGTCGACAGCGACCAAAGTAATACGATGAAAGAACTAATTTACTTTTTTCAACATGGCGGATAATGGGAATTCTACATTAAACCAGCTGTCAACCGGCTAAGTTTTTTTTAAAATATGTATCTGGGTACCGTTTTATTAAACAGTTTACGCTTTAGATTTGCGTAAGTCTAAAATAACAATTCCTCTTTTATCAATATTTGGCTAAGCAAAATTGCAAAGTAACACATCATTGGAATCGTCTTTCCGAGACGCTTCCAATGATGTGTCACATTGCAATATTGTACTTTCTTTGAAGATACTATCCATGTTTATTAATTATGACTTACGCAAGTATTTTCCTTTAGTTGTTTAGTAAAACGGTATCCTGGGATCTAATCATGGCTAGCTGTATGTGGTAATGGTGGTTGAGTTGTAACTGATCTCGAAGTCCCGTGTAAAAGAGTTCTCGGTCCTGCATTTTTCGTGGGTGTGTCCTGCGGCAAGACACGCCCGAGCCCTGATAGTGATGATTCAAAGAAAAGCTGTGGTATGACTCTCAAATGTTGATATAACGTTAAACCCCCATAAATAACGGATAAGCATAAAGGTAAAATACCCACAATTCAAGTCATTCTTTCGTCGGACTACTTTAAACATTTTCGGTAAACATCGGTCAGCACTGGAACTATTCGGTCCAAAGCAAAAAGTTTCGGCCCGACCGATATATACCGAGAACCCCTGAGGTAATCCGACGAATAAATGCGTTTAAAAATGAAACATCCTTGAAATCATTTTTAAGAGAAATATTTTCAGATGATATTTCATATCTTATCTTAATTTATGAATAGAACTACGGAAATGCAAAGTTGACCTGGAAAATTGAAGTTGACCAAATAATTATGTACGAGCTAACTTTATAGGATACAACTTAACTTCTTGATTGTTCTTCAAATTTCCATCTTGTGAAACCCACAGCAACACAATGGTTGTCGTCAAAATACTTTGACATACTAAGTGTGAGATTCCCATGTTTGTCACACATCCCGACCGCTTTATGTAACACGGAAATGGCAGCCGGTTGACACATAGTAGGGACGAATACTTCTTATGCGCCAGCTTAGGATCATTGAAAGGAAACCCTTACAACAATCACTTGATTCACTTTAACATATCCATCAATTTGAGGTCTCTGGACCATATTTATACACACGTTTGTATTCACATCTTAAGTGACAAAAAGTGGTATACTATAATAGTGATATAGTTGAGGTAAATATGAACAGAATAGAACCATTCCTTATCCAGAATCTGCAACTTCTAAACAGAAATGTAATTCTTCAGGGTTATGGAACTTGCAACTTTCCAAATTAAGAATAATTTGCGTTAATTTGCGTGTAATCTAAAACTGTTATCAACCCTGGCTAGATGCAAGACAGGAGATTCTCATTTCACAAACAAGCTAGACAATCGCCACCAATTATGTTTAGCAGAAATACAAAAGTTACCTCCCTTTCATAAGGAATCGCCCTATCCCCTTTTCACAATTAACTTTATCTCTAAAATAAAGTCAAAATTGCAAACACTTTGTTTTTAAAGATAGAGATCATGTAAAATATTTCAAGATAGTTTGAATTGCTGAAAACAGCACATACTAATCGATTTTTTATCTTATGAACACACTCACAAACACCTAATTGTAAAGAACAAATTGAAGAACGTTGTTTATGTTCTCATTATGTAAAACGTATCAAATATCATCTGAGAAAAAAAGCAACGAAAGTTATGGTCAAATGCTACGGTCATTTTCCTTTCGTCTTTAAGTTTTAGCAACATATTAAACAAAAGGTAATATTGCTCAAAATGATATACGCATGGACTACCCGGGAACCGTGCTGATAAATAAACAACTAATGGAAACTATTTACGTTAATCAAAACTGATGTTTACTATCTTGAATAAAAGGATAATATTGCAATAAAACATGTCATTGGAAAGGTATCGGAGAGATGGTGTGTTACTTTTCAATATTGTTTTGCCAAATATTGAAATAAGAGGGACAATTGTTTTGAAGTAGCGCAAATCTTTAGCCAAAATGTTTAGTAAAACGGTACTCATAAAAACACGATGGTGTAGCTGTTCGAGCTGGAAATTAGGGGACCCAGCAATCTTGTTCCGCTTCCAATTGTTCTTCCCGGCTTAAAGAAAAACATTCAATAACTACCCGAGTGTGCTCCATTTTTCAAGAAAATAGTATTGTTCTGTTAACCCTTAAAGAGATGTAGGCGACTTCATGCTCATTCAAACAGGTTAGATCCATGCCAGCCGCCTAGTAAGTTAGCGGCTGGCCTGTGCTCTAAGCTGTTTGCTACCCTAAATATATTTCCTTATCAAAATTTAGCAAATATTGAGGATTTTGGAAAGCAGCCGACATAAAAATCTTTTTTTAGAAAATTACCCAGCATTCTAATGGCTGATACAGTTTCCTTACGATTCTAAATTCTACATGACTTGGTGCATTATGCAACAGTTTTTAACTATAGTTTTAAATATTTATTTAGTTCGTGAGCAGTGCTGTATTCTAATTGGTTAGAAAGTTTAATTCTTACTAAAATGACCCCATCCCCCCTCCCCCCAAAAAATATACGCGTATATAAGTACCGGAACTAATGTGGCTGGGACCAAAGTGTACACAACCATGGCGATTCCTTCACATTTATGTGGTCTTTAGACGTTTCAAAATTTTAGATAAATTACAAATTGTCTCGGGAAAAAAACCGTACTTAAAATAAATAATCTGAAGTATACATACAAGCCAGAAAAGTCCAACTGGGATTCGAACCCAGAACCTCCTCAGGAATACTAAGACGCTCTTTCCGGTTGAGCTATAAGGCTGAACTCTTGCTTTGTATAAGTTTCATCAGACTCCGGACTTTCAAAATGTAAACTTATTAGAAAAGGTTTTATACGCCGACAGCTGCCCTTTCTACCTTTGGCACAAACAAAACCAATCTAAGGGAAGTCACAATGTACAATTGTTTCTTACAGACATAAGAACATAGCCAATTTTAACAGTCATTTGCGGTGGTTTCCATATTGGACAACTCGAAGATACCTTAATGGCATGATATGCGATTCCTTTTTTCTAAATTAGTGTCATACTTTCAATTCCATTATTAATACAAGATCTTTGAAACCAATAAGCAAGAAAGAAGAGGAACATATCCGTACTAAAACACTTTTTACACAATATGCAAGGGTTACTAGTTGGTCAGATGCAAACCCATCCATTGATCAATAATCAATACTAACTTTAATTGTCAAATCTGCGTCAGAAGTCAATAGAATACACTGTGACGAAAGGATAAGTATAGCAAATAAATCTTTCAAAGACAAAATCACATCCGATCAGTAAAACACTGTCGTCCACTGATCTGTTGTGGTGTCTATTAATATACCTGCATGTTCTGTGAAACGATGCATTAGGTTTTCCAATTTGCATCAGCGTCTTAAGAACGATATATAAATCAAATCTCCGAGAAAACTCCCCCCGAGTCTTGGCCCAGGAAAATACGTAGGAAATGCATTCGGATAGAAGGTGAAATGTGTATCCAACCGGTGCAAACAATGATGTGGAACGAGCAAATTGATTTCTCAAAGACATAATTACAACCAATCAGTGAAAAACAGCTGTGATGTCTAGTCATATACACATGTATGTCCTCTGTAACGATGTATTTGGTTCCCTAATTTGCATTAACGTACCACGAACAGTATAATACATCTAACAAATGAGTAAGTGAAAACGATACAACCTTTACGTTATCCATGTGAGATAACTCTAGGTGGTTTTCGTGGGGTTCAGGTACGGGTAGCCTCCCATTTTCTATTAGGATGTTACTTGGATGCCGTTTGAAATAAGACTGTTGACAGTGTGCCGTGTATCGACATTTATAGTGCAGAAACCGACTTCATGCTTATTTCTTAAACCACATATCTCTGAGTTAGTCCCCTTTTAACGACAATCATGCGTTTAAATCGATTAACCCATAGAAGATGAAGTCAATCGATTAACCCTCAGAATGCTGAGTAATTCTAAAAATCGATTCATGTGTCGTCTGCTTTCCAAAACCATAAATGTTTGCTAAATTTTGATAAGGAAAGTAATCGGCGGCTGGCATCTCATCTAACCTGTTTGCATAATCATGAAGTCGGTTCAAGCACGGTAAGGGTTAACCCAATCATGCATGGTGGTAGTGCTTTTGTATGAAGATAAAAACCATCTTGAAAGGATGTCTTTGTGTCATTGTTCAATGTGCCAACCGCAAGATGGTCATTATGTTTTGAATTTCTAAAGATAACGACACGATGGCGGGTTAGATCAATTGTAAAGCTTCCTAGCATGGGGTCCCGGTCCGAACGTATAGCCCGTACTAGGCTACACAAGATCCTGGGTACCGTTTTACTAAACAGTTTACGCTTGATATTTGCGTAAGTCTAAAACAATAATTCCTGTTATTTCAATATCGGGCTTAGCAATATTGCAAAGTAACAAATCATAGGAATCGTCTCTCCGAGACGCCTCCAATGACGTGTCACATTGCAATATCGCACTTTCATTTAAGGTATTATCTATGTCTATCAGGTTATATTTACGTAAATTACATTCGTAAACTGTTTAGTAAAACGGTTCCCTGCACCCCAGGCTCATGCAAACCGGGTGTGGACTGAAACGTTTTATCCTATGTGTGGAAAACATGAGTAGGGTCGTCTTATTCGGTAACAGTATGCAGTTAGCAGGTTCAACATATTGATGCATTTAATTGTGATAAGCTTCCTTTGGGAAAGTGTTAAGACTCACTTCTATCCTGAACAATTAAGGCTTTTTGCCGACAGTATTTAATTGTGATAAACTTACTTAGGGAAAGTGAAAAGACTCATTTTTATTCTGCACAATTAAAACTCTTGTCCATATGTTTAAAGGAAACTTTGATGACAAAATGTCATTTCTTTTAAACTGTTTATCAAATATAGTGTTGCATGAGACATAGAGTAGAATTCGCGTGTTAAGTAAAATCTGTTTATTAGTTGTCTTTAATGACCGAATATGTACACAGATACAAAAGATTTTTTACCGTGTTGAAATCTATCGCATAGAGAATGTGCATATGTAAATACATTGACACATTTGGAATCAAGTACATGTATGTGTTCAGAAGCTAACTTTCAGTACTTATTGCTCAGAAATAAAAATAATGTTTTGTTTCAACGACATTTTATTTTGACTTCTAAAGAGTCTTATGCGTGAAAACAGACACATGTAATATTTTGAATTATTTAAATAGATTAAAGCCATACTTGCACTCATTTACATTTAAATTGCGAAAGTTCTAGAATAATTGAAAATTAACCTACAAGTACTTTAATTCTCTTTACAGAGGAATTAAGACTGTAACACATTCACATGATGTTTTTAAAAGAGTGAATACGATAAGGTTTGTTTACATTTAGCAATACAACAAGGAAAGCCGGGAAACGTTGGTAACCAATAAAACCCAAGAAATCTTCCATTTTGAATGTCCACCTTGTTAATATTGGATATAAATGACAGTAAGTTTATGTGTTTCACGTGAATTTTTCTAACCAGGTGATCGCCTGTCCTTAATCCAAGCATTCCTTGCTATTTCAGATGTTACTCGAATGTAAAAAAATGGACGTATAATGATATAGGTAGTAAAATTACAACCTATTTATAACAATGTTGTGACTACGAAAAAGTTGCACTCAACAAAACACATCTAAAATTTAATCACACTGACAAGTCTACGCGTGACGACATTTTTAGGGGGAAGTCATTGACAAACTTTCACAACTGGTTTCAATACCATTATTTTATTGGATAGTTATAGTAAAAATAGATTCCTGTAATAAATTAATATTAGTAATATTCTTTTTGCTGGTCAATACATTTTTTTGTGTCATTTATTTACATTTTAGTGAAGTTTCTTTCACAATAATTTCTCCCAAAACTATTATGCAACTCCATGTGAAAAATTAACATTGCATTCCAAGGTGGAAGCCGCTTCTCGCGGCTTCCTAATAATTAAGTTAAATTGGAAGGCAACAAATTCGTGAAACTATTACTTTGAAAAATAGATTATGAATACTGGAGACGCTATATTTTCATGATCCTGTGGTTTTTGCTATGTTTCAACATATTCTATCATAACTTCTAACTCATATTACCCAGTTTTGCAGTGTTTTTAGGGCTAGTATGCTTTTAATAGTAACAATGGGGTTATCAAAATCGCTTCCTTCTTCGTTGCCGGAACAGGTGTTTCCCAAATATCAAAACCAGTTATTCACCCTTCAAACGCATATAGTTCGACCATATAACATAAATGTATTTATGAAAGATCGGACCGATTTATCCTTCTAGCGCTTAAACCCATTTCATGCGTACGCAAACAGGTTGGATCCAGGCCAGCCACCAAGTAAATTTTCGAAAAATCATTTGTTTTCTTTGGTTTGTTTTTGTATCGTCAATAATTAACGTCTCCAAAGAAAGTCAAAAGAGTCTTCAGGACTGAAGTCTTCAACGTCTTGGCATCTAATTATCCGATCACCAACTATGTATATTACCCATTCAGTATGCCTAGCCTGTATGTGTATGCCGCAATGAATAATGCAATAGATAATGTAATTGTTCATTAAGAAGTGACACCTTTGTCAAAGCATGGTTGGACATGTCAGCTTGACCTTCCTGTATTGCCAAGTTGTTTCAATGAAAGGAAAAGAAAGCAAAAAAGCTACTTTAAAAATCTTTAATTGAATCACATCAAATGGCCTTCTTTAAAAATAGTCACACACTATTATTTAAAAAAGAATCTAAAGCGAATAAATATACAGTTATGTATTTTCTGATTTATTTCATTTTCGTTTTTTTTAAATAGAGAGTTGGACGTGTTAAAGCTCTGATTCATTTCATTTCTGTTTTTTTTTTAAATAGAGAGTTAGACGTGTTAAAGCTCTAACTCCATATTCTCATCCTCACAAGTCGACCTTTCAGCAGCATAATATTTAAGAAACTCTAGAAATAATATGCAATGGGAATGTTACCCGCTAATACAGTTTGTAATATAGTATGATATACAAATGTAATATGAAATAATATAATATAATATGATATAATATAATATGATATAATATGAAATAATATAATATAATATAAAATAATATAATATAAATTAATATGATAAGATATAATAAGATATAATATATAATAAATTAATAAGATATAATATAATATGATATGATATAATCGACTGCCTTAAAGGGTTGGTCAAGACAATAAGAACATTCGACAATCTGTAAGTCAACCGAGAATTTAGCTTTAATGAATTTACAATTTACTGATATAGGGATTTGAACCTACATATACAGGGCTTATGTGATTATGTTCATAACCTTCACCACTTGGCCAGGAAAGCAGCATCAAAGAAGAATGGATTCATCATATGTAAAATTAAGCGAAAATAAAACCATGTAAATTCATGACAATACGAAATACAAAACTTGAAGTAAAAGTTGCTGGACGGAGTCGATTAACATTGCAGCATGTTAATATATCGATCAAAAGGTTAACAATATATGAACGGCTCTTGAATGATCTAGCAAGAGACATTAAATGTGTATTATCGAAATACATGCATTATGTTGCAGGATGCACAATGGATGTACAGAAATTGTATAATAACGTTATGAAATGGGGGTTTCCCTGCCACAATAGTTTAGTTAAACCTTAGAATGCTTGGTAACTTTCTAAAATAGATATATGTGTCGCCTGCATTTCTAAACATTAAATATATGCTTAATTATGTTGAGGAGAGTGATAAGATTTACAAACAGGTTAAATAAAAAAAAGGTTAAGAGGACGTTCAACCCAATTATAAACGCCGAAACCATCATCTTCGATTTCTGTCATCACAATATGATCAGACGGGAGGCTTGTCGGTGTATCCAAACATATCAAAGTCTGGTCTGTACACTTTCTTTATATCTTCAAGTATTGTCTTATCCACGCTTCTGTACGCACTTACTATAGCCTTGTTCCTTTGCATCCGTCTTGCCTCGCTCGATAAAGGATATTTGTCCATGGTGTCAAAGACTGTTTTTAAAAGGATATCAGAGTTAGAAAAATCGTTCGTATCGTTGTACAATGACATGGGAATATCAATGTTCTCATCAATAAAACCAGTTACTTGGAAGCTTTTCCAGATCCGCTTTAAAATCCCAAGCCAACCCATACACCCCGGTGTTGCGACCAGGCCTTGTGCAGCGTTCATCTGCTCTCTCATGGCTGATGTTACAGACCACGCGATTCGAGACTCTGTCATCTTTCTTAGAATTTCGCTACGTATGTCAGCTTGTACTTTAAGAGCGTCAACAGTAAACTGAATGTCATCTGTGAACGTCTCCTGTTTCAAAATAAAAGTGGACTTAATTTCGCATGGTCTGCATAGATAGTAGATCGGGCTCCAATGTTGATTGAATATTCCTTCCTTGATATCCTGCAATACGGTCTTCAGAAACTGTTCAAACGTGACGTCATAACGACACTTGCTTCCTTTCCAGAACTCTGGTTCAATGCTAGGGACATACACACGGTCATTGTAGGCCGAGAAGAGACGAGTGTACGGGTCACGGCCAATAATAATTATCCTAGATGATCTCCAGGTTTCCGATTCAAAGTGAGCTTTATATGCATCGAGATGTTTATGTGCGTTAAGCGTGTTCAAGTTCTCCAGCTCTCTTGATTGGTTGACCCCATTAAAGAGCACGAAGAACAGTTGTTTCATGAACGTACCACCTGCTTTACCTACACTACAGTACGAGAGGTTATGGGTGGCAGAGTACACTATAATGGGTTGGTAGGGAACGCTTTTGTATTTAATATATTGTACGTGCTTGTCCATGTTCAAAACACCACACGCATGCTCTTTTCTGTCTATTCTTTCAGCCATCTGAATCTGCTGAATGTTTGTCAGGTTCTCATTTCCACGGTACAGCGAGTCGTGGGTATTTCGGAAAGACGAAGACACTGTAAATCTTCCTGCAAATAGAGATCAATACAAATGTACAGTAACAAATACATTCCAACACAACTGAAAACATTAAGCCTAAATATCTAGTCTATTAAACGCCTACTAATATTATATAAACGTATAAACTCGATACAAGATATGTTCTTTATGGTAATATTATGAGTTGAAAAATGTCAGCAGCAATAGTTTTATGGTCAAATAAGTGTTCCATTATAATCAATATATGTTTCTGCTTTTGTCATTTCTATTTTATCCTGTATTGTATTTTATACAAACATGTATGATTTCTTTTCATTGCCACAATTCTTTTAACAAGCTGGTCATTATATGTGTTTATAGATTCTTCATTTTGATTAATGTCTTCAATGTTTTTTGGAATATTTCTTGGAATACAAAGTTTAAGTAAAACCATCTTTCTTTGAATTATAAATCAAACGTAATGTTTCAAAGTCATAATATGTTGATGTTCATAAATCAAAAAGGTGCTCTAAAGACTTTATTCCATTTTCAAACTTAATTCTAAAATTAACCCATACGATGTCATTTTTATTCTATTACTAGGTTGGTGTTCATTAATTTTATTCCAATCATACACTATTTCTTTAAGGAAAGTCTCCTGAAGAAACATTATTCGAGTGTCATCAGCTTTCACATTACATTCGAATATCACGTTCCCACCACATTTCTCTAAATTCTGAGAATAAAATCGTTTCCATGTACCATTGTCTTAAAATCGTTTAATCCAGCCTGTTTCAAGTGAATGCGTGAGAATAGATGCGTTAGGTACTGAAATGCCTGCATATTCAATGTTCTATGTAATGGTGCTTATTTTTATTTTATTTTATCTGACAAATTATCCCATAAGAAATCGTAAAAAGTTTGTCTTTGTCTTTCAAAATGTATTTATTCCCAAAAGGAACGTGTAACTAAATATCAACTCTATATGTTTATATCGTGGTTAAATATTATTTCAAGTGGTTTTGCAAAATTTCAAGTCCATAAGAAGCGTTTATCTTTACATCCAACTCATCTGAGAATTAAAGATTTTTGAAATTAACTTTGACTCCCGACTTCGGTTAGTATGTGTATTAATAATGTTGTCTGTGTCATTTAAAATTTAAGTTGCGTTATCAGCAAATAAAGTTTAATGACATGATCCTATGACGTCATGACTTTTCAAAATATAGCTTGCCACTATTTATATTTCAGTACAACATAAGAGTAGGGAAGATGATAGCGGATAATCTTGTATTACTAAACATTTTAAAAAAAAACTGTGTGTGGGTGTGTGGATGTGTGGGTGTGTGGGTGTGTGTGTGTGTGTGGGTGTGTGTCTGTAATTTCAATGTTGTTTATATTTAATTTGTGAATAGTCTTTTGTTCAAAGCACTTT
The DNA here is from genome assembly GCA_947846245.1 of Cerastoderma edule. Classification (NCBI taxonomy): domain Eukaryota; kingdom Metazoa; phylum Mollusca; class Bivalvia; order Cardiida; family Cardiidae; genus Cerastoderma; species Cerastoderma edule. Next base: position 8,859,694 of record OX401412.1, on the reverse strand, counting down.
CTCCCATTCCCATCAATATTATTTTACCTTTGCTCTAAGAATAATTCCGTTTGTTGTTGTTTTTTTGGCCAGGTATGGCTTCAAGTTCCTGATTAAGACTATCAAGATTTCTAATATAACTTTCATTTGGGTTTAATGTATTAACATAGTTCTTCTCTACTTTTTCTATTTCTTCGATCACCATTATTTCCTAGGCTGAATCGTCTTTGTCCATTTTTGTTGCCTATTTGATGGTTGTGTTCCTGATTGCTCCTCGTTTAACTTCAACATGATGTTCGGATTACTGGTGTTGTTTGGAGCTATGTCATTAATACTGGGTTTGACACTTTGTACATATTCACCCTCTAAACTATTGTTGATTTTCCTTTAGCAGTCAAACTACAATCAATAGTTAAAACGACGATACAATGATCAAATTTGAATCCCGGTTTGATAATAAAATCGTTATCAACATTACTTATAAAATCTGGAGTTAGAAAGGAATCTTATCTTCTTAAGATTTTTGGCTTTGAATTTGAGTGCCAAGTATGTTGGTTCATTGACGGATTCAAAAATCTCCATACACCTATTAAATTATAAGTCTTTACTATATTTTTTATATTTTGACGACAATTTTCATTTGTTTTATTTCTACCATTCTTTTCGTCTATTGTTGTATTGATAACTGTATTGAAATCATCGCAAACAATTATCTTCTTATCCATATTTTCTGAAATAAAATTTTCTAGCGTATCACACAACTTGATCTCACAACCCGATTAGTTCCTTAAACGTTTCAGTTTAAAATTTCCTTTTCTTTTAATTGAGAAGTAGCAGCTACTATTCTTCCTTTTACTATGTCTGTATGATAAAGGACTTTGATGGAGGAGTTTCTATTTACTCGTATTACAACGCCTTCGCTATTTGATTTAGTTCTGCCGAAAAAAGAACCACCATCACAATCTGGTTTCCATTTTGTGTCCTCAGTAAGAGCTGATTGAGTTTTTTGAAGATGGCAAAGAATGTTTTTTTTTTGCTTTCTAACCAGTTAAAAGACTTGATCGTACATGGAATGTCCAAATGGTAATATCCATGATCAATTTCAATAGAAAGCATGTACATTTGGACATGAACCATATCTCAGATTGAAACAGAAAAAGAAACGAAACAATAAGAAATGTTTTGTATCATTTATATTGGATTTAGAAAAGCTATTATTCTGATTAAAATGATGTCGAGATAGTTATGATGGAAAAGAATAGACCCCAATATACAATGCTAGATGCTTATGGATTCTTGCTATATAGACAACAAAAATAAAACAAAAATAAAAATAACTACAACAACCACCTATTAGTTTTAAATCAAGTTCAGCCACTAATTGTGATGACATTCATATTTGATTACTCTTGTTAACAATGTTTATTTAGTTGATTAAGTCGATATACTTTTCGTGTGAATGAATGCTATACTATTTGTAATATTCATCAAAAATAACATACATTTAGTTTGCTATAAATTAATTTTCTTTGATAATCAAACCGATGCTGTCTTTAACACATACCACTGATCTGAAATTACTTTTTAAAAGATAATATACAGGCGTAGTGAATGGTACTGAATTTAATCATACACATGGATATATATATAGGCAGGCATACATTCATACATAACATTTATATATAAATAATTATACATGTTCACTTTTAAGTACAGCATGTTGTTAATCTTTTACATACATACATGCACATCTAAATATAAATATATGTACACATACATATAGTTAATCTTTTACATACATACATGCACATCTAAATATAAATATATGTACACATACATATAGTTAATCTTTTACATACATACATGCACATCTAAATATAAATATATGTACACATACATATAGTTAATCTTTTACATTCATACATGCACACCTAAATATAAATATATGTACACATACATATAGTTAATCTTTTACATACATACATGCACATCTAAATATAAATATATGTACATATACATATAGTTAATCTTTTACATACATACATGCACACCTAAATATAAACATATGTACACATACATATAGTTAATCTTTTACATACATACATGCACATCTAAATATAAATATATGTACACATACATATAGTTAATCTTTTACATACATACATGCACACCTAAATATAAATATATGTACACATACATATAGTTAATCTTTTACATACATACATGCACATCTAAATATAAATATATGTACACATACATATAGTTAATCTTTTACATACATACATGCACACCTAAATATAAATATATGTACACATACATATAGTTAATCTTTTACATACATACATGCACATCTAAATATAAATATATGTACACATACATATAGTTAATCTTTTACATACATACATGCACACCTTCATATACATACATGTATATATAAACAGCATACAGTTAAACTTATTCAAAACACAACATATAGTAAAACTCCTACAAAGAACATTATATTCAATCGTTTCCTATTAAAACCTCAAGCATAGGTTTTTCATACATCAATGTGATTGTAACAGTGTTATAGCAGTACCATTTGTCATTCATGCACATTAATGTGTCACACACACACACACACAACAAAGGGTTTATTGAAGAAATTACATTCTAAAATTAATTTGACTTCATTTTTCCTTATAGCTATAAATGCATGTATGAAATGTTATTTATATTTGTTATTATCATGATACTCCATAGTGCTCTAAATTACAAATCTCCTACATCATAACATTTCATTCATGAGAGTTTATATTTGAATCTATTTCTATAATTTCTTTATGATTTGCGAATGGAGTTATTGACATGAAAGGTGCAACTATTCTTGCTTTTTATCAATATTCGAAAGCGATATGTTTAAAAAGAAGTATTTAATTAGGATTTTAGTCCATTGTCATAATGTTCTCAGATGGCCATATCTTTGTGTTATGTTAATGCCAAAATGATTAAGTTGCCTTATTGATAGATATATCCTTTGCTTAACGATTGAAGAAAGAAACAATATAATTTGTGAATAAGAGAATTTCAAAGACTAATGACAATATGATGTAATAAAATGCAAACACGTTTGAAGCAAAGAGCAACATATACGAAAATGAACAAAGACCGACGTATGATTTGCACAAAACATCACAAGGGAAAATGTTTGTATTTAATGTGGATATATTGAGATAATCAACCTGTTTCTTTTCGGCAAGATAAAAAGCCTCGCCAGAAACGATGAAGAAATTTGTCATAGCTATCATGTGACCCTTGAACACTTCTCATCAATTCTAAAACCAAGGAGTATCACGCTTTGTGCAAAGGCTGCATGTAGTCGCCCTTTTCTGTACTTGGATTTTTGCTTTGAAAGTCTTCAAAAACCAAACCGTTAATAATGTACCGCCATGACATACCTTTCTCGTTTAACCCTTAGAATGCTAGGTAACTTTCTACAAATATGTATTTTTTACTGCTGTCCAAAACCTTGACTTCTGCTTATTTTCGTTGAGGAATGATACTCAGAATAGCCAAGAGGTTGGATCACAAACTGGATATAACCTGTTTGCATAAGCAATGAGTCGGTTCCAGCACTATAAGGGTTAACAAAAGGTTTTACACAAATTCAATATTTTCAATTCAAGGTTGTGCTAATTTAAGAAATGTATAGATTGTGGTACACTAGTGGCGTGTCTCTCTTAAAGCTTTTTAATGTCCGCCTCGTTCACAAAGGATATTGAAGTACACATCCTGTTCAAAATCTTCATGGTCTATTTTATAACAATAAAAAAAGGGCATTGCCATAGGCTACATTGTGCAATTTCTTGAACCAAATTTTAAAAAAGACATAGCTTAAACCCTTTAGCAAACGTTAAATTTTAGACTGTGTCAAATTGAAAGAGTTTGGAGACGACATTACAAAATGTGATGACATTGAACAAAAATCTTCTGATAAGGCAGATTACAAGGAGGAAAAAGGGCAAATTAATCCTTACGAGCAATTTCTCCTTTGCCCACAATCTTTTCCGGAGTCGTCTGCAGCAAACTGGTCAAATGGTGTAATTGTTTGGTAATGGGTTATAATGCTGAAAGCGACTTCATGCTTATGCAAACAGGAAAGATCCAGACAGGCCACCACGTCAATTGGTGGCTGGCCTGTGATCTAACCTGTTTGCTACTCTGAATATCTTTCCTCGTCACAATTAAGCATATTGTTAAGGTGTGGGAAAGCAGACAACACAATAATCTATTTCTGGAAAATTACCGTGCATTCTAAGAGTTAACAAGCAGTCGAAAGTCTATTAATAATGGGCAAGAGTTTCTGTTTCTTTCCTTTTATTTCTCAATGTTTGTAAAACAGAAATACAAACTTGTTTCACCTAAAGCTGAAACTAAACACTAAATTCAAAAAGGAGAGTGAATAAAGTCTTGCAAATAATAGCCAACTTGCTGATTCAAATCATTGAGACGGTTAAAAGCTTTTTGTGTGTATATCTATATGTTCCCAACATATTGTTATTGTTAAGAATCAGAGAATAGTATGTGTATGCATTTGGTATGTATGACATACACAACAATGCTTCTTTTTAACACATTTTAAGAAGTATTCCATGGATGGGTAGTATGCACTTGTATATAATAAGGCTTCTCCGCTCAAAAAAGATGGTAGAGGACCCAATTCCAACTGCCTGATCCCAACTGCCTGAATGGTTTAATAAGTTGGGTAAATCCTATTTGCCAAAAGGGATCGGCAAGAACAATTGGCTTTTCTAAGTCAACTAGAGGACTGTCCAATGAAAATACGTATCTAACCCTTTGTGAGATTTGAACCCAAGTTTTTAAAGTTAGCACTAGTCCACAAAACTGTAAGTTACAGTGTTAAGATTGTGTGTTACATAAGTATTTATTACATTTACTTATGCAAAGACTGAAATACAAGATTTAACTCACGTCTATCAATAAAGTTATTTCAGTGGCAGTAGATATCTTGTATCTTGCATTCATTCTTTTTTACAATTAACGTACCTGTTACTAATTATGAAAAATTCTAAATATTATAATTTAGAAATGAATAGATATTCTCCCTCATAAGTATTAAGGGATAGTATCTATATATATTGCATAGTACCTCTTTATCTAAAACTTGGTGTTAATGTCATAATTGTTAACGATATATGTTAATCAGAGTGAGTAACGTAATTAATTAAAATAAACCTTCAAATTGTGTTTTATCAAGTTCAGGTACTAAAAAACTAACTGCTTTTGTTGAACATGTTAGAAATAAAACAAATGTTTTAACAAACGTTTTTCTTTTCTTTTAATGTCCTCAGTCATATGGAAGAACTCATATATTTTATAACATCATGATACCTAGAGGTCCTGTAAAAGTATTATTTGTATAATTCTTTTATTTTCTTCTTCCCCGAACCCTACATTATTGGTAGTTATGGGCAGTAATTATACATGTTCCTCGACGACCAGTCGGTTCCGTACCAACATTATATGATTTTTCTTATATTTCATGAGATACTGTATTAAGAGGGAAGTTGGTCAAGTCGTACTCAGACCTACTCCTACCAACCCATATTTGGTCAACTCTTACACATTCTAAAATTGAAAAAGTAAACTCGTTCCTATTACATACAACATATTATAGCAAAATAACTGATCCGAGTACTGGTGCCGACTATGCTCATCCGAAAGCAGGACCAAGTCATAGGACTAGGAGAGCTTAGACAGATAAACCATCATTGACTTGATGTTGGAAGCACCAGAGAACAGCACCTTTGCCTTCATAGATGTTTCTTGTACAAACAATCCAGGTCCACGCATAAGACCCCGAGTACTCACCCGGAGTAGGATCGATAGTGCTGTCATGGCAGTAACGTATCAAACACGTATGACGTGAGAAATAAATTCAACTGATTCGATAGCCGTTTCATAGACAGACGCCACAATATTGACAAAAGCGTATGAAGCATAGCAACAGTAACTAGGCGCCGTCGAGACCTTGAGTACATGAAAATTGGTGGATCGGTCCTTTGTATTTGTGCATTACCATGAAGTCTTTATTTATTTTTTAAACCGAGCCTGTGTTACCCAATCTTTATCTCTTTGCTGATATCTAGCGAACCCCTTACTCCTCATACTAACTGATGTTGACGTATCTGCTATGTCAGTGTTTAGAAACTACTTTAATACAAAGATAGATTCCTCCAAAGAAGCAACATATCCATTTGTGACTGCAAACATCACTCATTTTTATACATAATTTATCATGTAATTATTTGTCGTCTGTTCTTGTTTCGCAATCGTGCCAATTCAAAGAGTAAGGTTATAGTAATGAGACACGTCTTCATCATGTCATGTTTAGAACAACATAGAAAACTCACATAATAGGGAGTCGATAAAAACCGTTAGTTATGAAGTTTAGTGAGGGATTTCTATAAGGGGCGTGTGTACTTTAGGCGACGGCCTCTAAGAAAGCATATCTACGTACATTAAATCTGCACTTTAGGTCTTTAACGCACAGTGGACAAGGTACACTTGTATAACTTCTTTAAAGATTGCACAGGAGTTACAAATAGATAGATAGAAACATCTTTGATTCAGGAACGTTAACTTTACAAATGTTCTAGTTACGTACAGAAATCAAAATATTTTCATTTTTAAAGGTCAGATAGAAAGTATATAAGCAGTTACATTCACATTAATCTTTACATATAGAGGATAAACATGATTAAACACAATACTTAGTAAAAATATCTGTGTGTTTCCTATTTTTCTATTACGAATTATTTACTCGTAATAATTACATTAACAATTTAACCATATCAACATTGTAAGCGTCCAGTGCTTATTGACGGGAGAGAAAACTTGAAAATAGAAATAGAGTTTATTTTAAATAATACAGTTTTGAATTGTTGTTTGATAAAACATTAAAAGAAGCTATTGAACGTTTAATGAATTCATTAAGAGTCAATTTATCTAAACATATACATCTTATTTGCGGTAGATTTCAAAAAGCAAGTTCAGACATTGGATAAAGCTCAATGTTAATTCAATTCAATTCAATTTTATTCAGCATAAAATAGCTCAAAGCATACTTATAGCCATAACAAAAATAATGCATACATTTTAATACATGCATAGACAGTAACATATCGGTAAGGATTTTCAAGAGAAGTACAAGATAAAAATTTAATACAGCTATAGCTTTCATTTGTAAAACAGAACAGAGTAGTCAGGACACAGTATAAACCATTCTATAAACATCTTGTTGAAAGGGATTTGATTAATCGTCATTTTTTCATACTAGAAGAAAATGGTATTCGTTTTCTATCATGTTCATGTTACAGTTTTTGCACAAACGTTCTGTTCGAGGAATGTTAAGGTGTCTATCCTTTTCTATTAAGAGGTCATGTGAAGAAATTCTAAATCTTGTTAGGGCTGTTCTATGTTTCTTGTTTTCAATTTTTTTCAAGATAGGCTTCTAACTCAAGACGTTCTTTTAATAAACAATATGGTTTTAGTCTGTATGATTCTGTTTTACTAGATTCTTTACTAGAAAGTATCCTTTCTTTTATCAAGTTAAAGTGGAAGGTCATATTATTTTGGTTAATCCATAAATTGCTAAATCCTAAGTTATCCAGAGATGTTTTTACATGGCACGCCCAATTCATCACATTATAATTGTTGTTAAGGTTCGCATCTTCTTTAAGTACCTGGTATGATCTATTGATATGCGTATTGTCGTTTAATATGATAATTGTTGTCCAATATTTCATATGCTTATGGTCCTTTTTATTTTCATAGGGTATCGACCCAGTTCTCCATAGAGACCATATCGATTGGTACTTTTCCTAACACAGAGAACTTTGAATGGGTTCTATGTTATTACAGTCATGGTAACCGAATACTTCGGCTCCATAATTCAAGATGGGTTCAACTTAGTTATCAAATAACATGCATTTATTTTGTATAGTCAGCTCCATTTCAATAAATATTATGAAGAGATTGTGTAAGGAGAACAGGGAATGATCTGCTATTTTCTTCTGGGTTCTAAACCAGTTGCCGTTTTTATAGAGATGTATTCCTAAATATTTAAATGATTGGACGATGTCTAATTTCTCGTTGTTAAAAATAAAGTCGTGGCATGTTTGTCGACCCTCTTCGAAAATCATAACTGTAGTTTCCTTAGTGTTAACTTTCAATCTCCAAGTATTGAAACGCGTGTGGAGTATGCGCGAATAAAACTGCGTCGTCTGCAAAAAGTAAGATAAACAGTTTAATATCATCTATATTAAAAAGGTCATCAATCTTACTGTTACAATTTGTTAGAATATCATTCACAAAGAATGAAAATAGTATAGTTGAACACTGGTCTCCTTGCTTTACCCCAATGTTTGAATTGAGGAAAGGGGACACGTCAGACTTGTATCTAACGCATGATTAATTCACTAGTTACAAACTTTACAAAATTAAAAACAATCTTATTTTGATTCCAATGCCTTTTCTTCAGTGCGTATCATATAACAGCTGTACATGTTTTAAAGAAATTTTTGAGTTTTAACTTCAAAATTACCTCACATTTGTGATCCAAACCTCTCAGAATCAAGAGCATTATTATTGAAAAGCAATATTTAACGTTTTTCTTTGAACGTTCTGGCAAAGGGTAAAGCTTTTCTAAACGACCCACGGGAATTACCTTTGTAATTCAGAACTGACATACGATGTATTCAAGCGTCTCGGAAGGTAGTTTCAAATCATTTATAACTTGACAATATTGCTTAAATCATTGAAATCTGAGTAAGACAGAATGTTGTAGAACGTTACGCAAATATTTTAGCCAATGGCGATTGGTAAAACGATATTCAAGTGTTTGGGAGTATTGGGTCTGTGTAAATAACATGCATATACATGCTCCGGTATCAAATATATTCGTGCCAAATAGGAATACATGTTATCCATTCCTTTGTCAGGACTACAAAAGCATTCGGATATGGCTGAACAAATCCACACCAGCAATTTGAGATAGACGAAAATTAGAATTAACAATGGCACAGTTTGGTAAAAAACATTCAAAGGCTATTTTGAGATCGATTACACAAGTGCCAACTTGTTAGATGATCGTCACAATGTGCGGGCTGTTATTTCAGTTCCAATCCACTCAAATAGCATATTTTAACAGAATACGAAAGAAGCTCCAATGCGTCGAAATTCTAGAATATATAATTAAGTTGAAATCAAGACCCATGTATGCAATGAGTGTCTTTAACAAAAAAATTGGAACCACCATTTGGACGACTGGGCTCAAAATTCCTCACAATGTCAACGTTTATTCTATGAGTATGTCCAAGTTATATTTACTGATGTTAAAAGCTTCTATACCATCTTAATGGTTTCAGTAATATTTTATGGGGGGGCAGACTATAGTTCTTTTAGACTATACATTTCAATTTTGAATAAATATCACTTGTCTTTATCTAATATGGATTTTATCATTTTTGATATGGTATATATATCAACCTTCACAATCTTTATCAAGGGTTAGTTTAAGATGGAACAACTGTTTCAAGACGGATTTACCCTTTAACGTCTTATAATAGTATACTACTACATCTATCTTTGTAATTAAGTATTCTTTCTTCATTTAGTTTGAGCATACTTACTAAATGCCTTTACCCATTTCAATAAACATTCAGTTATATAGTTCACATATTTATATCATGGATTACCAACCAGCATCTTTCTGATACTGTATTTACCCGGACTAAGAGTTCAACAACTTGATAATTGGGAATAGAAAATTAACTTTGGACAAACCTTTTCAAAATGGTAATGCTAACAAATAAAATGTCAGTGGGGTATATGCCTAGAGGCACTTAATTGACTTGCATACTTCCATGTTAAATGTGAAATTAAGAAAATATCCTAGCCATTGTGTTCTTAATATTTCCTTTATCTTGAGTGTGACCCATTTTCCTATATATATTTGTTTGAAGGTTTGTGTGAATTACAAAATTACCATAATAATTCCCCTGAATGTAAGGTAATACTATACATGTTCATTGAAATGGAAAAGGAAGAATAAGAACCTGCGGCAGACAATTGTTATTAAAACTATTTCTTGCCTTAAAAGACATAAAAGCTGCGATTTGGATAATAATGTAGCAGACTTCTTCATTGACACAAAAGAATTCATTTCTCCTTATCTGACAAAGATATTCAATTTTATATATGAAAATGGAGTTTATCCACAATCGTGGTGTAAAGGTGCAATTGTACCCATTTTCAAAAAAAGGGATAAGAACAATCCATCTAACTACAGGGGGATTACTCTTGTGAACATAATTTCAAAAATATTTTCATTATGTTTGCGTAACCGCATTAACAAGTGGTCTGAAAGCGAAAAAATTCTAAACCCGTCACAATTTGGTTTTAGGGACAATCGAAGTACAACAGACTGTATCTTTGCACTACATAGTATTATACAGAATGTTCTTTCTCAAAATGCTAAATTGTATTGCGCATTTATTGACTATGAAAAAGCATTTGATACCGTCCTACATGAAGCGTTATAGATAAAACTTATTGAGGCCGATATCAGCTGCAAGATGGTAAATATGATTAAGATTATATACAAAAATGTTAAATCATGTGTGAAAGACTCGTCTGACATGTCATATTCTGATTTTTTTGACGTGACTCTTGGTGTTAAGCAAGGGGAACCTCTTTCCCCCCTTTTATTCATTTTGTTTATTAATGATATACATGACTATGTTGATCTTGAAAATCTTACTGATAGAGATTTGCAGTTATTATCCGTATTTATGTTATTATTTGCTGATGATATTGCAATTTTTACTACAAATCCGGTTAGTTTACAACAACAGTTGAATGCTATAAATAAGTTTTCTTGTAAATGGGGATTGAAAATTAACTCGACTAAAACAAAAATATGTATCTTTGAAAAACGCAAAGGGAATAATAATAACATTTGGACAATAAATGGTGAAGTTATTGAAGTTGTTGATAGTTTTTGTTATTTGGGTATAAAACTGTATTATACTGGTACAATGGCAAAAACAACCAGCACCTTAAATGAGCAAGCATTGAAAGCGTATAACCATTTACTATCAATATTTAGTCGGGTAAAACTAGATATAAAGACCAAATTAGCATTATTTGATTCACTTGTTGTACCAATTTTATTATATGGTTCAGATATATGGGGAATCTACAATACCCAAGATGTTGATAAACTACATTATAGATTTTGTAAATATATTCTAGGCGTAGGTAAACATACATCAAATGCCGCTGTTTTAGGGGAGCTCGGAAGATTCCCCCTCTCTGTTATTTGTAAAGCCAGAGCCTTGAAATATTGGATAAGAGTTAAAAATAACACTGGCTCATTGATACATACTATTTATAGTGAGCAATATAACTTGTGTCACAATAATGACAACCCTAATAGAAGGTATAAATACTGGTGTTCTAATGTTAAACATGTTTTAAACAACATAGGGTATAGTGATAGTTTTAATCATATAAATATTGATTCCAATTATTCATCAATGTTCGATGATCGACTCAAGGATCAATACATACAAAAATGGAATGAAACTTTATTAAATCAACCAAAGATGGAAACGTATATATTGTTTAAGTCTGTATTTCAATATGAATTGTATTTAGACATTCTCAACGATCACCAAAGACGTTTCTTATCCAAACTTCGTCTAAGCTCACATAACCTCGAGATTGAAACTGGACGCTATATGGGCCTAGAGAGAGCGGATCGTACATGTAAATGCTGTAACCTTAATATGTGTGAATCTGAATACCATTTTCTGTTGTCCTGTATACTTAGATTTAAGATTGAAATTTGGAATCAGATCTAGCTGGCCCAGCCAAATGCAATTTAAAGCACTTATGTCATCTGCAAAACCTAAAACAATTCAAACGTTAGGGAAATTTATTCATAGCGCTTTTAAGCTTAGGGAAGTAAAACTCCAACAATTAGCTGCTTCGTAAATCTACTGTTTTTAAAATAATCAAGTAGTTTTATAAAGTAGTCTAGTTTGTCTTATTAAGAATATTTAAACTCTAAAATAACCAATAGTTTAACTATTTGTATGTATAATTTTGTATTGTCCTTGTATATATGTTTGTCTTGGTCATCAGTTTATTTGTATATTGTAAATGGCCAAAGGCAATTTTGCCGATTTGCCAATAAACTTTGAAACTTTGATTATAGTGCGTCACTCAAAAATATTATGAAATCTCTGCAAAACTGTAACAAAACATGTCACATTTCCTTGTAAAGAATAAAGATTATCATAAACATAGTTTTTTAATATGTTTTAAACGTTACATAAACATGAATTTTTTTATCCAAAGGTTTACATTTTGGTCACTTGTGACAGTATCATTCTTAACGAGCAAAATCTCCTCTTCCAACAATGTTTTCTTTCCTATCGCAATTTTATTTTTCATTTTCAACATATTTTGGAATATCGTCAGCAGACTCTCTAAATTTGGGACAGTTGAAAATTTGGAGTTTGGTAAAGGGTTAAAGTATGCATTTAAGGCCATATTCGATATCAAGCCTTTGTATTGAGTGGAAGCCAAAATCCTGTAAGTTCAATTCTCAATGAATCATTAGGTTTCTTCTTCAAAATATAGTTTAAATCACAAATAAGAACTATGTTTAGGCAGTTTCTCATTCTTTTATGCCATTGTTTGATATATGTGTTCCGTAATTGTACAAGTTATCTTTGAATTTTGGTTATGCTATTAATATTGTTATACAAAGCAAAGTCACCAAGAACTTTTTTTATCCTCCTCCTTCACCCTGTAACTGTTTCAATTTTGTGTTAAGTCCACATTGATCAGTAAATGGTTATTTATAGCACTACTTTTGTTTCAGACTTTTATTCCAGATATTATTACGACGGTTTCACATCTTCAAAAAATCTTTGAGGGTGTCTTCAAAATTCACATAATATTGCATATTAAGAATTAAACATACTGACACGAATATATTTTCTTCTTTATAATTCTATATGGATTCATTTGAATAGGTTGGAAGCAGTGTATTTTTCGACAGAATCTACCAAATATGGAAAAAAGACACATAAAAGAAAGCAGAGCATTGAAGACAGTAGCCCAGGGAAAGAGTGTTGGACGTCGGTTTGAATTAGTTGTAATATTTTCCATGCGACCTTTCATTATTCCACATTTAGCGCCAGTACTGGCTGTGTATACACAAAGCAGAAAAAGAGTGATTATTCTAAACCATATCAATATGGTACACAATCGATGTAAAAAAAATAAATAATACTAATAGATGTAAAATAGATAAATTAAAATAAATAGATATAAATAAAAGAAAGTGAAATAATAATTGCAAAATAATCGTATAGATATTTAAATGTTAATCAAAAAAGTTTAAACTGATAGATGTGAACAAAGTGAGTTTTAGTTGATGAATATAGAACAAATGATTTAAAGCTAATAGATATAAGATATATAAATGTTAATATACGTAAAATAATTTAGTTTAAACATATAAAAGTGAAGTAAATGAGTTTATAGTATTTGATGTCAAATAAGTAAGTTTAAAATGATAAATGCAATAAAATGCGTTTTAACAAATGCATGTTTTTAAAATGGTTTGAATTAATAAATCTTAAATAAAAGTGTTAAAAAGCACAGCAATGATTATATTACCTGTAATATAAACCAACCAGCCGAGTACGAATAGCAAGGTCACGGCGGATAACATATGCCTCGTCCTCAACATCACCATTATTAGTTTCATTGATAGCAGCTGCAAGTCTGAAGGTAAAGTGGAAATAAGTTTGAGGTTTGACGTTCCTGTTGCAGATAGTTGACTTAGTGTTTAACACGCAATGTGATACCTATACAGTGGGTATAGTGAGACGGCCTCAACATATTTGTTTGAACCACGATGTGAATTGTCAGTTCTTTTGGGTCTTTTTATTATTGATAATAAGCTAGCCAAAATATATCTTAGACTGAAGAACATTGAAGCTAGGCAAAAACCTTCCCTTACCGGGTCAAATTGAACAATTTCGTAAAATTAAGCCAGCAAGATATGAAAGAAAATAGATTAAAGAATATTGGTAGTGAAACGTTGCAAAGGGGTTCTTTGCTGTGATGATATATATACTTTTTGAATATGTTCAATGATTTAGGCGACTCAATAGTTGATGAGGCTGATGCTTTTTGCGCAAGCCATAATTTTGATGACTTTAATCCCACGTTTCCAGAGCTCGACGAGAAAATTACTATTGACGAAGTTAATAAAGCCATTAGAGCGCTTAAGAGAAATAAATCTTGCGCCCCTGCTGATGTTTTGATTAACGAATTTTTCATAGAATCTGCGGATATCATTGCAGGGCATGTAGCAGATATAGTTAATATTGTTTTCAGCACAGGCATTTTCCCTAAGCAATGGTCATACGGCTACATCGTACATCTCCATAAAAAGGGAGATACGAACGTTGCATCTAACTACAGGGGTATAACTTTGTTAAGCAATTTGGGTAAGCTTTTTACGAGCATTTTAAATACCAGAATAACTGATTTTTGTGAGAGTAATAATGTCATCTCGGATGCTCAATTTGGTTTTAGAAAAAAGCGTTCGACAGTAGATGCTATTTTTCTTTTGAAAAGTCTAGTTGACAACTTTGGACAGCAAAGGCAGGTTTTATTGCGCTTTCATCGATTTTAAAAGAGCATTCGATTCCGTTAATAAGAGCGCGTTGTGGTTAAAACTTTATAAACTTGGGTTTAATGGTAAACTTTTGAGAATTGTTCGTTCTATGTATAATACTGTAAAATCATGTGTTAAACAGTGTGACTCATTTTCGAACTTTTTTGACATATCAGTGGGCTTGAGGCAAGGGGAGACAATTTCGCCGATTATGTTTGCCCTATTCCTCGAGGATATTGAGCTGTATTTACAAGATAGAGCAGATTCCGGCATTTTACTTTACGAAATTAATGTACTTTTATTAGCTTTTGCTGACGATTTGGTTGTTTTAGGGGACTCAGTTGAAAATCTTCAAAATAGCTTTAACCGATTATCCGAGTATTGTGATAAATGGGGATTAGAAGTAAATGTAGATAAAACGAAAATTATAGTCTTTAGAAGCAGGGGAAACATTTTAGCAATAATGTTATTGCTAATGTTAATGATTTCAATTACCTTGGGGTAGTTTTTAATTATACAGGGTCGTTTATTCTAAATAACCAGTTCATTTATGGGAAGGCACTTAAAGCCATGCACGTTTTGATGTCGAACATACGAAAGCATGAAATAAGACCCAAACTGAGTTTGCAGCTGTTTGATGCTTTTGTATGTTCTATTCTAAATTACGGGGCCCAAGTATGGGGTCACACAAAGTCCAAGGATCTAGACCGAATACAAGTTTTGTAAGTTTATTTTGGGTGTGAAAAGCAGTGCTTGCAACGATGCAGTGTACGGGGAGTTAGGTAGATTTCCATTATTTGTAAATAGATTTGTACAAATGGTTAAATATTGGTTAAAAGTTCAAAATTCCACAAATATTATTACAAGTTATGTATACCAACGTAGTGTTGAAGATTGCCAACATAATAAGAATAATTGGGTCAGCGGTATTAAGAAGTTGCTTTTTAACTATGGATTTATGTATGCATGGGAAAACCCAAATTAAATTGGTAGTCATTACGCTTTTGTCTCGGAATTTAAACAGCGAGTTATAGATACATTTGTACAAAAGTGGCATTCTTCTATAGAAAATAGCAGCAAATTATTAGTTTTTAAGGAAATTAAACCATTTTTTGAATTTGGCGATTATCTAAACTATGTCATGGTTAAGCAGAACATGATGCTTCTTACGAAGTTGAGAATATCTGCTCGTGCTTTACATGTTGAAACTGGAAGATTCAGAAGGGATAGAGTAGTAAGGGATCAAAGAGTATGTAATGTATGTAATACAAACAGGGTTGAAGATGAATACCACTTTGTGTTAGAATGCAATGCATTCAATTTGATAAGAAAAAATACATAAAATACTATTATACTGTTAGACCAAGTATGTTAAAATTCGTACAACTTCTTCAGTCGTCAAAAAGAAGTATTGTTAATTTGGGTAAATACTTAAAGGAAGCATTCAAGCTCCGCAATTCCCTGCAGGTGTTACATCAGTAGGAATCATCCTCGAGTTGTTTTATTTAGCTATCTCAGTTTCGGAGATGCAGAGAAAGTCAAAATAATCTTAAATCTTGAATCCTATTAGTTCATAATGTTGTAATGTCATATTCTATAATATATACGATCATTTTGGATATCTATTTGTTCATATTGGTATTAGTATACGATCACTTTGTTCATAATGGTGTAAGGTATACGATCACATGGGTTATCTTTTCGTCCATAATGATGTAATTTATTCGATCATATTGGATATCTATTTGTTAATAATGATGTAAGGTAAACGATCACATTGGCTATCTTTTTGGTCATAATAGTGTAATGTATACGATCACATTAGATATCTACTTGTTTATAATGTTATATTGTATAGGATCAACTTGGATAACTATTTGTTCATGGATATCTATTTGTTGATAAGGATGTTATGTATACGTTCACATTGGCTATCTATCTGCTCAAAATGTCTTAATGTATAAGATTACATTGGATACCTATTTGTTCATAAAGATGTAATGTACACGATCATTTTGGATATGTATTTGTTTATAATGGTGTAGTTTATACAATTACATGGGCTATCTATTTTGTTCAATATTTCTTAATGTTTAAGATTAGATTGGATATCTATTTGTTCATAATGATGCAATGTATACGATCACTTTGTATATCTATTTTGTTCAGAATGATGTAATGTATACAATCACATTGGATATCTATTTGTTCATAATGGTACAATGTATACGTGCACATTGGTTATCTATTTGTTCATTATGGTATAATGTATATGATCACATTGGATATCTACTTTTCCTAATGATGTATTGTATACGATCACATTGGTTTTCTATTTGTTCATAATGATGTATTGTATACGATCACATTGGTTATCTATTTGATCATAATGATTTAATGTATACGATCACATTGGATATCTATTTGTTCATAATGGTGTATTGTATACGATCACATTGGATATATATTTGTTCATAATGATTAAATGTATACGATCACATTGGATATCTATTTGTTCATAATGGTGTATTGTATACGATCACATTGGATATCTACATGTATTTGCTCTTAATGGTGTAGTTTAATACAATCACATTTGATATCTATTTGGTCAATATGATATAATGTATACGATCACATTGGATTTCTTTTTGTTCATAATGATATTATGTATACAATCACATTGGATTTCTTTTTGTTCATAATGTTGTAATTCATACGATTACATTGGATAATTATTATTTTATAATGGTGTAATATTTACAATTACATTGGATAACTATTTGTTCAAAATGGAGTAATTTATACAATCACATTGGATATCTATTTGATCATAATGGTGAAATGTTTACAATTGCATTGGATATCTATTTGTTCAAAATGGATTAATTTATACAATCACATTGGATATCTATTTGATCTTAATGGTGTAATGTATACAATCACATTGGATATCTATTTGATCTTAATGGTGTAATATATAGGTGTAATGTATACGATCACACTGAATACCTATTATTTCATAATGATTTATAGTAATTAAATTATCACAGTGGATAAATTTTATTGCAAAATGTTTGAATGATATATGATCACATGGTTACCTTTTATTTCAAAATGTTTAAATTTGTACTGACTTGATGATAAACTGTATATAGTTTAAGTCAATAAAGAATCTTGAATCTTGATATGCATGTATAATTGGTTATGGAATCCAAGCAAGTTAGAAAATTGTGTTTTAATTGTCATGTTTAGTTTTGATATCGCGTAAAACCTTTTTCAGTTTAAAAGCCCTATCTTACAGAATATGTCGTGTGAGTAACAAATGTTATAAAGGTGATCTTAACATTATTCACAGATTTTCTTTTTAAAAATCCACTTTTCAAAATTTCTGAAAACCTAAGTTTTTATTGAATAAATGTGGAACAAGCATTACGGCATTCAATGCTTTGACTGAAATATTTTTTTGTTGAATGGTCAATTTCTTTAGCAATTGTTTTTTCTTTAAATGCATACTAGCGCTCAGAAAAAAATGTTAACTGGGTAATATGCGTTATAAGTTATGAAAGAAGACGCTGAAACAAAGCGGACCACCACAAGATCATGACAAAATAACGCCTGCACTATTCATTGTCTACTTTTCAAAGTGTTAATTTTACAAATCTGGTGCTCACCAATTTAACTTCAATGTTTACATTCTTAAATAGCGAGCAGCTCTCGGATTGATAAGTGGCGATCCCCTGGTTAGTAAAATCAAGTAAAACACATAAGAATACTGTCATTTATCCAATATGAACAACGTGAACATTCTTAGGTTTTATTCGTTTCCAACGTTTCTAGACTGGCCTTGTTTTATCGCTAATTGTAATTGCACCTTATAAAATTCACTCTTAAGAGCATCATGTGAACGTGTTGCAGTCTCAAATCCTCTGTAAAAGAGGGTTGAATTCAAAGTACCTTTAAGTTAATTTTCAATAATTCTAGAACTTTCACACTTTTAGTGTTAATGAGCGCATGTATGGCTTTAAGTTTGTAGTGGTAGCTCCAATATATAATATTATCAAGATCAGCATTGTAAAATGTGCTCGATTCCAAATTAATTTGCATTTTGTTTTAAGAATATCAGGACTACATTTTTCCTGCCTATGTACACTATTTCTGTTTTGGTAAATTAATGTGTGACAAACGAGTAATTGCTTGGAAGGAGCGATCAAACTCTTTGCCTCAAATTGTTTTAAAGTTTCAAGAAGCAGGTTCGTCAATACAGTTCAGTTTATTATTTAGTAAAATTTATGGTGTATTCCTAAACTAATGATTAAGACTTGTGTTGATTAAATGATAGAATATTTTTAACACGTAAAAATAAAGATTCCTTGCAGGAAGTACAAAGCTTTGTTAAGACCGGCTGCTTTCAACTGGAACTTTTGGACCAATTCTTTACTTAAGATAGGGACTAAAGTATATATAATATTGTTTTACTTGCTGCGTTTGGTTTGAGTGGTGAACTTATCTTTCATTTTGTGGTTTAAGTCACTTTACACTTGTCCATCCGATCCCAAGATATGATCCCCAGATATGATGTACTCTGGTGCCTAATCTCTTTTTATACACTTCGTATTATTGGGCCATGGTCTGTTTAACCAATAGTTGTAGTCTGTGAGTTATCTCAATTCCATTTGCGTTATTCTTCAAAACAGTGAATTACTTTTCGGAGTTACGGTCCTTTAGCCTCAAAGATGACATGACCTGTTGCTTCAACCATTCCAGGTTCTCTTAACAAAATGTTCTTATCTATAAGGCTTGTGGAACGTTTCATTAGCTCTATTGTTTTGCGGTCTTCTGACGAACTTTTCAAAAGCTGGTCTGATTCTGCCAGGTACCCATATGCCCAGTCTATTGGCGAGGTGGGTGTCGTTTCCTGTGAGATTAAGGTTTCCTTGACCGTTCAATACTTTAATCATTTACCTTGTTACGATAGAATCTTGTCTACCTTCGTCATTTGTTATGCCCGTTATTCTCATGTCACACCTTGTACCTTATTTCTTTTGCTTGTTCATTTTATTTCTACCATTTTCTAACTAAACCAAAATCTTGGATTTTTTATCTTTGACTTTAACTACTTTCTTTTTGTGTATTCTTAAATCCTCGTTGTTTCTGACTCTTTCGACACCCCCCTATCATGTATCACATTTTCTAAGATCTTAACCCTATGTTATACAGAATAAAGTACATGATCCTTTAATTCGTCTAGTGTTGACAGTATGATTTCTTTAATAAAATCCTTATTAACATCTTAAACAGTTTTTCATTAATTTTACCGCGTCTTTAGTTCATAGAGGGTGACACTTTTTCACTTTCAATACTTGTGCTACCGGTAGTGCCTTCTACTACTAATTGCTGGTTCCCTGGGTTTAGACTATATTTTTTTCTATTTGGTTTCTTGTTTATCAGGATCAGGGGTTGGAAAAACAGGCTGCTCTATCACGCTATTATTTGAATCACATTCGCTTGCAGTAGATGAGTGTTAGCATGCATGCTCATGTTTGATTCGTGTACAGATCAATACCCTTTATTCCGTTACAATGTAACACTCTTTTAGAGCAACCGTGTTTTGTTCCTTAGTGAGCAGTGTTTTCAAGCGTGACGATGCGGTTTTGGCGTGACCCTTGTAACCTTTGATTCTCATAGAAAATTGTACCCAACCCACTCTACGCTCAACGGCGAAGCATCATGTTCCTATTTGGTCTATTAACAAGCGTCTATTTCATATTTTATACACCGTTTCATAAGACGTGCTTTGCTTTCTATGCTTTCTATTTGTCTGCTATCCTTCTTTCATATTTTTGACAAATATACGTTTCTGTTATCTATTGTATTATCGTCGTTTTCATTTTCAATCAAAAGTCTATCAAGCAATTCTGTATCCATTTTCATCTATTTCTTCTTATCAATTGCATGTCGAAAAGCATAAAAGGGATTTCCGGGGCCTACGCCCTTGTTCAAATGTTATGAGCATTTTACTGTATTCCTCTATGCGTCAATAAAGGGCAACTTTTTAGAATTCGAGACTGGGCATATAATTTCCAATCTGAGAAATGTTAAGTTTTACTGAATGTTTATCAATATTTCACATATGAGTAATAACAAACATATATGTGACGTCGGCAGCAGAAATCGCTCTTACGGCGAAAACGTCGATTTCGAGAAAACGTCGTTTAAAGTTTGCGCTTTATATTTTCGTGTTAAAACATAATTAATCATGTTTTGTTTTCATTAAAACTTGCCAAACTTGGTCCCTGAAGTTTGAACCATATTCAACTGAAATAAAAGTGCAGTCCGAACGAAAAAACACAATATATTTTACTTAGCCCCGACCTTTCGAGTGTTTCCTGTTTATAAATAGCGATGACCTACTTATTTGTTTCTCGATGTAAATCGCGCTTTATTCGCATAAAAGTTTCGAGGTAGCATCACTTCATCGACAGTGAAGGTAAGTGGAATGATTAAGAATGGATTTGTAATGTTAACATTGTATTTTTTCTCGTAACTATTGATAAATCTGTGTTAAAACGGTGTTGATACTTCACGAAAATAACCCGGAAGTTGTCGGAAATCTGTCACTTTCGGTTGCTATCTTTGGTTAGATGTGATTTAAGATTATATGAAGCCTAGTATTAGACATTCAAAACAATAACCCCAAACCACATCCAGTATTCTACTAAAATAATAATTCATTATGTGATTTTGAAGAGAGAATATGAAACTTGCACGGAAGATCGAACTCGTTGACTGTGAATATGAAAAGGACATTATGGTTGTCTTGAACACTTTCGTCGTTATTCAGGAAAGATTCATTGCACATACGCTTAACTTTTCCTTACCACTTGTGAGAATAACTTTCACTTATACTATACTACTTGTAAAATTAAGTTTTCATTACCATGACAATTTCCAGTATAGCTCTTATTCAAAAGACAAAAGGAAGAAAACATTGGACCACCCCACCCACAACCCCTTACACAAAAGAAAACAGTTAGAAACAATAAGCAAATCAGAATGATGTTATCTTCAAAGTGTCTGAAAAATATAAACAAATATTATGCTTCATGCAGCTTTATGTTACCATTAACTTAAGTATTTATAAGGGTAGTACTATTATAAGGGGTGGTTTTCAAATGATACTAAATCACACATTGAAACTTTAATAGTTTTAAAATGAAATGTCTTCTACTGCTGAAATGACATCACAGATCTTTAAAATTATGCAAGACTAGATGATTGATACACCTCACACATCTTTCATTACCAATCTGTGTAATTTTAGCATATTTATGTTTTAGATTTAGTAAATCATTTAAACGGTTCATTATCTAAACAAGCATGTGCATGTCATGTTTTTTTTCATTTCCCTCATGTTGAATGATCAAAATTGGGAGTTTGACATTAATTCATTGAAAGGCATGCACAATCCTTATTTCTTATTCATCCTTGCACATTCCTTATTGAAAACAAAGAAAAAAATAAGAACTTTAAGATGGTTGATTGTTGTTCATGCAGTGACAAGGAGTGTCTTGATTCCCTATTTAAACTTAAGTTACACATAAAACACAATCTGTGAGATGATTGCTCCATTATGTGCAGACTGCTTTTGGCCCTTTTATGATTAACAAGGCATACACATTAGTTTTTATGACAAAAGATTTTTGTGAAACCAAAATAAATTGATTAAACTGTAATGTTTAGCATTATGGTTTTTGTTATTTTGGTAACATTGAATACCTTTCTAAGAGGCATACTTTAAGATTCTGACTAAAAATAAGATGAGGTATGTCGTGATGACAAGTCTAAATGGCTTCAATGTTATCAATCAAACATAAGTGTTTTATAAGTATTTCCAGCTTTCTGATGAAATTCATTGTGGAAAAAAAGAAATTCAGTATTCTAAAATTGCTCATACTTGGTCATACTGCTCAATTATTTTTCTGTTTTACAGGATACTATATTTAGTATTTAGAACATTTTACCAATGTTGCATATGTTCAGTTATTACAGCATAACATTATTTTTACATTACAGGATAAAAGCCTTTTCTTCTGGAGGATGAAGGGGTCATTAGATACAAGGGTGTACAGTGAAACTAGCATAAACCATTACTTACAGAGAGCAAACACTGAATACAGTATGATGCACCACTGGTCCACTACTATTTACATCAGAATTGGAAAAACACATCATTGTATGCAGAGGTATATTGAATTCCATTTAATATTTTGCCAAAACTATTTGCATGAACATATTTTCTGATTCATATAACCTGCAAAACCTTACTGAAGAAGGCTCATTGTAATAATATTTTTATTGGTAGACTTCATTTGTCATGATTTACAAACAATTTTAAAAGTGAAATCAGATTCAAATCTTGACATTAAGCAGAACTGAAAGAGGCAATATAAACCAGTTTCCGAGGAACTGCAATTAAGAACTGTTTTTGCATTTAGTTGGATTTAATTGTTGATGGTATTTGATAATCAAAGTCTATTGCACCTCACCTTTTTATTTTCAAAATGACTTTCAAATAAATTAAAACTGTATGTTCTCTACATATACAAGGTACCGGGTATAAAGGTGTGATTAAGTATTTCTGTGTCCTAATGGTTAAGGATTGAGCTGTTACCGGGGATTCCCAGCCTCAAGCCCCACCAGCACCACTGTTTTCTTAGTAGTATCTATTAGCAAGACACTTCAGACTCCTTAGTCCTAGCATAGTACTGGTCATGGATAGCAATAATGTAACTGAAAAATGTTAACATTGTATTTAATACTATCTATAAAGGAAAAGATATTATTCATATTCAAAGATTATTTCACTTATTCTCTTTATAGGTAAACAAGAAACTAAAAGCCACAGTATGATGTTTGGAGGAACTGTCTCTGACCTTTGCAGTTGAGTGAAATTAAGGGAGGATGAAGAAAATGTAGAAGGTTTAAATGAAGGGACTATAGGACTGTCATCAAAAAGTGTTCATAACATTCTACAGAAAGATCTGTGTGGATTTCTTCATAGAGATCATTGCAATGATATTTCTAAAGCATGAAGATTGTAACACATACTGTTGTATAATTACAGTGTTTGTAATTACAAATAAAAGCAGTCAACATATTAGATAACACTCTAAATAAATGGATATTAATAAAGATTTTTATTTAATTCATTTGTTAGTCTTGAAAAAATAAATGTATTTATATCCATGACATTCATTTTCTTTTTCTATTTCCCATTTGGTGGATTTGCATCATCTTTTTGACCACATGGAAGCAGAGAATTGGGTTTTTCTTCTTGGCATCATTGAGTACATAATTCTATAAGTTGGCATAAGCTATTAAAATGTGTTGTCCTGATATAAAGAAATAATAGCTTCCAAGGAATCTATTTAACCCTATACCAAACACCAAATTGTCAACTGTCCCAAATTGAAAGAGTTTGCAGACGCCATTTCGAAATGTGATGAAATTGAAAAATAATCATCTGTAAGGTCAGTAAACATTGTGGGAAAAGGAGAAATTACTTGTTAAGAGCAATTTCTCCTTTTTCCACAACGTTTTCAAGAGTCGTCTGCAACAAACTGGTCAAATGTCGATATAATTTGGTAAAGGGTTAAACGAAAGAATCAAAGGTTAAAACAATTAAGCTTACTCTGTTTGAGAGTCTAGTTTTGAGTCATCGAGTTTGGTTTTGAGTCTTCAGTCATATTTCTATAGATATAAAGGTCCATAACTTAAAAACTCCTTTTTGTATTGATTTATTTCAAAAGCAGTCAATGATCTTCTTATCCTTTCAAATTATGTGAGCCTAAGAATGCATTTTTTGTTTGTTTTTTAATGTTGTAAATAATAGCCCTATGTCAGATATAAATGTAAAGAATACATCAGAAGGCAAACAAACAATTCAGAATGACAGCATAATATTTGTTAGTTTTTCCAAATGTTGTGAAATGGCATTCTTTCGAAAAGAAGACTTGAAAATTTGGATTGAAAATAATAAAAAAGAAAAAAGTAATTTAACTTTTAGACAAGGCAGTTCACCATAAAAACCTAACGTTACGTCAAAAACAACGACGTCAATAAAACAACCTAACGTCACAATTAGATAGGAGGACTGCCGTTTCTAAAATAGCTGTAACTTTTTTAATATTGAGAATTTTTAATTGAAATTTTCAAATATCAATCTTGACATGTGACCTAGTCATAATATGTGAAAATCTCAAAAACTTAATTTTGGCCCATAAGACTGATTTCTGCAGTCACTGACACATATATCTGAAGCGAGTTATTAGATTGTGTTTGAATTTATATGAAATGTAATTCATCAGGTGTTGCTGATATTGTTATTATATATTGTTTATGTATCTCCGGAAGGCTCGTCCATCTATAATAACAATAGAGATAATGCATGCGGTATAAATTATATTGAACACAATTTTTTTTAATTAAAGCAATTATTCCCAAGTTGTATATTTTACGTTGCAGGTGATTTTAACGCAAGGACAAGTCATATGTTAGATTATATTACTGCTGATGAAATTAATTTTATTTTTAATACGGAAGTAGACTATAATGCTGATAGCTTTAAAATGCCTCGAAATAATTGTGATTTAAATTACAACACATACGGGAAAAGTCTTGTAAATTTATGTTGCTTACATGATATTCATATTATAAATGGGCTCCGTCATGGAGATACGATTGGTAATGTTACATGTATAACCCATAATGGCTCCAGTGCTATTGATTACCATATTGCTTCAACAGAATTGTTTCATTTTGTCACTCGGTTTGAGATATGACATCGGGATGACTCTGATCACTTTCCTATTACTGCGTGTTTGACATTGCCATGTCCTATTCATAATATTCAACCGACAAATGACAGACAATTTAACATTGACATTTTCGACGACTTAGACACTTTTGACAAGTACAATTGGAATGAATTGGAATGAGTTGTATAAAAACAGATTTTTTGATAATTTTAAGGTATTGTTTGACGATGTAAAAGACACACTTTTAAATAACTTAAGCCTTAGTTTAAATGCTCGTACGGAAGCTGTGCTAAATGTTTATAAACAGGCAGCTGAGAGATCCAATCTTCGACAAAGACGGATGCAGGGACAAATTGAGCTTATTATTAATAGTCAACCATGGTGGGATAATAATTGTGCTTCTGCTAAACAACGCAAATATTCTGCGCAAAGACGAATTAGGTTGACTTATTCTGATGATGACTTATCTTTATACAGGGAAAATAAAACTCTTTTTAAGCAGACGTGTTATATAAAAAGGTGCCAATATCAAAGCAATATAAAAATGAACTTTTAGAAGCAAGATCAAATCCAAAAACATTCTGGAAAATACTCAGAAGAAATTTTTACATCAATGAGCTATCACGCGTATTACGAGAAAAGGGTTATAGAGGCATTTTCATTACTGGACAAATTCCTAACGTTTTAAGTAATCTTTTTGCAGACGAAATTGCCAACTGCGCTGATTCTGTTATTGAACTACAAAGACAATTAAATACACTATCAGAATTTTGTAATACTTATGGCATGACACTAAACGAACAAAAGACAGAAATCATAGTTTTTCGACGAGGCGGTCCTTTGCGTCATACTAAAAATTGGTTTTACAATGAAAAAAAGCAGTAAATGTAACTTCTGTTTATAAATACATGGGATTTCTTTTCACCCCTAAATTGTAATGGTCTAAAGCAAAAGCAAAGCTTGTAGCCCAAGCAAAGAAATCAATAAATGCAATAAAGGCTTGTCATAGAACTTTTGGAAATTTCAATCTTAGAGAACATTTTAAACTATTCGACTCTGGTGAAACCTATTCTTTTATACGGGGGAGAAATTTGGGGAAATGAATTTTCAAGTAGCATAGAACAAGTACAAATACAATACTGTAAAGAATTTCTTGGGACAAACCAATCAATAAATGATTGTATGGCTCTTGGTGAATGTGGCAGACTTCCACTATTCTGTGATTATTACTTTAAAGTTATTAAGTATTGGTGTAAACTTTTAAGAATGCCCGAATAAAGATATCCAAGAAATTGTTATTTAATGTTAAAGAAACAACATGATAATATTGGAAGTATTAATTGGGTGACAAGTGTAAAAATCTTCTTTATCAATATGGTTTTGGGTATGTGTGGATAAGTCAGGACATGGGTGACCTTGACATGTTTTTAAAATATTTCAAACTGAGACTTAATGACTTCAAAAACACAGGACTGGTCTGCTAGTGTGAATGGGTCATCTCGATGTGATACCTACAAACATTTTAAATCATAATTACCGCTCTCTCAGAGCGCGCAGCGCTCGGAGAGCGGATAACGGTAACATACGTACGAGTAACAAGTTATGTTAAAACCGGTTATACCATTAGCAAAAAAACATGTGGCTTCCCCGGAACACTCGAAGTCTAAACCATTCTATCGAAAAACAAAACACGAACAACAGGATCGGCGCCAACGCTTCAAACTTTAAATTGGTCACATTGTTCAACTCCTTGAAAGGACAACGTATCGCCGGTTGTAGGTAAGAGAACTTTTTGGACTCTTTCATTTCGTCATAAAACAGTATATCTAAATTGACCATTTTCACCAAAATTCGTCATAGAAAAATCGAGAAGGCGAGCCCTCGTCACGCCTCGCCGAAGATGCTTCCTCTAAACAAACACCCATCTGAAAAAAACTTCTCCCTTTTCAGTAGAACTACAGCATTCATTTTTTAGTATTACAGTACATGTTCCCTTCAGTACTAGACTAGAAAGTGTGTGTTGCCCACAACACTCCACGGTGAAATAAGTGTTCACCTTCTATCGATTCGGTTATTACACCCTGCAGTTTGGCATAATCTAATTTTTATGTAGACGGTCTATGTCATTTTCGCGGTGTGTAAGGAAAGCATTAGGTACACATCGTGTTGTATATGGAATACACTGCTGACCAATAAAGCAACGATGTCAACTCGTCAGTTGCTGACATGGATTATTTGTTATTATTGGAGCTTTTAAATTGAGTACAAGGTACCTTCTTGACAATTCAATAGCGTTATGGGCCGATAGTTTAAATAACAATGACAGCATGAATTTCCTTTTCAAAAATGAATTACCCTGTAAAGTATTTTGTTATATATGTCACCTTATTCGTTTGACAGTATTTTATTTTACTTGATTCAAGTGATAGTATTATTCCCAAACATTGAATTATTCTTGCAATTGATAATTTTGGCCCAAGAGTTTATGGAAATAGATCCCTTAGTTGTTTGTTCTTTATTTAACAGAATGCATGATGGTTGGAAATATGACGATTTCAAACAAGCTTCAAAAGAAGAGATGATGCAGACCTGCATAAACATTGACTCTGTTTTATAATACAAGTAAGTACATAGTCTTTCTCAGGCCACTTTGAACTTTTCAAACATAAGTGTCATAAATATAGAAGATAGCTTATGAAAGCAATATAACAAAGAAGCAATCTCTCAAATGTCAAAGCAGTTTTTCTCTTTCATTCAAACATCTCTCATTAGATTATACTATAGATAACAATGCCAGCATGAATTTCCTTTTCCAAAAAGGATATACCCTGTAAGGTATTTGGTAATATATGGAACCTAATTCGTTTGGCAGTATCTTATTTTACTTGATTCCAGTGATAATATAATTCCCAAACATTGAATTTTTCTTGCAAGTGAGAATTTTGGACCAAGGGTTTAGGGTAATAGACGCCTTAGTTGTGTTTTCTTTATTTTACAGAATGCATGATGATTGGAAATATGACAATTTCAAACAAGCTTCCAAAGAAAAGATGATGCAGACCTGTATGAACATTGACTCTATTTTATAGTACAAGTAAGTAGATCTACATGTATATTCTTTCTCACATCCCTTTGAACTTTACAAACATAAATGTCATAAACATAAAAGATAGTGGTGAGAGTGGTGGACTCAGAACTCGAGGGGGAGGGGGGCAGGGGCCAGTCCCACCAAGACCTTTTGTTTCGTGGGAATGGCCTTTGGCAAGTCACTTCAGAGCCCTAGCCTAGTACTTGGGTATCCAGGAAAGCTGCTCCAGAACTGAAAAATGTAGGTACGGCACTGATGGAGAGGACCCATATGGGACCTGTGTCAGTTAATGACTCTAATATAAATCTAATTATAACAAAGGAGCAATCTCTCAAATGTCAAAGTGGTTATTCTCTCTAATTCAAACATCTCTGATAAGATTATAGCATAATTACATGATATGATATGCAGCACAGTATTCAGGAAACAAGCAAGTTTGACAGGTTGGAATTCTTAACATGTTCTCCTTGTATTACTTTGTTTAAAATATATATATATATGTTACTCACAATTTGTAATTGACTTTTCCTTTTTTATTTTTTTGAACTTGGTTTGAATGACAATGAATCAAGACAGGTTGAAATATAGATTTTTTCATCAATCAGTTCTTTATTTCCTGTCAGATTACTGCTTCAACTGATTAACAAGGGGAAATAATTATTTCCAATGTTACCAATTAAGAATGATCATTAGGGGCCTCAGTGGCCTTATGGTTAGAATACAGAACTTGAAATCACATGGCCCCTCTCCGCGTGGGTTCAAATCCTGAGAGGAATATGGATTTTCATATCTCCCAACTGACTAATTGAATGCCGATGGCTCTATCCGTCTTGACCAGCCCTTATGGGCAGTTGAGCATAAGGCCTTCCTCCATCATTAAGAGTCGGGCATCGCTACATAACTGAAATAATGTTGATGTGATGTAAAACCCATATAAAAAAAAGCATAATCAGTCAGTTCAATGTGGCCAGTATTGACAAAAGATTGATATTTTTTATTTTTCTCTTTCAACAGCCAAATCTGATGACTACCGGGCAGATTAAGGAGTGGGTAACAACAACAAAATATTCAGTGGTGTAGGATCACATGGATTTGACGATAATCAAAAACAGATGAAGATTTACATGGACATACCATAAACCTATATGTTTGATTTGTGAAAAGTTTTTAAGCTTACCTTTCTCCTCAAAAGACTTATTTTATGAAGAAAAAAATGACATTCACAATGATATATCATATTTAATGGATAGTGTTTAGTGTTAGTTGGAACTGACAACATAAAAGGGCAATAACATAGAAAAATTGTGATGGACTATGGAATATTCTATTAATGATAAGACGCATGTGTCTCATCTTTTTTTTTTTTTAAAAAGCCTTCAAAAACCCAACTCAATCAAATAAATTAGACAAAAGGAATACCAATACTTTGTTAAAGCTGCTTAGTAAGCCTGCAGCAGACCAATGGAAGACAGTGACTTGAGTGATTTCTTCAATTTCTTTTCTAACTATTGCATGTGTATTAAGTAACCAAAAATGAGAGTTGAATTTGCATAAATCAATGTTAAATTATTTTTTATTCTTTCTCTTTTAGTATTTAAGGTAAAACTTTTAATACTCAACACAATTTTAACCAATTATCACAAAGGGCAACAGGCTCAGAGAGAAAATTTTCTCTGTCACAATAGCTTATTTATTTGATAAAGAAATTTTAATTAATATCTGTTATTGCTTTAAATTTGAAACAACATTTTGTAAAAAATTGGATAAAAGTCTTAATGATGTATATCTTAGAATATTTTCTAATATCTTTTATTTGAAAAAGTTGATCACAAATGTTTCTGTCATATTTTTCCAACTATAAGGATCATTTTCTATTCAAATGATGAAGGCCAGGGAACTGGTGATGTGGTGAATGAAAATATCAAGCTGTGGCTTTATTTTTTCAACCAATTTGTTTAAGCAAGGAATTAGAACACATGGACTAACCCTGCCTTCTGGTTAACACCCTTAAATTATATTAATCATTTATTGCATACAGTTCTTTAATAGATAAAAAAACATATAAAAAATCAGTGTTCTATGTGTGAACAAAGGTTAATAAAATATTAATGAAAAATTATAGAATCTTTTTCTTTTATTTTAAAGTTAAACAAAAAAACATTTGGCTACAACAAAGCTATTTGTTGTATTTGAATGATCCTTTGGAGATCTGCTAAGCAATTTATTTGGGATTTCCTTATCTACAGTAAAGAAAAATTCAAACAAATACCTGGCTTTCTATATGATGTAATTTAGTTACTTAAGACTGTACAAGCAGATGAGTATGTTGTTGAATATTGTCTGATACCATTAACCCAAATGACCCTTCATCACCAAATGACATGTTGTTGGTTCTCATGATGATTTAACCCTTTCCCAAACAACAAATTCTTGACTGTACCAAACTGAATGAGTTTGCAGATGACATTTTAAAATGTGATGAAATTGGAAAATAATCTTCTGATGGGCCAGAAAACATTGTGGGTAAAGGAAAAATTGCTCGTCACGGACAATTTCTCCTTTTCCCTCAATGTTTTCTAAAGTCGTCTGCAACAAAGTGGTCAAATGTCATTATTGTTGGGGAAAGGGTTAAACCAGTACTTACAACACATAATTTTGTGAAGAAAATTCTATGATTTCATGCAGAGACAGACTTGTGGTTCAAATATTGTAATTTGGTGGTTCTGACATTGCATGAGCAGTTTGTTCTTACATGATGAATGTCTCATTATTGATGAAAGGCCCTCATACATAGCCCAAGCAAGCTAAACTTATACCCATATAAAACATACACCATCAAAAAAGTTTACCAGGAGTCTGCAAGGAGACTTCTCGTTTTACTGAGACTTATCTAAATGTGACAAAGATGGCAGCTTTGTTACAAAATGAGTATTTGCTCCCCAAAGTAAGCCAATTCTTATATTTCCGCAGAGTTGTACTCTGAATCTAGATTGAAACACATATTCATTATTGTGTAAGTTTTTTTCACAAAATCCATGCCATTGAGTTGAGAGAGCGGTCTAGAGGCAATGCCTTAGTTCATATTAAAACCTGAAAAATAATTATCTATTATCAATTTAAAAAGGCATTGTCAAGATTTAGATGTTCGAACCATAAATTCAAGATAGAAACTGGGAGACACCAAATCATTCCAAGAGAAGAGAGTGTACTTTTTGTTTCAATTAATCTAACATTAGAATAATAGATAACGAATACCATGCATTCTTTCATTGCGAAAAATATGTACAACAACGTAATTCATATCTCTACAATTCGTATCACGAAAATGATGGTGAAGAAAATGTGTATAGCCTTCTCAGAACCGAAATTGAAGTCCAAATAAGAAATTAGCCTTATATGTTTTTATGATAATGAAACAATCTTAAATGCGCAAACTGGTTAAGAATCCAGGAACAATGGTTTAATCTCTAAAAATAAGAAAATATGAAACACAAAGATGTTTAGTCTTTTGTATTGTAAACAACTCTTACACATTTGTATATCTTAAAATTGATTATGGGCCAGAGGCCTTTGACTGAATAAACATACTGTATTGTTATGTATTGTGTTTGAAAAATCTGCAGAAAAATGCATTTGAAGAGAGAAAACAATTTTTGAGCACAAGAAAAACTCTATAATTTCAAGGTAATACTTGCGCTCATGTAAATTGTGTAAGTTCTAGAACTATTAACAATGAACTTAAAAGTACTTTAAATACATAGTTACAGAGGAACTAGGAGGTTAAAACGTTCTCATGGCGATTTTAAAAGAGTGAATATGTGAGGTCTGTTTACAATTAGTCATAAAACAACTAGCGATAAAACAAAATCAGCCGAGAAAAGTCGGGAACAAAAGAAATCTGAAAGCTCTCCATTTAGAATGTTTGCGTCGTTGGTGTTTGACAAATGTCATCTATGCACACCAAATGATGTTAGTGAAGATAATAACTTGATAATAATCGTTTAGGATTGTATTAAGTAAGGGGCATTTTATTAGCAGATATGTTTCAATAATAAAGTATTGGTCACTTTTGGTTTTGAGTGTTGGTCTCCTCTGGTTTTGAGTGTGGTTAAACAAAGTTTTGCTTCACGCAATATTACGCATTGATACTTCGTTTTTATGCAATGAAATATTAAATAGAACCGACAAGAAGAATCAAAACCTTTATATATATATATACTTAAATTTGCATAAACGTTGCGCATCAACACACAGTCTTTTGTTAGTAGTCTTATCTGTACTATCTTAAAACTTATTGTGTTCACTGTTCTTGAACTAACGTGTACGACAGCAATTAATGAGTCGGGACTTGTCCAAGTTACTAATTCAGAAATTGTCCGACATAGCTAATCATCCATAAATCGTTGTTGAAAGCAATCTTTATCTCAAATTAAGGCAACACAAGCAATAACAATTTTTTACCAGGATATCGATACCCTTTAAAGGCATATTAAAGGAAATAAATGCTATATAAAACTATATAATTTGGTAAACTTTTGGTCAGATTCAAATAGTTATCACCAAAAAAAATCAATCAGCACAACTTAAACGTGAAAGCCAACACGAAATTACCCAGATTAACCTGTTTGATAACTCAGATTGTGTGATTATTTTACTCCTGACCTTGACAGTTGATACACAAATGTTTGAACCGACCAATCAGAATTCGTTGTTTTGAATATGTAAACAAATATGTTGTTGATAAACATGATTGAATTGGAGACAATATATTTCAAGCACAAAATAACTTATGTTAAAGGAGTCTATATAATAGGGTCTCAATGCATTCGTAAATGAATTATCATGAATTTTATGAACATGATAAAAGAACTCCATATATTTTTTCAGTAATTTATTTGTACTCCTCTCCTTTTATGTGCCTTTAGTCTTTGTTCATGAAGGCGGTGTTTATTTTTTCGAATCAGTGTGTATATTCTTGTTTAAGATCATATTCCGTTCCTGACACACTCAGCGTTTGTGAAATACCTTGAACTAGATAGACTGGATCCCTCTAAAATCGAGCACAGATTTCATTGATCACGTGATCATCAAATGGAATTAATATCTATTTTAAGATAAGATAAATATTCAAAAGGGATGCGTTCGTTTTGTAATAGGCATCGTTTCAACTGCAGTAACGAATACATAATAGTTCTCTTCGACCCGAATTAGGTATTCCTAAGGTACTTGAATCCTACTGGTTCTTTTTCTCACAACTGTGAGTAAGCACCTTTGAGAATAGTGGGGAACTTGTTAAAACAAGATAGGTCATTGTTAAAACAAGACATGTCATAGGAACAAAATCAACTTACACATCAATCGCTTTCCTCGAAATTTTCTTTTAAGATGATATCCCATAGATCAGAATTTTATATTTGAAATAAAATGAGTTCAACCCTTTAAATGTCTCAATGGTCGTTAAAAAGAATTAATTAACGACATCTTTGCAATACCGTTCATAGCTGTTTAGAAGAGATACTCGTACAGGCTTTATTGCAAACCAGATTTACGATTTAAAGATAGAATATTAGGTTGTATTTAAAGGTCACGTGACGCTATATGAAGCAAGGTATTCGTCTAATAATAATGATAATAATTATAATAATAATAATGATAATAATAATGATAATAATAATAATAATAATAATAATAATAATAATAATAATAATAATAATAGTAATAGTAATGATAATAATGGTAGTAATAAAAATGATAATAATAAAAATGAAAAAAATGATAATAAAAATATTAAAAATATAAATAATAAGAATTATAAAAATAATAAATATAGAAATGATTATAAAATAATAATGATAATAATAATGATAACACTAATAATAATAATAAAAATAATATTCAAAATATTAATGATAATAATTATTATTATAATAATATATTATATTATAATAATAAAAATAATAATAAGAAGAATAATAAGAATAGTAATTAAATTAATAAAAAAGGAATATAATGAAAACATTTTTTTCAGAAAGGTTTTCAAAGTTTAAGAGCAAATGGACTTTTCATAGAATAAGTATGTAATTTAATTGTTTAAGATATATGTGTTTATGTAGCATAAAATGACTATAAATACATGTAACCCATAATGTTCTAGTCATGTATGTTGATTTCTAAATGTTTTTCTCTCTTTCTTTTCTTTATAAATTGTATATTTGTGTTATTTGTATGTTAGTTTGAAAATGTAATCTTCATCATTCGGAGGAAATAAAGATATGAAATGAAAACGTACAAACGTATCTCAGCATGAAGACTCATTCAACTTTACCATTTATATAAATAAATTTCGACACGGTTGCAAGGAACATATGAATCAAACCATGTTGCTAAATACAATAGATCCTTAAGATATAGATAAATAGATAAATATAAATATCTGAATTTAAGGTAGATCCTTTTGTCAGTTTTTTCAATTTTCGTTGAAGGAACATGAAAGGATATGAGTACAAATAAACTTATGGACAAATATATGCATTTCTTTTATCATGTCTCCATTTCAATCATGTTTATCAACAATCTGATTGATTATATATTTCAATAATGAATTCTGATTGGTCGATTTAAAAGATTGTGTATCACGTTTCTAGGTCAGTGGTGAAGAATCAGGCAATCTGAATTATCAAACTGGCTGATCTATGTTATTTCTCGTTGGATTTCATGTTTAAGCTGTTCTGATGGGTGTCTTTTGTTATAACTATTTGACCATAACCAAAGATTTAAAAGAAATAATACAGTTTGGCATTAATCTCCTTTCATGGGCCTTTAACTGAAATGGCATTTATTTAAGCACACTAAATCCGCTTGTCTTTAATATCTAAAAGATTCCAATCGTTTATTGATATACGGACTTAACAAAGGGTGTTGTCAAACATGTAAACAACATACAAATGCATACACATGGAAATACACACATATAACATTTTTCGTTTAATGTAAACAACATATCTTACATAATGCATGGTACAAAACAATTGAATTAATATTACATTTCTTTTACCAAGGACAGGTGGTTAATATGTTGCATTGGGTTATATCACCCATTCTGCACACATGTTTATTGAAAGTGTATACTTTGGTTTAGTATTCTAAATGCAGTCTATCTATTCAAGCCAATTGGTCTTTCATCGACCTTAATTATTTTTCTGCTTTTAATTGTTAATTAAGATGCTTAATAACCTATTCAAAATTAAGGGATGTTTCTTTATTCTTCATTTTGAATATATATTGCTTTATAATTAAAATGGTATAACCTTGGCATTGTTATCCACATCACCTTGGATAGTTCAAAAACATACTTCGTTCATTCGAAAGGTTATATTTACGGTTTTTGAGTATCTCTTAAAAGTGAAAATTTGTTCCACATATTTTGCACAGGGTAACATCCCTAGACATATGTTGTATTAATTGTGTCTGTAAAGTTTGGACAAAATTCACATGTTTTAATGGTTTAATTTTGCATTTATTTAAATATAAACTTATTGGTTTAATTCTTGATATGATCTTATATAAAATAAGTTCTAAAAATTGCATTTAAGGTTGTTTTATAAGGTATTACATATATGAACTTAGACCAGTTTAGCTCTTCATTTAAAATGTTTTGCCATTTGAGTTCTGCTTTTGTCGTTTCTGTTTTATCCTGTTCTTGTATTTTATACAAATACTTATGATTTATTTTATTCCCATGAACCTTTTAACAAACTGGCCATTATGTTGTTGATAGATGTTTCGTTTTGCATTAATGTCTTCATATCTTTTGGAATAGTTCCTGCAAAGCAGTTTAGAAAAGAAAGTCATATATCATAAATGAATATAAATGTTTTAAAGTCATAACATGTTGCTGTTCGAAAATCAAATAGGTGCTCTAATGATTTTTTTCCGTTTTCAAACCATTCCTTATAAGAAAAAGTTCTTCCCTTCGATGTAATTTTAGAATTTTTCAATATAATCATCTTTTGTATGATATTAGTTATTTGATATCCTCTACTGTCATTCCATTCAGACACTATTTCTTTAAGGAAAACTACTTTCAATGTCACCAGCTTTTAGTTTACATTCGAATATCAAGTTTCCACTATATTTATCTAAATTCTGAGCTTAAATAGTTTACATGTACCATTGTTGAGTGTGTCTAGATATCGTTTCTCCCAGCTTGCTTTAAAGGTCATATGTACAGGTTGGGTTTATTTCATAAAATTAAAATATGAAGTAATAGAATCACATTGAAATTATTTGCAACATTTTAGCATAACGCATTACGTCATAAATCACCGTCATAGAGCACCGATTAATAAAAGTTCGTATGACTTACTTCCCTTTGCTGTGACGTCACTCGTGATCCACTGAATGCGCCATGTAAAGGGCGTAAAGAGCGATCGCTTGTTAGAATTGGTGTTTTTCTTCAAATAAACGATCCTAAAGTCATTGTTTAGAATTACAGCGCATTTTCTTTATTAAATATGATTCATTTTATAAGAATATCAATTTGAAAAAAGATAAATTAATAACTTAACCCGTGAATTTGCATGGATTTGTCATTGCGTAAACCTGTTCATATGAAAGGAACGGCTTGAAATTTGGACGATTTTCCTTGAAATAAATGATTCTTAAGTCATTGTTTGGATTGACAGTGAATTTTCTATACTGGATATTTTTCATATTATAAGAATATCCATTTGAAAAAAATAAACTAGTGATTTAACGCGTGAATTTACAAGAATGTGTCAATGCGTTCATATGAAAGGAACGGCTTGAAATTGGGACTATTTTCCTCGAAATAGCAATCCTTAAGTCAATGTGTGGATTGACAGTGCATTTTCTTTATTGAATATGTTTCATACTATAAGAATATTTAAAAAAAAAAGTAAGTGACGTAACGCGTAAATTTGAAAGGATTTGTAAATGTTTTCATATGTAAGAATCGGCTTGAAATTTTGGCGATATTTGTGAAAACAGCTATTTTAATCAATATTTGTTGAAAAAAAAAACACGAATACTTTTTCGTCAATTATCGTGTATTAGCATTAAGGTTTTAATTGAGTAGTAAACAAAGACATAGATCTGAACAAACGAATTGTCTTAAAACCGTACATCGTATAACTATTAACTGTCAAATTCACCCTGCATTGTCTTATCAATACATAAAATGAAACGGGAGAAGATCATAAATTGCGAACAAACAAACCGTATTATAACCCAACTTACTTGTGATACGAAGGTTATCCTTTAACTCAAATTTTCAACACACATCAACTTACTTGTGATTCGAAGGTTATCCTTTAACTCACATTTTCACCACACATCCAAATTTCAAAACTAAACACTGGCACATTCAAGAGTATTTGGTAAAATCATCCGGCAACTTTCCAGTAACTCCACCCCCAGTAAGAGGTCTATGATTTCGAAATTGATTCCGATGTCGTCTTTCTAGATCAACTGTTTAGACTTAAGAATTGTTCTTTATTCACTTTACATTTATTTTCGTTTCTCTCGTGTAAGTAGCCTTGACATATTGAGCATTTAATTTTCGGACAGGTTTAATAATTAACAGCTAGAACAAAACAAATCGTCATAGTTTATTTGACAACCTTAAATAGACATATTTGAATTTATTTTTTATGATTTTGGAATTTAAATATCAATTAGACAAAAATTGATTTTGATGTTAAATCGTTTTTTTGTTGTTGAAAACATAGAGTTAATATCGTTTTGGTGAATACTGATTATCATATACTTATTGAAGTGTCAAACTATTCTAATAGAAAAGACAACATGTTCACTTCTTTGAATGTCATAACGACAAAGTATCAGACGTAAGTCACATTGAGAGATAAATATGTCCTGACACCTTATCAATCCAAACATCCTGTGAGAGTTTGGTCTTAATTGGTTATATCTTAACAATAGATTTTTTAGATAAATTTAATTGCCGCGCATTGAAAGTGTGAGATTTGCCGCTTGTTATTTCAAGTCTGGAAAAGCAGAACGTGTCAGACCTGTTAATCAACAACAGAGATACTTAAGAGATTAACGCCAGAGGCTATCTTTCGCCTAAACAATAAAGGACTTGAGACTTGAAACAGACTGTGCAAATGTGGCAGATTGGTGTTAATTTGCATCATGACCCTTAATCCTTGTAATGTCCGATGTTTGTTGATTGACCCTTTGTATGTGAGGTAAACTGACAATAATCAATTAAATTGTAAACAAAGAGATTATGTTCAAATGTGTAAATTATATATTTAGTGATTTTATTACTAAATTATCAATATAATTTGTAATAATCATGTTTGAACACCTGCATTTCAGTGTGACATACGTCATTTAAACCAATATTACCAAGTCCAAGTTCCAACATTTATTCTCCCAAGTATAAACATATATACAGTAAGGGGAAATGGCTAACCAATACAATTGGCAAGGTGCATAGTACATTTCCAATAAACAATTTTATAACAAATCACAAAAGTTTAAATGCATAATGACAATTATAGTGTTTGATGTCAAATAGAACATCTAAGTCAGTTTAACAAAAAAACAACCACAAATAGATACAAAAATAAAATAGAATGAATAACTTTCATTCGATTAAATGCTGTTAGATTCTAAATAAGATGGCATTTTTAAGTGCATACAAAAAACAAAAGAGATGAAATTTAAATGGTGTTGGCATAATTTGACTACTGAAATTTGCGTAATATCACCGATAAAAACTTGCAGAGTTGCTTTAACTTTTGTATATCATTTGATTGTAACATCATCTTAAAGCGTGCACTTGTATCAACAGTTTGGGAAAACGACAAAAATTTTAACCTTTCGTTATTGAAGAAGGGACAAGCGAGTAAATAATGTGATTCGGTGCCAATTTCATTAAGAGAACAAAGTGGGCATTTGCGGTTTTGGAATAATGTTCCGTCATAACGACCCGTTTCAACTGGCATTCGATGATTAGCAGTTCGAAATTTAAATAGGATTATTTGTTCTCTTGGAGGTAATATTTTTAAATAGTTCTCAAAAAGATGTTCTTCTTTGAAAGTTTTGTATATTCTTCCTTTATTTGATTGTATAAGTTGTGCATTCCATGACTGTTTAAATTGGTCAATAAGTATTTGTTTTAATTGTTTATGCATGGAAGGGTTATTTAGGAGTGGCTGTGAAATCCAGATGTCACTCCTACCACATGAATCTAAAATTTCCTTAACTTTCTTAATCCATTTATAATCTACATTTTGGTTATACATAAATTGATAAATTTGAAAGGATAATTTTCGATTATTTCCGATAATGAGGCGATTCCAAAATGATAACATGCGTGTTTTTATAAGAATATCAATAGGATACCGTCCTAATTCTCCGTACAACATGTATAACGGTGTGCTTTTTCTAGCAGAAGTAATTTTACGTAAAAAGTCTTTGTGGACGGTTTCTAACATATCCGTGTTTTCAAAACCAAATATCTCCGAGCCATAGAGAAGAATAGGAAGCACAGTATTGTCAAATAATTTAAGAGAGAGATCAACAGGTAAGTCTACATATTGAATTTTTGTGAGAAGTAAAAACATTGCCTTCTTTGCCTGTTGTACAAGATATTTCCTGGCTTCCAAGAATGAGCCGGTACGTGAAAAAGTAAGACCAAGGTAGTGGTAAGTATTTGTGATTTCAATGGTCTGATCACCCAGGACGAACTCATTGTTAACATTTCTAGAACCAAATACAATAACCTTTGTTTTAGCAATGTTAACGTTTAGCTTCCATGTAACACAATAGTTATGAAATGAGTGTAAACAAGTTTGGAAGTCCTGGGCATTATCTGATACAATAATAGTGTCATCGGCGTAAAGTAAAGCTAAGAGTTTAAGCCAGCAAGATGCATCATGAGGATTTACTAGTTTTACACCGATAACTCCAGAATCTTCCAAATATGATTGAAGGTCATTAATATATAAGGAGAATAAAACGGGTGAAAGATTTTCGCCTTGTCTTACTCCAATATCTGATGAGAAGAAATCTGATATAGACCCATTGTGTTTAACACATGACTTGATGTTTTGGTACATATTATAAATTATTTTGAATACCTTGCCATCTACAACATTCAGGAGTTTTTGCCAAAGCCCTATTCGCCAAACCTTGTCGAAGGCTTGAGTAAAATCTATATATGCACAGTATAGCTTTTTCTTTTGTTTCTTTAAAATCTCAATCAATGAATAAAGTGTAAAAATATGATCAGAACAACTGTAACGTTTTCGAAAACCTGCTTGGTTTTCAGAAATAACGTTATTTGTTTCTAGAAAATTAGTTAATCTTAGGTTTATTACAGCAGTGAACAGTTTACCAAGACAACTTAAAATTGTTATAGGTCTATAATTACTCGGATTAGATGGGTCTCCTTTGTTTTTATATATTGGGATAATAAAACCCTTGGACCAAGAATCGGGAATAAACCCATATTCCAAAATAATATTAAACAGATTTTTATAAATTGGTAACATAATAGTTTTAGTTGATTTTATATATTCATTAATTATGTTATCAGAAGGGCTTGATGCCTTTGCGTTATTAAGACTTTTAATACAACTATCTATTTCTGCATCCGTTATTGGAGCATCAAGACTGTCGTTGTTGAATGTTTCTCTATTTATAAAAAAATCATCGACTTCATCCGTTTCATTGCAATTTATAGTTTTAAAATGTGTGAAAAACTCATCTATTGTAGGAACTGTCGGTTCGTGGCTTTTGGGCTTGATATTTTTTAAGAAGTTCCAATACTGTTTCGGGTTTTTAGAATTTAGATTTCTCAACTTCTCAGCGTTTTTAAACTTATATTCGTTTATATAAAAATTCATTGTTCGTTTATATTGTTTACTTGCATGCTTTAAATTGATTTTATTTGTATTTGTTTTATGATCACTATACACCCTTTTTGCTCTGTGATAATTACTTCTTGCTTGTTTACATTTTCTACCAAACCATGGCTTATGATTATGTACATTTCTAGAGGCTCTGTGAAATGTGTTGCTTGGGAATGTTTTAAAGGCTGCATTTTCAAAGAGAGACTGTATTTCTTTAGTAATAGTGTTGACTGTATTCATTGAGTGAGGTGAAGTGCACATTAATGAGTTTATGGATAATGCATGGTTGTTGTCGATATTATTTAAGAATGTGGATGCTGAACCTTGAGTCCATTTTGGTTTGTTCGAGGCGAGATTATCAATCGGTGCACTGTCGAATTCATCATTGTTTGAACATGATTGCATCACTAATTTAAGGTCCAGTGCAGAATGCCCATCTGAAAACAATGGGTCGGTTTCGCAGACATCAAATGTTTTAATGAGTGCAAAGACGTAAGGCGAAGCAATTGCGTAATCGATTGTTGATGTGTCTCGGAAAGTCAAATTACCAATATTGCCATCTGATCCACATCGGCCATTAAGAATAAACAAATTATTGTTACGACAGAGGTCAATAATACGAGAACCGTGTGTGTTGGTAGACGAGTCTTTGTTTGCTCTTTCTAAAGGGATCGACGACTGGCGTAAAAGTAATTCACTGTATTGAGAGGCATCCGAATCATCGTAAATATAAAACGCGTCATTTAAAAATGGGTCAAATTCTACATAATCAGAAATACTGGACGTTCGTGCATTCATATCACCCATGAGTAAGAAGTACTTGTATGTACTTGCATAAGTCATTAATTCCTGTTCAAAAGTACTCATTTCATCATCATTAAAAAAGCGTGAACCTTCGGGCGGTAAATACACTGCCCCAAGAAACAAGTTCTCGCTAAGTTTTGTATATGATCTATCGATTGTCAACCAAAGAACATAGTCATGATTTGAATCAATTGTTTGAACAAACTTAAACAAACTTTGGCGCACATATACGCCAATACCCCCTGATTTACGGGTGTAGTTCTGAGCTCTGTGTTTTGGTAAAAATACATATCCATCAATATCAACAATGTCAGTCGAATCTGTTTTTGTTTCAAATAGACATATTATATCGAACGATTTGACGAACTCAATGAAGTCAGGATAGTTTAAACGGTGTTTTAAGCCACAAACATTTAAAGAGCACATTTTCAAGTCAGTCAAATTCAACACACTGTCTGTACTGTTCAGTTCAGTTGCATTTCCCGGTCTGTCCTAAGCATCGTTGATAGGTTCGGTATTTAACATTTGATTAGTTTGTGTTTGTGTATTTGTGTCCCATGGGCGCCTTATTTCGTGATAGGGTTCAGCACTTACAGATGCCTGTCTTAGGGGAGCACATCCGCGTCTTCTGTAAGCCATGCGTCGGGTAGGCGATCTCGATTCGTGATGACGCGACCCCTTTGATGATACGGCGGTCGATGTTTTCGTAGGTAGCCGTTTGGGTGACTGCTGCGAATTGTTGATACTAGCACGTGCATCTCGATGTTCCGGTTGGGATACACAATGATCGTGCACATGAGCTGTGTGAACCACTGGGTTAGCGGAAGGCACGTGAGATGTGGGATGCTCGTGACGTACTTGATGAGTTGAGTTGTTGGCCTTCACCTTGGTTGGAGCAATTCGATGACCTGTCATTATTTCGTCCCAGTAAGGAAAATTATTGCGCACAATTTGACCATCCTTCACTATTTTAGCCGGGTACACCAAGCTCACTTTACTTGAAGGATTTCTTTGTTTAAGGTCTTTGAACTCGGCCCACAGGCTTTTCCTTGCTTCAACAATCTCCTTTGGGTAGTCACGGTTTATGCTGTATGTCGAACCTTTGAGTTTACGAGCAGACGATATAATTAGCTCTACATCTTGGTAATCTCGGAAAGCTACAATAATAGCACGGGTTTTTCCATGCCGATACCTGCCAAGACGG
This sequence comes from Cerastoderma edule, assembly GCA_947846245.1. Lineage (NCBI taxonomy): Eukaryota > Metazoa > Mollusca > Bivalvia > Cardiida > Cardiidae > Cerastoderma > Cerastoderma edule. Next base: position 8,816,127 of record OX401412.1, on the reverse strand, counting down.
TGTGACCTGTCAATTACAATTTCCTTTGATATTCCAAGCCTTTGATTAACAAAAGTCTGTATGATCATCATACAGTTTTCTTGTCTATCCTCTGAGATACCAAGGAACAATAGATTATGTCGGCGGCTGCGTGCTTCAAGGTCCATAGATTTGTACTCTAATAAAAGCAATCGTGAATCAAAGTCGTCCAACCTATTGTCTAAACATTCGACAGTATCGTGCATTTTTAAACATGTATCCAACTTGGTTTCAATATGAGACATTCTAGTGTTATTAGTCACATTATTTATCGTAACCTCTTTATATAGGGCTGCTAGTTTTTCATCCATAGTCAACGACTTAAAATCATTAATGTCAACGCTTCCATCTGAACTAATTTTCTGACGCTTTCGCTGATTTACAACGTTTGTCTCGGATGAGAAAACACTTTCTTGCAGCGTTGTATAAGTCTGGGATTCACGGACTTCTTGGCTTTCGTAAGAGTCGCCATCTTGAATATTTACTTTATCAGTTTGTTGTGAAATTTGACTTTGGTCTAGTGACATAATTTAAGTTTATAAACTGTCAAAATGACAATTGATGTACAAACTAGATGTTTACTTACATATAAACACTAAAATAGTCCTTTGTTATCACTTTATAACTTAGTTCACAATTTTATTCACAACACAGTGTTAAAACCCGTTTGTACACCTTGACCTTGACCTCTGCTATCTCAATGGCAAAAAAATGAGGTGTGTGATTTAAATAATTCCGAAAAGCAGACGCTTAGTTAAGATCGAACCCATTATCATTTGCGTTGATGAGTTCAGAGACAGTTTGCGGATATCAAATATTCATTATTTTGAATTTTCCAACAAAGACAACGGCAGATAAAAGAAACTTGCTTGTTTTAATCGGTTTGTTTTCATAGCAATCAACGTAATTGAGTCCGATCATTTAAAGATCAATAAAATCAATTCTCTGGAAACGCCTAACAATGTGTAAACTTGCCGTCTTCGAAGTGAAAGTAACACAGCCTACTGTTCTTGTATGGGGAATATATCTTTTGCTTATTTGTAAAGTAAACACGGTCCAGTTTACTTATCGAAACTTTTTACAGCTTTTATGTTCGTCGGAAAACGGGAGAAACTCGCATCCCTGCGTCCAAAAGCAGAATAACACCAGAAGACCTGTCAAAATACCATATTCAATATCCAATTCAAGTTTCCCAAAACACAATTCAACACTTAAAATGTCCGAAATTTGTGCAAAAACACCGTCGTTACTGAGAACTAGATTCTTCTTACTGATAGTTCATATGACTTTGGAGCACAAATGACGTCACAACAAGGGAGATAAGTCATTCACAAAAATCGATAAAGGTGAATAAAAGTAGTCAAAAAACAACATTTTTCGCTTCTGTATGAGAAAAAAATCATTACCTCCGTCATTACGAAACCATAACCTAATTCAAAAACCATAATTAAAGAAAATTTTGTTTATCGGGAAATATGACCTTTAAGTGAATGCATGAGAATAAATATGTTTGGAGCTGTAATACATCAATATGCAATGTTCTGTGTAATGATGCTTCTATTTTTCCATCTGGCTTATAAGAAATCATAAAGTGTTTATCTGTGTCTCTCAAAATATATTAAGGTAGATCAGGTAGCACTGAACATGGAAATATCAGTTTGGGTAGTGAAAATGTTTTTATAACTGCGACCTTTCCAATTTATAACAACTTTCTGTGATGCCATCGCTTCAAGACATCTTTTAAATTCTCGCATTTTTTGAATAATATTCTGTTGTATGTTTATACCGTAGCTATTGTAAAAAAAGTACTTCCAAGTGTTTCTGCAAAATCGGACGTCCATAAGAAGCGTTTATCTTTACAAAATTTTTGTTTATTATATTCAAGACATTTAAGAGAATTGTAGTTTTTTTTTTCAAAAATTACTTTTGAGTCCCGATACTTTACAAAATTAGGTTAGTATATGTATTAAAGATGTAAATGATCTCCCTGTGCTCTTTCAAATGTAAGTTACATAATCCGCAACATAGTTTGGTTAATTTCATGGTTCTAAACTCGAATGCCTATGTCGGCATGACTTTTTGAAATGTAGTTTGCCATTATTTTAACACAACATAGAAACAGAGAAAATGATAGCAGACAACATTGTCGAATTCCCCGTTCTAAAGAAAATCTTTCAGAGATGTGGCTATTATTGATTATAATGCTATTGATATCTGTATAAAAAAGTTTAACTCATCTTATGATTTCTTATCCAAGATTAAATTTCCTTAAACATTTAAGCATATACACATGGTTGATATTGTCGAATGCATATTCAAAATCTGCAAAAAAAAAATATTACTGGTTTGTTTTCATTCACCGATCCAAATGCCGAAATTTTCACCAATAAGAATAAAGCTTTACTTTCATTGCATCACAGTACGTTGCTATACTTTACAAGCGGTTCTTTACTGACGAATTGAAAAGGTAGTTGGTAGGAAAGAAATTTCGATAGTGACACATAGATATTCAGGGGATTTGCGTTTTTTTTTAGATAGATGCAGGTGATACGCTTCTACTATTTTCTCAGCCCCAAAACTATAACAAAGGAGTTTTTGCCGTTAAAAGGAGCTCGATTTGAATAATAAAAAGTCAACAAAGTGATACTAATGCTCGAAGGGATGTGTTTTTTTCTGTTGGGGCTATACAATGAATTAATCCCCGTTTCGCAAAAATGTGTCGATTTAACGTACATACAAATAATACTTAAAAGGCTCGACTAATCGATGCATTTACTCAATTTAGTGCATCAATTAGAAGGCTTGCTAGGTATGCTGTATAGAAAACAACCGTTGTTGTGTGGTTGTTGAATGAGTTACTTTGTATAGAAAAATACAGCATTTAACTGATGTAAGCACCTTATTATATACGGTATGATGAAATTGATTAGAAAATTTAGATATTTCATTTTAATTGATTTATTAGGGTCTATAAAGACAGATCATTTAGAATCGGGTTATTGCAAAGTCTTCTTTTATTTCTGCATGTTTTTGTTGCAAGTATGTTTTTTTCCTAATAGAAACATTGCCATAACGATCAGAATTGTAAACATTAGAAATGTTTCATATTATTGCAGTAATTTGTTGGTGCACCAGATTTGTATCCTGAACTCCTTTAAGCCGATGCAAGAGGAACACCAACGGCAAGACCCCGTAAGATCAAGGAGAGCAAACCCGTCAGAAGATATGCACACAGACGTTAAAGCAAGACAGATCAATTGTAATCTAACCAAGTTCATATAATGACTTTTCATTTCTACATACAGTGCTAAACAATGAAGAAAATCAGTAACAATACTTACCAAGTCAATTTGAATGTAGCAAAATGAATTAGTGTGTTTCAGGGAACCTAATGCTTATGCTAACGTTACTGTAATATAAACAAGGGTGGTTTCAAGATACACAAGGAGTTTGAAGATATTGGTTTATTGCCAACTATTCCAACTTTTTGTTTCTTCACATATATATATCTCAAATACAACTTGCCCATGTAATTACAAAGTAGCGGGTGCTTGATTGAGGAAAAATTGTCAGGATTACGTCTTTGAAAGGTCCATCAGGAGTCCCATACAATTCCTTCTTCTCTGTTTGAACAGGAAACGGAGATTTTGCCTTGTACCAAAATATGGATGTTGCTGTTAAGAATTATCTGTGCATGCGTTGCCAATGGTATATGTGACATATACAAAATGATTCCTTTAAATTCATTTTAAGAATTATTCTATGGATGGAGAGTATGAAATTGAATACATTAAGGCTTCCCCGTTCATTAAAGATGGCAGATGACCCCAATTCTAACTGCCTGAAAGGCTCACCAAGGTGTGTTTATCATATATGCCAGAAGGGTTCGGAAAGAATCATTGTCCTTACCAAGTCAACCGAGAGACTGTCCCATGAAAATCTGTATCTAACCCTTAGTGAGACTGTAACCAACATGAAGAGGGGTCATGTGATTTCAAATTTCTAAAATCATCACTAGTCCACTTAACTGTTATTATTAAGATCGTGTGTTGCATAAGTACATATTATATATATATTTATGCAAACACTGTCTGTGAAATACAAGCATTGAATCATGTCTGTCAGTATAGTTATGTCAGTGGCAGAAGGTATCTTGTATTTATCCTTTTTACAACTCATGTACCTGTAACAAAATATGAAAATACGTATATATTACCTTTTAGAAACGAAAATATATTCTCTTTCAAGAGTATTAAAGGGTCAATATTTAATTAAATTTCCTAGTAACAATTTTGTTAAACCCTGATGCCAATGCCATGATTGTTAAAGGTATAAGTTAATCATGGTGATTTAAGTGTACTTTAAATTGTTTTTTTATCAAGTTCAGGTACCAAACAACTAACTGCTTTTGTTGAACATGTTAAAACTAAAAGAGATATTTTAACATAAAGTATTGTTTTCTCTTTATGTTCCCAGTCATATGGAACTAACACATTTAATAACATTATGTTACCCACAGGTCCTGATAAGAGTGTTATTAGTGTATTATTTTCCTTTCTCCTTCCCTGAATCCTATATTGTAGACATTAGAAGTGCCCCTCCACTACCAGTCTGTTTAGTACCAACAGTATATGATTTGTCTTTAATTTTATGAGATACCGCATAGGAAATTAATCTAGTCAATTCGTACTCAAGCCAACTCCACTTACCCATCCGAATTTTGTCAACTCTTACCCATATATTAGCCAATGTATAAAAAGGACCTCCCAGTAATCCCAAGAGCTATCTAGACTAGTGAATATATCATAGTATTAATATGATAAGAGAAGTCACATATCAGTATACACAAAAAAAGATATTTGATATTATAATCATTATGACAAACAGCTAGCTTCTTCTGTCATCCACATTAACCAAAGTCTAGCTACAACAACATGGTCAAATTGAGTATTTTACTTTTATAGAGGAAATATTCAAATAGTTGATGTGTTACTTTTGTACAAATGAACAGTAGGACTTTCTACTTTCTAATTCGCCATCGGGTAGTGTGAACTTTAATTATGAGCTGGCTGTCACTCTATCGCAGTAATGTCTTTGTTTTTATGCATCTAAGTATCTTATTCGTTCTTACCTTTGTAAATGTAATTTTGGGACAAGAAGTTTAAAAAAACCATCAGGATGCGATCGGCAATGTTGTCCTGATAGATAGATATCACACACACACACACATGGGTGTCGTGAGAAATAGATTCAATCGATTCGATAGCCGTTTCGTTGAGTGACGCCGCCATTGGGAGTAGCTTGTGAAGCATAGCAACAGTAACTAGGGACCTCCGAGTATTTGAAAATACGCGAATCACTCCATTGGTTATATATTGTAAGCATTCTTCAATCAGTCGTATGTTCTCCCCAATATACCTGTCTTTGATAAACTCGGTTTTTGAATTGCTAATTATCGTAGGCGGTACTTTCTTAATTATGTTTGAAATTGCTCTTGTAGCTATCTTGTAATCAGTAGTTAGTAAACTTATAAGTCTCCAATTTGACAAATTGTCTAAGCGTTTCCATTGTTTTTGAATTAATGATAGTATTACTTGTTTCTGAAGTGCTGTCAATGAAACGTTGTCAAAGGAATAATTAATAGGTTTTATAAAAATTGAAAAAGGTTTTGATATCAACCCAAAATGCTTCATAAAAAGCAATGGTTAACCGATCCTGGACATTTCTCATTACTCATCGCAAACAATGCATTTATGTTCCGTTAAGACATCTTAACAGTCGCTTTGTTCACCATTGTTTAATTGTTGAACTTTGTAATCAAAAAGGTGGATTTCACCATCTATTTCCTTATTGTTTTCTATATAAATTTTCATGAAAATGTTTCTGCTCCTTTAAGTTTTTGTGTGTGTCTTTCAATAGTGTACATGTCTAACTTGTGAATAGTCTTTGTTTCAAATAGTCTTTTTTCCAGATTGTCAAAGTACTTTGCATTTTTCATGGCACTCAACATTTTTAACATTAGATCTAAGAATGTTTTCGTTTAGTTTTTCTTCACGCATGGCTTCAAGTTCTTGATTTTATTTATGATTTTTCTCTACTTTTTCTATTGCTTTGATTGTTTTATTTCCCTGGGTAAATTGTCTTTTTTCCTTTCTGTTGCATATTTGATGGTTGTTTTGATAATTGCTACTCTTATTACGCCATTTCATTAATGCTGGATTTAACACTTATTGTACATATTTATCAACTGTAAGTAAATTTGTGTTGATTTTTAAGTTATCAGGTCCTTTAGCAGAAGAACTACAATCAATAGGTAAGCCAGCGATAGAATGATCAGATTTATATCCAGATTTGATATTACAATCTACAATAACATAACTTATAAAATCTGAAGTTAGAAAGAAATCTTATCTGCTAAAAACTATTGGCCTTGACTTTGAGAGCCAAGTATATTGTCTCAAGGATGAATTAACACACATCTATACACAAATCAATTATCATTGTTTACTACATTTTTTTCTTTTGACGGCATTGTTTTTTGTATCATTTCTACCATTCTGTCTGTCTATACTTGTATCGATTACTGTATTGAAATCTACGCCAACAATTACATTTTTTATCATTATCTCCTGATATATAAGTCGCTAGCGTCGTATCAAACAACGTGTTCTCATTATCCCGGTAATGTCCATTTACAAGATAGATAGATAGATATCTTTTATTTGACCACCACTTATGTGTATAGTCATTTTTTACAAAACATATAAACATACAATATATACTGGTCAATAATCAAAGTATAATTACATACAATTTAAATAATTTCATCTATTTCAATGTGGATGAACTATATTAATAATTAAGTAATATTATGCGTAAAAGATGTTCTCTCTTTAAAAGCAAATTTGAGATATGTTGCTATATTTTCATCACATGATTTTAAAAGCTGTATAAATTTAATCATGCTTGGTCTTTTATAATAAAACTCATTTATATATTGTTTTCTTATGGAGATATATTGTGAACATTTCAAAACAAAATGGTACTCGTCTTCAATGTCTCCATTATTGCATATTTGGCATATCCTTTCATTTCTTGGTATTCGTTGAAGATTATAACGGCATGTTTGAATTCGCAAATAATGCGAAGATGTTCTTATCTTAAAGATGTAAGATTTTAGTTCTACTGGTAAATAATCTAGGTACGATTCATATTCAAAATTATCCTTTATGTTGCAATATAATTGTAATGAAGAAGCGCTTCTAATAGTTGAAAATATATTCTGGATAAATTCATCTACTAAATGTTGTTTAAAAATTTGTATAAATGATTTGCAGTTTACTGAACACGGATTGTCCCACACATGAGAAAATCCGTGCTCAGTCAACACACTTTTAATATTTGAAACCCATGAATTTTTACCTTTTTCACAATCATCTTTAGAAAGTTCATAGCAGTTCTTCAATACAATATTATCTGTGGTAATTAATTTAAACCAATATTTAACAATCTTAACATATCTAAAGATATATAGCGGATATCTTCCTAATTCTGCATAAACACTTGCATTACATGTACCTTTTCTTACATTAACAATTTTCTTACAGAATTTCATATGAATCCTTTCAATCTCTTTAGATTTACTAAACCCCCAGATTTCTGCTGAATAATTCAAAATAGAACCAACAAAAGAATCAAAGAGCTGACACAAAAGCTTTGGTTTAAGTCTAAACTTCATACAATTAACAAGTAAAACGTTTAATGCCTTCAAAGCTTTCCCTACAAGTTTTTCCTGGTTTTGGCCAAAATTACCAGTATAACTGAAAATAATTCCTAGATAATTAAAGTTGTCGACATTTTCGAGAACAGTATTATTATAGGTAAAACGCTCTATCGGCAAAGTTTTTCCTCTTTTACGAAACACCATTATTTTGGTTTTCAATGTATTGACTTCTAAGCTCCATTTTTGACAATAATCATGAAGTCTGTGTAAACTAGTTTGAAGATCTTCGGGGGAATTCCCAAATATAACTATGTCATCTGCAAACAGCGATAATATTATTAATAAATCATTTATATGTATACCAGAATTTGGACCCTCTTGTAAATACAACTCTAAGTCTTCTATAAATAGAGACCACATAATAGGTGAGAGTACCTCCCCTTGTTTCAAACCAATATCAATTTCAAGAGTATCAGACATGCTATTGCCTAGTTTTACACGTGATCTAACCTTGCTATACATATCCTTTACAATTCTTAAACACTTTCCCCCTATCCCCATTTTGTACATTTTTAACCATAAGTTATTTCTATTTACACAATCAAAAGCCTTTTTAAAATCGACAAAAGCACAATATACCCGTTTATTTCTATTCAAATGTGTTTGGACAATAGTTTGTAAAATATACATAGCGTCGACAGTAGACCTTCCCTTTACAAAAGCAAACTGTGCGTCCGATATAGTATTGTTTTGATTACAGAAGTTCACTATACGCTGATTTATTATACATGTAAAGAGTTTAGAAAAACAACTAACTAACGTAATACCCCGGTAATTAGATACGTCGGCTGTATCCCCTTTCTTAAAAAGAGGAACAATAATACCATCGGTCCAGCTCTTTGGAAAATAACCACTGTCCAAAATAGAATTAAAAATGTCACATATATGCAGACCTAGAATGTCTATGCTTTCAATAAAATATTCATTTATTAAACAATCACTACCACCGGCTTTACATTGTTTTAATGTTTTTATCGCATTGTGTAATTCCGTGAGTTCAATACGCTTATTTAATTCTGCACAAGCTATGTCATCTTCATCAAAATCATGATTTGCTGAGAAGATTTCAGCTTCGTCATTTTTAACTTGAAAAATATCATTGCTGAGCTCTGAAAAATGCTCATAAAAGTCATCAAGATTTACATTCTTATCTATTGTGTTATTCTTACATTTTTTAAAATATTTCCAGAAATCTTTGGGCTTAGAAGATCTTAACTGCTCAATATCTCTTACTAACTTCTTGTCATATAATTTACGTTTTTTTTTAATAACTGCTTATACTCCTTTTTTCGTGCATAAAACTCACGTCTAGAAAAATCAGTCTTACATGTATTGAACTCACGAAATGACATTTTATACAACCTTTGTGCATTGATGCAATCTATGTCGAACCATTTCTTATTACTTACTACATGAGAGTCAATGAATGTTAAAGGTTTTTGTTTACAAACAATTTCCCTATTAAAAATAGGATCTGCGACATCACGTAATGCACGTGTAAAATGTTCAACAGAGTTATTTATAGACTCCCTATCAAGGAACGATAATTCACTTTGCGTAATGTTGTTAAAATAAGGCAGTGCAGAAATTAAGCCATTTCTAAAAATAGATACATGTATTTTAGAACTGTCCCATTTTAAAAAAGCCTTTGAATCAATTTCCTTTTCGACTAACACATTCGAATTAATTTGCAAAGAAAATACGATTGGCGAATGATCACTCCATATATTATGTTCTGAGGTTATCAATTTTAAAATATGATGTACGTCTTCTTCTTTCGCCAACAAATAATCGATGACAGACGACCCGTTTGGCGAAACATATGTAAACTGTCCGTCATCTAGGCGACCATTCATAATACGAAATCCCGTGGATTTACAGAGATCAATTAGACGCATTCCAAAAGCGTTGCACGTGCTATCGGAGGAGGCCCGTATTGTGGGGCAATCTGGAACATAATTTTCATCGTCAATATTTTCATTATAATAATCAAAATTGATAAAATCATTTCATGTTCCTACCCGACTGTTTAAATCACCTACGAAATAAACTGATCCTAAAACATCAAAATCAGAAATATCTTGTTCTAGAATATCATACAAGTCAACGTTACATACATCATAAGCTGGGGAACCTTCACCCCATAGATATATTCCGGACAAAAACAAATCGTTTTCAAAAAAGAAGAAGCTTCTTTCTAATTTAAGCCAGATTATAGTATCATTGTGATTTCGTATGACTTTTACACCATCAATAATATTATTGTTGATGTAAATTGCTATACCACCACTATTTCGTCTAGAACGTCGATGTTGAAATTTTCTGTAAAAGTTATAACATGTTAACCCATCTACGTTGATATTACTTTTTGCATCTGCCCATGTCTCGTAAAGAAAAAAAATATCATTTCTTGACAATATTTCATTAAACTCTAATGAACTCTGTTTAATACTTGATAATCCATTTACATTCCATGAAAACTCTTAGCTCACCCCCTTTACACCCCTAACATTTATCACCTTTCAAGTTAAAATTCCTTTTCTTCCAATTGAAAAGATGCAGGTAATATTCTTCTTCAATAATGTATAATCAAGGGCTCCAATGGAAGAGTTTCTATTTACAAGTATCTCAACACCCTCTCTTTTAGAAAAAAACATTCCAATCTAATTTCCATTGTTTGTCCTTACCAAAGGCTGAATGGATCTTTTGAAGAAGTATATTGAGTTTATTGTTTAGTTTTCAAACAAGGTTAAGACTTGTAAGCTTTTTTTGTCTATCTTCAAAACCTCTAACACTGAATTTACAAATCGTAAATATCCATGATCAATTTCAATAGACAGCATGTACCCTTTAACACGAGCTTTAGGCCAGATTGAAACAGAAGAAGACTGACAATAATAATCTTTTGCACCATCCATGTGGGATTTAGAATATCAATTGTACTGATTAAAAACATATTGAGATGTTAATGATGTGAAAGAATCGACGCAAATATTTAATTGCCAAATAAACAAAATAGAAATAAAAAAAAATGAAATCAGATTCTATCTATTCATTTGAAATTAAGTTCATTCACTGCCTGTGATATCATTCTTATTGGATTACTGTTACCAATGTATTTTTAGTAGATTCATACGATATGCTTTTCTTATTATGCCTGTTATACTTTTTGTAATATTCATCAAAGTTGATCTACATTGAGTTTGCTATAGGTGTATTTTCATTGATTACAAAACCAACTGTGTCTCTAACACATAACTGTGCCTCTAACACATGCCAAAGATCTGAATTTATATTTAAAAATGCATACATGCGTAGTGAATATTAATATTAATTATACGCATGCACATACATAGGCTCGCATACAAACATACATGCACACCGTAAACACATGTACACATACACATACATATAGTTTGACTTATACATGCCCACCTTCTTATATATACATGTACACATACACATACATATAGTTAAACTTTTATATACATACATGCCAACCTTATATACATACATGAACACAAACACTAACATATAGTTTAACTTATACATGCCCACCTTCATATATATACATGTACATATGCATATACATATAGTTAAACTTTTATAAACATACATGCCAACCTTGTATACATACATGTACATATATACAGCATGTAGTTTGATTTATACATGCCCACCTTCATATACATACATGTACACATACACAAACATGTAGTTAAACTTTTACATGCATACATGCCCACCTTCATTTACATACATGTACACATACACATACCTGAACACATACACATACATATAGTTACACTTTTACATACATTCATGCCCATCTTCATATACATATACATATACATAATGTCAAACTTTAACATGCATACAGTACATACATACCCACCTTCATTTACATACATGTACATATACACATATTTATAGTTAAACTTTAACATACATACATACACATCTTCTCTTACATACATGTACACATACATAAACATAAAGTTAAGCTTTTACATACATACATACATACCCAGCTTCATTTACATCAAGGTACACATACACATACATATAGTTAAACTTTTAACATACATACATACACACCTTCATTTACATACATGGACATAAACACAACCATATAGTTAAACTTTTACATACATTAATGCCCATCTTCATATACATACATGGACACAAACACAACCATATAATAAACTTTTACATACATTCATGCCCACCGTCATTTCCATACATGTACATATACACATACATATAGTTAAACATTTACATACATACATACCAACCTTCATTTACATACATGTACATATATACAAACATATAGTTCAACTTTTACATACATACATACCCACCTTCATTTACATACATGTACACTTATACAGCATATAGTTAAACTTTTACATACATACATACACACCTTCATATACATACATGTACAAATACACATACATAAAGTTAAACTTTTAAATGAAAACATACCCACCTTCATTTACATACATGTACACATATGCAGTATATAGTTAAACTTATACATGCATACACACCTTCATAAACATACATGTACACACATACATACATATAGTTAAACTTTTACATACATACATACATACATACATACATACATACATACATACATACATACATACATACATACATACATACATACCCACTTTCATTTCCATCCATGTACACTTTTACAGCATATAGTTAAACTTTTTTATACATACATACATACCTTCATATACATTCATATACACATACACATACATAAAGTTTAACCTTTACATACATGCATACACACCTTCATTTACATACATGTACACATATACAGCAAATAGTTACTCTTTTACATACATACATGTCCACCTTCATTTACGTACATGTAACCATACACATACATATAGTTAAACTTTTTACCTACATTCTTATACACCTTCATATACTTACATGTACACATATACATACATAAATTATAGTTAAAGTTTTACATACATACAAGCCCACCTTCATTTACATACATGTACACATATACAGCAAATAGTTACTCTTTTACATACATACATGCCAACATTCATTTACATACATGTACACATACACATACATATAGTTAAACTTTTACATCCATACATGCCCACCTTCATTTACATACATGTACACATACACATACATATAGTTAAACTTTAACACACATACATACACACCTTCATATACTTACATGTACACATATATATAGTTAAACTTTTACATACATACATGCCCATCTTCATATACATACATGAACACAAACACATACATATAGTTAAACTTTTACATACATACATGCCCATCTTCATATACATACATGTACATAAACACAACCATATAGTTAAACTTTTACATACATACATGCCCATCTTCATATACATACATGAACACAAACACATAAATATAGTTAAACTTTTACATACATTCATGCCCATCTGCATTTACATACATGTACACATACACATACATATAGTTAAACTTTTCCATACATTAATGCCCACCTTCATTTACATACATGTACATATACACATACGTATAGTTAAACTTTTTACATACATTCATGCCCACCTTCATTTACAAACATATACACATACACAAACATAAAGTTAAACTTTTACATGCATACATGCCCATCTTCATATACATACATGTACATAAACACAACCATATAGTTAAACTTTTACATACATACATGCCCATCTTCATATACATACATGAACACAAACACATAAATATAGTTAAACTTTTACATACATTCATGCCCATCTGCATTTACATACATGTACACATACACATACATATAGTTAAACTTTTACATACAAACATGCCCATCTTCATATACATAGTGAACACATACACATACATATAGTTAAACTTTTACATACATTAATGCCCACCTTCATTTACATACATGTACATATACACATACGTATAGTTAAACCTTTTACATACATTCATGCCCACCTTCATTTACAAACATATACACATACACAAACATAAAGTTAAACTTTTACATACATACATGCCCATCTTCATATACATACATGAACACAAACACATACATATAGTTAAACTTTTACATACATACAAGCCCATCTTTATTTACATACATGTACACATATACAGCAAGTAGTTACTCTTTTACATACATACAAGCCCATCTTTATTTACATACATGTACACATATACAGCAAATAGTTACTCTTTTACATACATACATACCCACCTTCATTTACATACATGTACACATACACATACATATAGTTAAACTTTTTACATACATTCATGCCCACCTTCATTTACATACATGTGCACATACACATATATATAGTTAAACTTTTATATACATACATGTCGATCTTCATATACATACATGAACACAAACACATACATATATTTAAACTTTTACATATATACATGCCCACCTTCATTCACATACATGTACACCTATACAGCAAACAATTGCTCTTTTACATACATACATGCCCACCTTCATTTACATACATGTGCACATACACATACATATATTCAAGCCTTTTACATACATGTATGCCCACCTTCATATACATAGTGAACACATACACATTCATGAACACATACACATACATATAGTTAAATTTTACATACATATATGCCCACCTTCATATACATAGTGAACACATACACATACATGAACACATACACATACATATAGTTAAACTTTTACATACATACATACACACCTTCATCTATATACATGTACACATACACATACATATAGTAAAACTTTTACATATATACATACACACCTTAATATACATACATGTACACATACATATAGTTAAACTTTTACATACATTCATGCACACCTTCATATACATACATATACACATATACAGCAAATAAATAAAGTCATACAACACACAACATTTAGTCCAACTTACTATATTTTATTCAATTGTTTCCTTCTCAAACTTAAATTGATTTCATACACCAATGAGACTGTAACACTGTTATAGCTGTATCATCTCTTAATCATATCCATTAATGTGTCACACACAAAAAATGGTTCATTGAAGAAAGGACAAACTAAAAACAATTCGACTACATGTTTGTTTGTAGCTATGAATGCATGCATAAAATGTTCTTTATATTTATTATTATAATGATACTTCATAGTGCTCTTAATAACCAAACTTCTACATCTTGAAAGCATATTATCGCTCAGAAAAGCTGCAGAACTGGCTTATATGAGTTATAAATTGTAAAAGAATAGGTTGAAACATAGCGAAAAACCACAGGATCATGACAATATAACGCTAGCGCCATTTGTTATCTAATTTTCAAAGTGCTATTTTCGCAATTGTGGTATCCACCAAATTAACTTAATTGTTTAGGTTCTAGTAACATCTAAATTAGCAAGGAGCACTCGGATTAATGAGTGGCGATCACCTGGTTAGAAGAATCGCGTGGAACATATAAACATTCTGTCATTTATCCAATATTAACAACGTAAACATTAAAAATGGAGAATTTCTTAGGTTTTATTGGTTCACAAAGTTTCTCGGCTGATTGTTTTATGGCTAATTGTAAACAAACTTGATAGTATTCACCCTTTTAAAAGCATTATGTGAACGTATTACAGTCTCAAATACTTGTAATGTACTTTTAAGTTGATTTTCAATTATTCTAGAACTTTCACAATTTAAGTGTAATGAGCACAATTATGGCTTTAACATTTTATTCATGAGAGTATATTTTGAATCGACTTTTGTAAGTTCTTAATGATTTGCGAATGCTGTTATGGCCCTGATTGGTGCAACATATAATTGTGAGCATTTTTCTTTTTATATCAACACAGTAACTTAAGGCCTTTCGAACCAAAATGTACGTAGTACCTTATGCATATCTATTTTTACTTGGATACTGAGTATAAAAAACATCATGTCTATCTCACATACCTTTCGATTCTTTACTGTTCACAAAAAAGTAACGTTCATCTTTTCAAAAGCAGACGACACAAAGACAAGAAGAAAATAGTATTTTTGTGTGACAAAGGATACATTACTTTTAGGGAGCGACATATCCTTTTGTTACAGTGTTCATTCTATTATAAGAAATAGGTTTACAGATTGTACCATAATTATGATATCAACAGCAGACGACCATAAAACCTGGACAAAATATGCTTCCCCATGTAATGTTAGGTAGAGACCCTTTTGGTAGGTATACATGTCTCAAGTGGCAAAAGGTATATCTGTCGAAAATTATACTACATGAAAGCAACAGCAGATGACAAAATTGTACAAATTCAAACATTGTGTTGATATATGCTTGGCTTTGTTCGGTTCTTTACCGCTTAATGATGAAATTGAGTACAGAATATTATCATTTTTGGTCAACTATGTAGAGTTGTCACAGATCATATATCAAAATAACTATTTAACTATGTTAACTATGTGTTTATTATGTATATATGTATATATGTATATATGTATATATGATGTATATATGTATATATGTATATATGTCTGTATATGCGTGCATGTGTATGTGCAAATGTAAATGTTTACAATTTATGTTCCTCTACTCTATTCTGATTTTTTAGCTGATTTACACCCATCATCTGTCCCTCCCCCACGAAAGAAAAACACACATAGTAGTAGTCTGCATCTATTGAACAGACACTTGCCTTTTCTTCACCTCCTTTCAAGTCCTTGAGCTTCGTCTCAAGGACTATCTCCTTCTAAATTATAACTTTTGCTTCCTTATGTCAACCTTTTACCATTCTCGGTAAAAGGTTTGACAAAAGAAGGGAAGCAAACATATTTTTCAATTCGTATATGACCCCTGTCTGTTTTCCTTGGTCTTTTTGTATTTCTTCTTTATATTAAGCCTGCATTTTGTGCCGTTTGTAATTTCATTGTATTCTATTTGTATTTGATCAACATCTGATTGTAAACTCTACATTTTGGCAGAAATCTAAAATCAAACAAACGAAGCTTTATATGAAGAAAGGGGAGGGAAACGAATATATTTCGATGGTTTTTGGTCGAAAACTATTGTGACAAAGGAGAAATTGTTCCAAAGCAGCAAATTATCATTTCTTTGTCGTGTTACTTTTGTAGATAATTCTTCAACATAAGGCTACATAATAGACAAAAATAGTGCAAAGAAACATAAGTAAATACTTTTATGGTATATAGTCGAAAACTTTTGTGACAAAGAAGAAATTGCTCGAAAGCAGCAAATTATCATTTCATTGCCGTGGTACTTTTGTAGATAATTTGTCAAATTAAGGCTACATCTATAGACAATTATAGTGTAAGGAAATAAAATTAAATAATTCTATGGTATATATTCGAAAACTATTGTGGCAAAGGAGAAATTGCTCCAATGCTGCAAATTATCCTTTTTTTTTGTCGTATAACTTGTGTAGATAACTTAAGGCTACATATATAGACAAAAATAGTGTAATGAAACATAATCATATTTCTATAGTATTTGGTAATAAAACTATTGTAAAAACGGAAATATTGCTCCAAAGGAGCTTCCCATTTACCATCCATATACCCTTGATTTTATCTTTCATTTTCATTTTTACTGACATAAATACTTCGAGATTTACTCTTGTTAATTCCTCGTTGATATAGACGTATATTGCGGACAGTCAGACGGATTTAATTGCTTTAATGCAATCATGGAGGTGTTGATGTGTTTCATATAATTCCGCATACTTGCACGAAATAAAAGCTTTAACGATAGTCTAAAAGCATACTAGCGCTAAGAAAAACTGCAAAACTGGGTTAAATGAATTATAAATAATGATAGAATATGTTCGAAACATAGCGAAAAACCACTGGATCATGACAATATAACGCCTACACTATTTATTATCTTTTTTTCAAAGTGCTACGATCACAAATTTGGTGCCCATCAATTTAACTTCATTGTTTACATTGCAGTAACATCTTAAATAACACGGAGCGCTCGGATTAATGGGTAGCGATCACTTGGTTAGAAAAAATCACGTGAAAGACATAAAAGATACTGTCATTTATCCATTATTAACAACGTGAACATTCAAAGCGGAGAATTACTGGGGTTTCTAGGATTCCAAACGTGTCTCTACTGACCTAGTTTTATCGCTAATTATAAACAAAACTTATCATATTCATTCTTCTAAAAGCATCATGTGAACGTTTTTCAGTCTCAATTCCTCTGTAAAAGGGAATTGAAAGTACTTCTAAGTAATTATTCAACTATTCTAAAACTTTCACAATTTAAGTGTAAATGAGCCCAAGTATGGCTTTAAATAAGCAACAAGTCAGTCTTCTAAGAAATCTTATCAGAAGCATTAGCAACCAAATAATAATGTTTGATATGAAACTTGAAATAGCATGCATAACCATGCGATGAGTTAAATCATCAGAATAAGAAACAATGAAGGAAACATTATATATTTTAAATTAACCAACCAATGCAATGGACAAATAGATAGTTTGACTAATTAATACGTATAATGCATATTCAATCTATATTTTGCATTTTCACCTTATAATTGTAAGATGCCGTACAAAGTATACGTAAGAAGTAAAAGAAACTTACATTAATACGGTTTGGTATGTCAATAGTATTCGCGCGTGAACCCAAAACTGCGATTTAAATTCGAATGATCGCTACATCGCAAAGGGGGCGTGGCTTATTCAGACCATTAACCCATTACCAAACAATTTCTCCTTTTCCCATAATGTTTTCTACTCTATGAGTCTATATTTCCTACTCTACTCTATCAGAAGATAACTTTCCAATTTCATCACATTTTGAAATGTCGTCTGCAAACTCTTTCAATTTGGGACAGTCGAAAAGTTGGTGTTTGGGAAAGGGTTAACGCATGTTTTCATAAAAACTCCCACAGAAAATACAAAAAATAAAGCATGAATACGGGCTAAAACAAATTTACATGACCAGCAACTTCTTCTTTTGTTTGAAGAACTAAACCGTTTTGCTATCGTAAACGAACTATATGTGTTATACAGCGTTAATCACGCGTTCTTTACCAGGCAACCAAATTCAAAGGGATTTTTAGCTAATAATTTCAATTTTCAATTATTTTATTTGGTAAATTCAGTAAAATCATGCCTTTGGCCATAATAAAGCAAAGGGTCACGTACCAGACCCATTAGCAAGTACATTAACATAACATTAAACCCTTAAACATGATAAGGATAGAGGCATATCAATCAAACTTCACTATCTGTAACGAACATCACCCCTATTGTATGCACGGTTATTGTGCTGAAACTGATCGGAAAGAGGATAAACGCTCAATAGACTACCAAGGTGTCGTGTCCTTTATTTCTTAACAGACACAAACATTTGGTAAAGAACAAACAATTATGTTATTTATGTTGTAAGTGTATAAACGGTCTTGGAAAAGGGAACTGTTTCTCAATTAGAGTAAAATATAACTTAGTTTAAAATTATGCATTCATCATTTTATATATATTAACATATACATATATTTGTTTATACAGATGGAAAGAATTCGGATGAAAGCCAAGCTTATGAAGATAGTCTCCACTAGACAAAGAAATGTATTTGGTTTTATACTAGTCTTAAATATTCTCTAATAACATGAGAAAACATCATGACAAATTGAGAAAAACGAAGACTTTTGGGGAAAAAAGACGGAAATATGTACAAAAGTATAATATTCAATCAACACATTGTGATATGCCAAACTTGTTAAAAGAAGATGTTCATTCCCTTGTACTTAGTAAATGTCTTAACATTTCGTTTCAGTTAAGTCATTTAATAGAAATCACTCTATCAATCTTAACAAGTATGAAATCCCAGGCAGAAGCACATTGTTATATTTGACTTAAAAATTCGTTTCGGTTAGGTATGTTATCCATATGAATGGTTCAACGTGGTTTCTTTAAGCCTTTAGCAAACGCCAAATTTTCGACTGTCCAAAATTGAAAGAGTTTGCAGAGGACATTTCAAATTCTAATGAAATTAAAAATGATCTTACGTTAGGACAGAAAATATTGTGGGAAAATGAGAAATTGCTCGTTGAGATCATTTCCTCATTTTTCCACCAAAATGCCAATATTAACAAATCATTATTTTTTGGCAGCTTGAAAAATAATTGTTCTCAAAAAATAATTATGCTAAACAAGAAATTGTTGTGAAAAGATAATTGTTGATGAAAAATAATTTTGGTCAAAAAATTGAATGATTATTTTTTCAACAACAATTATTTTGTGCTTTTTTAAGAAATATATTCTATACAATATTGCAACGTTTGTCACGCCATATCTAATAGTAATATACTGTTTTGTTTCAATAATATTTTATTTTGACTTTCATTTTTCAGATGTAAACAAGTACCTTTATGAAAGTATGATATAGATTTATGGCAGATTGTCATGAAAATCACAGGTAGTGACACGCGGAATTTCAAACTACTCTACTGACATCAACCAGACAATTTTAGATTAATAAAACTATTTTTTAATATGAGTAAACAATGTATATTAAAAGGTGTCTACAAATCCATAAAGTCTTTTGCAGATTAAAGCAACGCTGCTTCCAAAATTAAAGGGGCCAAAAACTGTTTAACTCTTTACCAAACGCCCAATGTTCGACTGTCTCAAATTGAAAGAGTTGGCAGACGACATTTCAAACTGTGATAAATTTGAAAAACAATCTATTGGGTAAGATGCTAAATGATCAAATCATAGAAATATTGTCAGGATTTATTTCATTTCAGTTAGATGAAGCCTGTAGAGTAACTTGTTTTAAGATGTGTTTGAAATACATGCATTTACTGTGTCATAACATAACATCTGTATATGTCCATTAAACTTGGTAGCACGTACTTATCAGCCCACATACACTTAACGTTGGTAAGTGTATGTTGGCTGATTCGTTACTGTTTCAATGAAAGTTACCATGTTTTCATGTTGCGGCATTCTTAGAATCAGGGTAAATGCCTCATTATAAGATTATGAGTGCGAATGGGTGGGTGCTTGTACAAGCAATTCCAAAATGTTTTACCACGCAATCACTCCAAATGGACTACTTTTTCTTCACGAAAAGGTTTCCAGAATGGAATTACACAAAACAATAACTCTTTTAATGCAGTATTCCTTATATTTCGTTTCGATAAGGGTGCGCTAGAAATTACCAACATTTTTGCATGCAACACTCATACTGAATACACGCACCCGGCCACACACACACATACACACACACGCGCGCACCCCCACACACATAGACACACACTAACATGTTGAAACACCACTCATTAGCACGCAGTAAGCATTTGTAAATATTGTATATACATGCATGCGTTTTCACCATGAAAGTGGTAAGCGTATTTAGTTCTGTTTTGTGTTTCTATATGAGATAATTTGTGTATGTTAATAACTCTTCATATATGGAGGAATAAAAGAATTACTTACTTACTTACTTACGTTATTGTTTGGTAATTGGTTAAGCATACAATTATAGGTTTTGACATTGACCGTTTATCCTTCGACATTTAATGTCTGCTGCGACATTTGACGACGTTAAGTCATAAAGTGTTGCTACAAGGGATATATCCTTTTTACACAGTGGTTTCTAATGCCTTCTTTAGCATATCTACAAATTAATTGTAAAAATGGCCGTTATAGAGTACGAACTCTATTATCTTTTTGTGATGATAGAATACATGAGCGTGACAAAAGCACATTTCTCAAGCAGAACGTTTTTTTATTTTACACAGAGGTATCTAAACCATTTTGCAGCGGATGTGACAAATAAAGGGACATTTACGATTAACGTCTACCTCCATACTCATCATTTGGTGATATTAGAGTATTTTGACTAATCAGTGCTTTTCTTACCAAGTTTATACATTAGAAGTCATATTTGAGTGATTTTGAAATGTGCTGATAAGCCTGATCTGACATTCAGGGAGGTTCATTTTGTCAATATTTGAAAGTTTATTTCAAATCGGGTTATTTCAAAAATGATAAGAAATCGCAACCAGTTTTGAAATGAAATACGAGAATGTAATAAATGTCTTATTACTTCGAAAGCGGTATTTTATTGAAAAAGTGGTAGTACAGAAAGAGAGACAGACATAAAAGTAAACATTGACGACATACGAAAGATAAAGACAGAAATACAGACCTTGTTAAACAGTCATTGACAGTCATGTGCAAATCAACAGACACAGACAAATTGAAATACAGAAGAACTGGCAAACATACAGTTTATCATAGTCTTCAGTCTAATGTGTTTATATATAGCAAAGGGGTGTGACATCTTGCACTGCATACTTTTAAATACGTTGTATAACTCTTAAAACGCAACCGGTAATATGATCCAGTATACATATAATACTGATTATGATTTAAGTCATAATCACATTTATTTTTGCATAAGATGTGTTGGAGGTCTTGTTTTTGTTTTTATAATGGGGATGAATATGGGCAGAGAGCAAAAAAGCATGGGATGAATCAATAGCAGGAAGGGTACCAATTATCCTCCCCTTTATGTACATGTACTAGAGGAGCCAGCATGCTTGAGCTATTTTTAGATCGGGAACCAAACTGAGGGGGTTTTCCAACATGCAGCAGGGAACCAGCATGCTTGGCACTTCCTCTTTTAGAAATCATCTCAGCAGACCAGCTGCTCAAAAATTTTGTCATAAAAAATCCAACACAATCCACTTGAAAAAAGAAGATGCTTGGTAGAGAAAGGGGAAAGAAAAGGCAGGCAAACACCCCTGCAAGGCAACAGAGAGAAGAAAAGAAGAAGAAAGGGGGGGATAGCAGGGAAAACCAGGAGGTGTTTGAAGCGGTGTGTTTGGCCTCTATGTGAGAGCCAGCACAGAGCATAGGAGCAAGAGGTGGGATAACTTAGGTTATTTTATTGTTTTTGAAATGTGCCTCAACAGCTCTGTGAGAAAATTTGGTAAAGCAAATAAATAAATCTTGCTCGCTTACTTAAGGGTGGAATTGAACTTTTAGCAATGTATGAAAATGGGGCCCTGTTGTGGTTAATGTACATGATGAAATTGTTTCGCAAGAAAAGGCCAGTCTGGGAAAAAATTCATTAATAGGAAAATCGACTGATGCTTTTATCATGTTTATTGGAATGCAATGTATATCTTTGGAAGTATCCAAACAAGGCACATAGTATTTTTAGAATTGTGTTAATTTTCTAAATAATTCCATGAAATCCTTATCGAGTCTTTACAAATCGGCATTGTTTTGATCTTTTATGACCGGATATTGACGGCCTCTCATAATAATTGGGTTGGTAATTTGAATTCCCTTCATCTCAATTTGATAGCGTCTTTTTCAGAAGGTTGTCGTAGGACCATTCTCAAAAGATTCTCTCTAGAGCAAAAGTTTAAACTTTGACCCTATGATTTTATCATCGGAAATGAAAGGAAACATATTTATTTAAGAGGAAAATGATATTCGGAGAAAGTGACGTGTGTGTTTTAGTTTATGTGTGTAATTAAGGGTTAAAGTTGAATCAATTTTTCAGCTGTCAAAAAGCGTTCTATGCGGTCATCGATAGAACGTCAAAATTGGTTTTATACGGTAAAAGGTATAACGGCGAAAAGCGTTTTATGCGGTAATCGATAATGCGGCGAACGGCGCTATATACCGTAAAGGGTTAAAATAAGGGCAAATTAATGTAAAATGGTACTCATCTTCAATATCACCTAATGGGCATAAATCACAATATCTTTCGTTTCTTGAAATATTACTATGTCGCCCCTTTTCAATTTTTAGATCATGTGATGACAATCTTAATTTACTTAACATACTTCGTTGTGATCTACTCTCTAAAATATAAATGTATCCGGATCTTTCATACCTTGGTTTAAGACTATAAAAAAGTTGCATTTATGTTGAAAATGAAATTTGTTCATGCCAATTACTGATATGAATATCTTTCATTCGAGATGAGAAAATAGGTATAAATTTATCTATCTTCACTGATTCTGGAAATAACCAAATAGCAGCAAATTCGGATGACTCTAGTAAGTGCTTTACATTATTACACCAATTTTTAGTTTCTTGATAATCGTGTATTTCTTTACTTTGATAGGCAATAATAGATGAAAGAATACAATTATCTTTCTTTCTATTGAATAGTTTTAACCAGTATTTTATAATGCGGGTGTATCTCCCTATAATGAGTGGGAACCGCCCAAGTTCGGAAAGTAAAGCTAGGGAGTTAGTTGACTGTTTAACATTAAGGATTCGTTTACAAAATTTCCTGTGTACTCTTTCTAAATTTTCTGCTTTACAAAATCCCCAGACCTCACAGTTGTAACTAAGAATTGAGTTTACGTTACTATCAAATAGGTTAAATATTATATTTATTGGAACATCATACCCGTTTATTAGACTAAAAAGTGACCCCATTGCTCTTAAGGCTTTACCTGCTAATGTATTCGTTGCCTGCTGAAAGGAACCTCCACAGGTGAAAACAATCCCTAAGTAATTAAAACTGTTAACCATTTCTAAAACTTCACCTGCATATAACCATTTCCAATCCGCTTTTACTTGACCCCCTTTTCTAAAGACCATGACCTTTGTTTTATCCCCGTTAACCGTAAGTTTCCATTTGGTGCAATAATTTTCTAATTTATCTAAAAGTTCTTGTAACCCTTCTTTCGTTTCTGAAATAAGAACTGCATCATCTGCAAATAAGATGAGATATATGACAATCTGCTCTAATGTAAAACCTTCTAATAAATTATTTTGGAAATACAATTCAATATCATTTAAAAAAGAGAAAACATGATCGGTGAAGTTATCTCCCCTTGGAACAACCCAATGTCGCTATCAAAAAACTCCGACAGAGTGTCCATATGTTTTAAACACATTTTAACAATAGAATACATAGACCGTAAAGTATCAAAAAGTTGTCCGTCTATCCCGGACTTTAATAACTTGTGCCATAACGAATATCTATCGATGCTGTCATACGCCTTTTTAAAATCAATAAAACATGAAAAAAGTTTACATTTACATTTCATTTGTTTTTCTATTAAAGCATTTAAAATAAAAACTGCATCAACTGTGCTGTAACCCGCTTTAAACCCAAACTGAGCATCCGTTAAAATGTCACATTGCTCAGCCCATTCTTTCACTCTAGTATTGAGTATAACAGCAGAGACATAGATAACAGAGATTGGCAACTCCTTATTTACCTATAGCCTGTTTCTGCGATATCTCGCATGACGCGTTATTTAGCGAGACCTTTCGAGATCTGTCTATCGACGCAATTTTCAACTAAACGCGAAATAGGCAACACACATTTAAGCGTGTTTTAAGTCATAATTAAATTATTTTCTTACCGAATTTACTATATTGTCACCAAAGCTAGATTTTTATAAAATGTATAAGACTGATTTCTGTTTTGAGAAATATATTGATCTTTTAAAAGGAGATAGTTTAAGAAAGCAGATGACATGTTTTAGATTAAGTTCCCACTCTTTAGATATTGAAACAGGTAGATTTAATGGAATTGATAGAAGTGATCGAATATGTAGACTTTGCTCTCTAAATCAGATTGAATCTGAATACCATTTTTTATTGTGCTGTCCGGCCTATGCAAATATTCGTAATAAATATTTTGGACATCTACCATGGCCAAACACTAATACATTTGTTAACATCTTATCTTCAAAACGTCATTGTATTCTAACTAAAACTGCATATTATCTAAAAGAGAGCTTTAAATGTCGAAATGAAATTATTTAATGTATTTACCTTTATTATATACCAGTATGTGATAGATCAACTAAATTCTTGACTTGTATGTTTTCGTAATTTGATAATCTTTGTTATTTCTTTCTTTGTATATATTAACATGTTTACGTATATTATATATATGTCTGTACCATATTTGTAAATGTTGTCTTGGCCAAAGGCATTTATATGCTGGTTTTTGCCAAATAAAGAATTGAATTGAATTGAATTGTTATTGTTAGAAAGTTTCTCCATCCAACAAGACCGATCAGCAAGCGATTATCAAAGAAATAAACATGGCAAACTGCGACAAACTTGATTGAATTGTTCGCAATTTCGTGGTTTGGTGCGATAAACGTGATAATTGAGTAGTTTTAGATTCAAACTGTTCTAAAGGAGGGTTTTTCAAACATTTCCAATTCAAGTCCATTTTAAAGAAAGGGTTTGTTTTTCTACATTTCCAAATTTTCAGTTTGATATTCCTTGTCATTTAGAAGTTATTCCGTACTGAATATGTCCATTTTACGACCCTAATGAGTTTAACCATCTTGATTTACAAGCAAAAATTAACAAAGTTGTGCACAGTAAAACTAAAAAACTAAACACTGGATCATATCATACTTGACATTTTCCTGAAGTGTTATTTTTGTTTTATGGTTGCCCGCATTTTTATAGTAATATTCGCTTCCATAACGAAGTTATGCCAGGTTTACTTAACCATACAAGCATGATCATGATTTCGGCCATTTTATTTTCAACCAAAATATTTCGTACTTGTAAAAAGTAAAATGTTTTAATGGAGGTTTATTCAAACATTTCTAATTTGTGTCCATTTTAATGGGTTAATATGATTTTGTCGGTTTCCAAATTTTCAGTTTGATATTCTTTGTCATTTAGAAGTTATTGCGTACTAAATATATCCCATTTACTACCTTAATGAGTTCAGCCATCTTGATTTCCAACCAAAAATTAACAAAGTTGTGCACAGTAAAACTAAAAAACTATGCACTGGATCATATCATACTTGACATTTTCCTGAAGTGTTATATGTTTTATGGTTGCCCGCATTTTTATAGTAATCTTCGCTTCCATAACGAAGTTATGCCAGGTTTACTTAACCACACAAGCATGATCATGATTTCGGCCATTTTATTTTCAACCAAACTATTTCATACTTGTACAAAGTAAAATGTTTTGATGGAGGTTTATTCAAACATTTCTAATTTGTATCCATTTAAATGGGTTAATATGACCTTGTCGGTTTCCAAATTTTCAGTCTGATATTCTTTGTCATTTAGAAGTTATTGCGTACTAAATATATCCCATTTACTACCTTAATGAGTTCAGCCATCTTGATTTCCAACCAACCAAAATATAACAAAGTTGTAGCAAGTTAAACTAAAAAACACTGCACTGGATCATATCATACTTGACATTTTCCTGAAGTGTTATTTTTGTTTTATGGTTACCCGCTTTTTATGGTGATTGTCGTGTTTATAACGAAGTTATACCAGGTTTGCTTTACCACACAAGCATAATCATGATTTCAGCCATTTTATTTTCAATCAAATCTTTCATTTTTGCATCAATCAAAACTTAAACTGTGTGACTTGGATTTTATCAAACGTGTTATTACTGAAAACGTCTGAATGAGTTTGAATTGATCCCGTATTAAATGCTGACTAAGTTTTATAGTTTCCCGTATTTTCAAAGTGTTATTCCTATAAAAGAAGAAGAATATCCATTCAATTAATGGACAAAAGAGAATGGATAGATCTTCTTAATCAGAAACACCACGATATTTCCTTTTTCGTCATACTTCTTCTTAATTCCGATCGCTTGCAAATATGTCAAGTGAAATGTGTCATTTGAAGAACGAAGGGTGATAGAGTCAATAACGGTAGTGGACAATACAGGCTATAATTGTAAATTGCCACCCCATAAAATATGTAGTTTGATGTCATAAAACCTTTTGATGCTAGGGCGATTACACAAGAAATGTGTGGCGCTAACCCTGTGTCCACTCTCTGACACCTCATTCAAATTTAATGACCTAAAGATCCCGAAA
Organism: Cerastoderma edule; assembly: GCA_947846245.1. NCBI lineage: Eukaryota > Metazoa > Mollusca > Bivalvia > Cardiida > Cardiidae > Cerastoderma > Cerastoderma edule. The sequence continues at coordinate 8,788,469 of OX401412.1, read as the reverse complement.
ACAAAATAGGGAGGATTTGTTCTGTTTAAAGCGTCTGTCTGGTTTTAAAAGTAGTGTGCTTTGACTTAATTTCTCGTTGAGAAATGATAATAAAAACGATGGTGAAGACACACTATTTGTTTTGGTTTAACATTCAAAAAGCTCACATTTCTTTTTTCTAAAATCATTTCGGTCAGCAGCATGATAAGACCAGACACTTACGTGTTTAAGAATAATTATGTACTTATTGATTTGCAATCAATATTAGAGGAATCTCCGGTAAAAGGTGTATTGAAAAACTTTGCATGTCAGTTTTTTCTTACGTGTCCTTTCGTTTACTAAAACCACTTTTACAAAAATTCTCATCACATGCATTTTAACATCATAAAATACTTTTAATCTTCTTAAATTGAAACATTTGGCTTGAAATAATGTCATGATGAAATATGTGTTTTGTTTTGACAAAATTAGCACTGTAATCAGTTTTACGACACAGAATAAATGAAATGAAGTGAGAAAGCAATCTTTTAGTATTGACGAAAACTATCATGTCTTAGTGGAAAGTTCATGCTTTGGTTATTAACTGCAACTAAATAGAGGCACTTGATTTATTACAAAATATAATTCAAACCTTTGCTTGAAAGACATTGTCGTTATAAGTACAATTCTGAATTGCATGGTAATCAAGCCTGTCATTGAAAAAGAAGGCCTACTGGAACTTTATGTTATGTTTTTAACATAAAATCAATTCAATAAAATGAAAATAAAACAAAATGTCCAGAAGTTGTTTCAGATAACCAAAACATAGCTATTTTACTGTAATAAAGAAGTATCAATTTCGCTTGACATCTCCCGTGACAACAGATAAACAGGTAAGCACTTTCCTTATCACGCAGAACCTCGCGGCACGCGAGAGTTTGGCGATAATTCCGGAGTTGCCAATCTCTGTTATCTATGTCTCTGATAACAGTAAAGAGCTTAGCAAAACAACTTGTCAATGTTACTCCATGATCATTATTGGGATCGGACGATTCACCTTTTTTGTAAATGGGTATAATCAACCCTTTGCACCAAGATGTCGGGAAAATGCTTGTTTCAAGAATATGATTAAACAAAATCAACAATGCTTTACCTGTTATCTCAATACTTTCTTTAAAATACTCATAAATTATATCACCGAAAGCACATGCTTTATTTGAACCCAAATGTTTACAAGCTGACTGTATTTCCTGCAATGTTATTGGCTGATCAAGTTCCTGAAAAGTGCAAGTACGTTCAGCAGGTATAAAATAATCATCAATAGTTTCTGAGTTTAAAGCAGACGACAGGTTTTTAAAATGGTTAAGAAATTGTTCCGTTGAAATATTTGTATTATCCAAAGTGACTTTCCCCTTTTTAAACATTTTCCAGAAATCCCGGGGCTTGGTTCGTCTCATATTATTCATTTTATGAGCAATTTCTTTATTATACTGTAAACGTTTCAATCTGCAGCAATATTTATAATCTTTACGTTTAGAATACATTGAAATACGTGTCTCCTCAGATAGTCCTCTATTCAGTATGTGAACTGCTTCTTTATATTCCTCCCGCTTAGTTTTACATTCTTCATCAAACCAATGTTTTTGATGATTATCTTTATCATTGAAGCTTAAGTTTGATGAATGTAAGGTTTTAGTAAAATATTTATTTCCAAATGAGTTACAATAGTTGGTAAATGAGGAGACAAGCTGATCAGAGTCACACCGCCTCTCGATCTGTTGTAACCATACATTCTCTAGTTCATCGATACCCGAGAATAAATCTTGTAAACACATATCCTTGTACTGTGGATCCCATTTAGTTACCCTTTTCACAGTTTTAAACTCTTTATTGTTAAATGAACTATGTGTTCTCAAAGAGAATGCAATTGGGGCATGGTTCGAAAAATGGTTAAAATCATTTACAATAAATCGTTGAATATATTTAAAATTCTCCGTCATAGTTAAAAGATAATCAACTGTACTTTGACCATTATGTGTAATACACGTTATTTTCCCAATATCTCGGTCAGAATGCAGACGACCATTTACAATACGAACGCCGGTAGCCTTACATAAGTCTAACAAACAATCTCCGAACTTATTTGATTTAACATCAGCTGTCTTATGGCCTGGTGTGATCAAAGTACAATCGGTATCTTCACAATCTAAGACGGAATCATTTTCAATATAATCAAATTTATTCCCAACTCGACTATTTGTATCCCCACAAATAAACACTTTTCCAAAATTGCTATAATAGTTAACATCGTTTTCAAGTATATTAAAAATATCAATCATATAAGTTATGAACTGGTGAATTTTCAGGTGGTATGTACACTGCTGCTAGGTAAAAGTCATCTTCATTTTTAAAAAACATTTTATCAAATTTTAACCATATAACAGAGTCTATTTCGTTTTTTAACAATTTAACACCCTTTCTTATTTCGTCCTTTATGTAAATAATTATACCACCACTTGCTCTGTTCGCCCGTCTATTTTGTAGCTTCCGGTATGAATGGATAGGGTTGGAATATCCACTTAGGTCTATGTTTGAGTTTTTCTTGGACCACGTTTCGCTTAAGCATATAACGTCATGTTTCCCTAATATGTCGGCAAAGTCGTTTGATGTTCTCTTGGTTGATGTGAGGCCTTCTACGTTCCAGGCGAGGCATCCGATCGCACTCTCATGTTGATCCTAATCTCGGTACAGTTCGTTGTTTATGTAGAGTTTGTCTACGATTAGGCGAGCTTCCTATAGCGGACTCCTATAAGTTACCTGAACCCTGAGCAAACATCTTTTGATACTAACATAATTAAGATAATTGATATGATTTAACAGTCATTAACTGTAAACTGGGTTTGGGGCATATGGTATATATAGACTTATACTCAAGGATTCGTAGTTAATAGTACCTTTGAGTGATGAGTTTAATAATTGCATTTAATAATCGCCCTTCTAATTTAAAAAAAAAAATCCCCCCCCCCCCCTTATTTCAAAGTAAGGGGCAAATTTTCCCCCCTTTTTGGATTTTTTGAATAGACACTGTGATATCGGTGCCTAGCTTTCGTAGCTTATTGGTATCGATGCCGACTTTAAGGTGCAAGTTCACACGGGTTCGAATCCTGACTAAACAAAAAATTATATCCAATGTTTATTGGGAGTCATTGTGACAGCATTTATTCGTCTCTCACCACTGGACATTTTGTATGTGGGAAACATTTTTTGGCTTAGATAGAATGCTGTGTAACACTGTATGGGTAAAGCCAGAAATCTAAAAATTGACCGCCGTGATATAAGTGAAATACTGTTGAAAGGGGCATAAATTCCAAAATCAAATCACCCAGGATACATAGATCGGTGCACTGAGCACCTTGATATAACTGAAATATGATGAAAAGGGCGTAAAATATAAGTCAACCCAAATAAACGTGGATTCGAGGATCGATGTACTGAGCGCATTGATGTAAATGAATATTATGCAGGGGCCTCCGTGGCCTAGTAATTTTCTTTGGTGTCTCCTCTGGCAATTTTAAAACACATAGTTTGCGGATTGGTAGGGCATCTCAACTAGCGTTGGAAGGCAATCCAGCGAAAAATATTTGAGTAAGGGAGGATGGAAATCAGTGACATACTATAAATACATCAGAAAAACTAAAGTATGATACAGAAATCTAGTTCTTTGTGGATTCCCTTGTGAACAGAACACAGCAGGCAGCTCAGTCAGTCATTTGGGCCTCATCTTGGACTGGAAAGTAGGGGGTATCATGTGATGTGGCAAAGTTAGTCTGACATGAATTGGCAAGGCCTGAGACCTGTTTTTACAGCTCAGAATGTTAGGAGGTACAACCCTAGAATTTGTAATTATCCACCTAGGAGGTTAAAATAGTGTGCAATGTGAGCAAGCCAATATGAAATCCAAAAACATGACTGATATTCAATTAATGGCAGATATCCTACCAAATACACACTTTGTTTGGTTCGACACCATTTCCCGTCTTCAATGAAAGGGGGCTGGTGGCGAACCGGCAAAGCCGCTAGACCTAAAGAGGAAGTGAGGTTAATAGATAGGGCCGACAAGCAGTTTGTTTATCTGGCAGGTGGAACTGTATCGCCACAAACATAAATAGGCATGTCCCTTGTTTTTCTTCAGTCCAGGTGGGGTGCACCTGTCCTTAGTTGGTGTAAAGATGTATTTACTAATCTTACAGGACGCAATGGTTTCATTTATTGATGATAAGAGTGTTATACTATGTGCAGCAAGATTAACATATCAAAACATGTATATATAAAAAGACAGAATTTTGGGTGAAATCTCAATGGAACATTGAGATTCATGTGGCGGAAAATTCTGGATGGGGCGCTCAGATACTGACCAGCAAAGGGATATATGCAAAAATATTCTATCATAGGTCTTTCCCTTGACCATGGCATTATCCTGGGTAGGGAAAGTAACAAATTCAAATTATCAACAATCCAATTTACTATATTCAAAATTTATTATAATGTAAATTAGGGGCCAGGGATAAGCCAGGAGCAGTGTCAAAACACTTGGTTTTCCCGTGTATCCAGCAATTATGTTCACCGGCAGGTGACGGCAGCAATATAAGGCTATTGGTCATTTAAAGGTGACAGCAACAGCAACAGAGGAGGTCACAAGCAGAATGTGACGGGAGCTTAAAGCAAGGGCAAACACCAAAGGATGATGAGGATAAAGCTTATTGCAGGTTGAGTGGCGTGGGTGCTCCTATCCTGAATTTTCCAATCCATTCCTAGTATGGCAAACCCTACAGGAATGGAAACACATGTGATCAAATACTCCACTTTTTTGATGTTCTTAAAAGGTCAGCAGGTTGTTACTGTATACATGAATTGAGAAGCGTATTTGCATAAATATGGTAAAAGTTAATGATGTTGCTTCTTTCTTATGTCATGAAATAATAGGATTTCTTTGTATTCTAGTTCACCGAAGCATTTGTCCCCTATTACCATCCCCTTTCAATGCAGTTTGCTTTGCTCTCTTTACCCTTTCCCAATAACAAATGTTTGACTGTCCCAAATTGGAAGAGTTTGCAGACAACATTTCAAAATGTGATGAAATTGGTAATAAATCTTCAGATAGGGCAGAAAACATTGTCGGAAAAAGAAAAATTGCTCGTTACGAGCAATTTCTCCTTTCCCAACAATGTTTCAAAAGTCGTCTGCAATAAAGTGCTCAAAGTTCGTTATTGTTTGGGAAATGATTAAATAAAGAAAAGTACAGTGCATCAAAAATCGGTTGTATCATCAGATATGGTATAAAAAGAAACGGCAGTTATATCAAAGATATTATATGGTAGTGGGGAGTAAATACTAGCAGCATAAATAGGGGTACTGAGTTCGACTGCATGACTGATATTCTGTTGTAGTGGTATGGAATCTTAATCAAACAACTAATTACTGTTATTTATACCAATTTCATCCGGGTTAATGAAATTAAGTCCTGCAGCTTCTTAAAAAAATTACCTTTTGCTGCGATTTCAAATGTGTCCGAATGTAAAAACAAAAAAACATTAGAGGCTAAGTTAGTGAGTTTACAAAAGTGCTAATCAAGGCTCAACGCAATGGCCTAACTATAGTTGAAATGCTCTTGGGATAGATATGTCCACAACTTCAACACCAAAACAACGACAGCAGGTAACAGATTTCCCGGGTTAGAATTTTCAACGTGACTCGGCTTGATTCAATGCCAGATCTGTTATCATACGTTACCCATTCATCAAAAGTGTGGGACAAACGGTATCTTTATTAACATCGGTCATTTAATGCCAACCATTAACAGCAATCTATTTCAATTCAAATACAAAGGTAGACTGAAATATGCACGAATCATGTCGATCCATATTGAACAAGCTAAAACCGGTTTCAAGGGTTTGACCTGCAATGGCAAATAACGGGATCGACATTATGGTTCTCAATGTATTTTTCCTCGCATGGATGCTTGCCAAACTACGCTTACAACAGAGTTAGGGTTTCGTTGTATTTGTCTGAGGTTTCTATCAGACTGGATACGTTCCGCTGCGGTCCCTTTTAGAACAGAAACGTCACAGTGCGGTCCCTCTCAAAATGAATATGTCTTATTAACAAACTGACGGAATTGAGCAAAACCAAATGGATGTTTCGACCCGTTAATGACTTGCGCAGTACAAGATATGCCACCATAAGTTCCATTTATTCTAAGATATCGGCGGCGCCAGGTCGCTGATTATCAACTTCGTAATGGCACATATATAGCAGACGAATCAATAAGACGTGTCGAGAGGGAAAACGGTATTTGTTCAATTATTGTGTGTATGTTTTAAAGCCAATATCAGCATGTTTTATCGTTGGATTGCTGTTTTGCCTGTGTGTAATAGCTTTCATCGCCCACTAACCCTAATTGCGAAGGGATTTGGAAGCGGCGAGTAAACGACGTAATGGAATAATTTGTTTGTGCCAACTACAATTTGTCCATTGCCTGATTTTAGATACATGTATTCACCATACATATAGCAGCTGAGAAGAAATAGTACTTGTATTCCAAGTTTAAGGTTGATAGAAAATAATTTTGGAGATTCGTTGCTGGTAACAACATATTTCTACACATGATTAAACCCGTTTAACCACATTTGAATACATGTCTGACACAATTTAAAAATGTCAGCTTACGATGATATAAAAGTAAGATTAGAGATGAAAGGTTAGAAAGAGGTTATTTTAAGAAATGGCCGAAGCATTACGAACGGGTATGCCAAAGTAACACTTTACACGATACAAATGGTTTTCAATAAAGAACATTAAACATTCAAACATCAAAGAATCAACTCAAAAAGAATGAATTGCATTTATTCCTATTGCCACAATGCATTTTGAAAGTCGTATGCTGTAATACGCAAAAATGAGGAGTTCGGTGAGAATGGGTTAAGCGTCACAAAGGAATACATGAGCGGAAATGATTTATGCCATTTCATTGTGCTTACACTCTTTATAGTAAGACATCTACAAGATTTCTGAATAAGGTGCTTAGCAGGTAACACAACGGGATATATCAGCCACAAAGGGTCGTAAATTGAACTAACAAGAGAAAGAACACCTCTATGTGTTGATGGCTTTTCTTTTAAATCTAGCTTGAATTCAAACATATCAGTTTCAGTATTCCAAAAAAACACCCAGTGCTCGTTCGATTGGAAGACTATCCTGCTCAAGATCTAAGCTTTTGACCTCTGAAGCCCTATCACTTTTAGAATTGACACCATAACATCTTTACTATTACTAATCCATCCACTCAACCTAGAATGAACTTAAGGTCACTTATCATAGATTTTGCTTTAGGCGGACCTCTGGCCCCGAAAAATATTTTTTTCTTTTACCCCGAAAGGTAGAAAATTTCCGCTGGTGCCAGGGTGTAGTAGAGGTATAGAGATGTCAATTTAGGGGGGATGCAAAAAATGAAAGAGGTGCAGTTTTCTTCTATGGCCCATTTTGTTACCCCACCCACCCTAAAACAATGATATTTTTGAAAAATAAAAATATCAATTTGTTTTTTCCCATGAACCATTAAAACAGACTTTACAATGTGTCTAAAGGTATTTTACTTTATTTCGGGTAAAAATAAGTAGTTTTGATGAAAAACATGGATATGAGTCTATTGAACGTGAAACACTTAGCATGAAGCATACTCATGCATAATTGACATACCAAAATGACACCTATGAGCCTATTGGAAATCCATCCAGTCAAGGAGTAGAAAGCTTTTTGAATAAGCTATGAAAAAGCTGAAATGAAGCCATTGATAGTCATACCAAAAGATACATTGACAACATTGTTGAAAAATTAAGTTGTGGCCTGAAAATGAGTGACCAAAATAAGGATATAATTTTGCACAAAATCTCCTACAGTAGCCTACATTTACAAGCACCATATATCGAGTCTGAAACAACAAAACCAGAACGAACAACAATTCACATTGTCCATAATCTTCTACAAATGTGTTCATTCATGCTTGTAAACAGAAATCATACAAGAAAAACAAGCAATTGATCGATGCTGCAACATTCGAATTTTGCAAAAAGTTAGAGAGCAGAACAAGAGAACTGTGTGATACACATTTCAACTGCAAAGTGCCGATATTGGGTGATTATAGCAAACCTATTACCATTATCACGGAGAATGTCACAGCAGGTACATTAAGTAAGGTGGAGGAGGGTAGTGGTCAAGGTGTAGAGCCTCAGCTTCGGGACATGAGGGCCGGGGGTTTGAATCCCGTGAGTAGTGGGGTCTGCCTTACGACCTTTCATTCATCCATATTCAGCGCAAGTACTGGTTATGTATCAAGGAAGGAGAATCGAGGTGATTTATCAAAGTTGTAAAAACATGTTTCACAATCGATGTAAAATAAATAAGTTTAAACTAAGCAATATGGTACAGAGTGCAGTAGCATTGATAATGAGTATGTGAACAATACAGCACTGGAGAGACTTATCAGTAAAAAAAATCCAGATCTCAAAGTAGGAAAGGCTCTTTTTTATTACTGATTTGCTGCATAAGTACCCCACACTGTTAAGTAAATCAACGCCATTAGAGGAAGGAAAAAGTCGGGTACAATAATCTCAAAGCCAATCTCGAGTAAATATATGCTCACAGGTTGCAATTTCTTTTATCACAACTTAAAGGGAATCCTGACATAATCATTGATAATGATCTCATACTTGGAGACGTTTTCAACCATGCAGCAAACCTTAAAGAGGCCATACACTTTACAAAGCTAAAAGTTGATCTGCTAGTAGAGAATGAACCAATACCTCAGGGGATTTTGTTTTCTGCCACACTGTTACTGCGATCAAAGCAATGTAACTTAAAGGCACATAGGAGGAGATGAGTACAAATTATTTACTGAAAGAATATATAGAGTTCTTTTATTATTTTCATAAAAGTAATGAGAATCAATTTACGAATGCATTGATATCCTTTTAAATAGACTCCTTTAACATAAGGTATTTTATGCTTGAAATATAGTTGTCTCCAATTCAATCATGTTATCAAAAACCTGTTTGTCTACTTATTCAAAATGACGAATTATGATTGGTCCGTTCAAACATTTGTGTATCAACTGCCAAGGTTAGGGGTGAAGAATCACACAATCTGAATTATTAAACTGGTTAATCTGGGTTATTTCTTGTAGGCTTTCATGTTTAAGTTGTGCTGATGGCTTTTTTTGGTGATAACTATTTGAATCTGACCAAAAGTTTATCACATAATATTGTTAGATATAGCATAAATCTCATTTTATGTGCCTTTAAATTGAATTGTATTCAGCCTCTTGACCCTTCTATGATAGCCATTGAACAAGAAGAGAAAATAGTCCCACATGAGCTGTTTGCTTTTCTTCCTTGGATACTTTCTGCAGAGGGAAATGTGAAACCAGAAATAAACAGACAAGACCTACATAAAGGAGAAGTGTCCCCACTACATCAAAAAGTGTTGTTGATATGTCAAGATATTAGTTATACAAGTTCAGGTGGCAAATACAAGATATCAAAGCATAGACAGGACTTGGTTTTGCAATCCACCAGCTTACACAGTCCAAAGAAGCAATTGCATTGGTGAATAAAAATGGGCATAGCATCAGCTATGATAAATTAGAACGCATAGACACGTCATCATCATCATCATTATTATCATCATTATATACAGCGCTCCTTCATGATTGACGATTTTGCCCCGGCGTCTTAAATATTTACGAACAGATAGAGTGAATTTATACAACTGTGCTCAGTAAAGATGGTAATCATCTTAAAACTATGTACAAAACAAGTGTCTAAGGTTGGTTAGGGGGTGGGGGAGATGACAGCACTTGTTGGTCTATGACTTTGGAGAAAAAATTACAGTCCTCGTAGCTGCAAACATAACATCATGTCTTACAATTTGGGCAGCTGGAGATAACTTCAACAGAGCTACAGAGTCACTTGATGGTAAACACCTGGACATCGTGAAAATGGTTATGTATCAAGTTGGCAACAACAATAACCTACCTGGGCACATTGAGCCAAGAACCCAATGGATGACAACAGTAGGCCACCCGAGAAGACCTCTGAGATACTGGACTATCCAAATATAGTATGAAAATTACCTGGGCCATTGAATTTGTTGGGAAAGGCCAACATACAGCGGTTCCTTTTCTGCTTAGAGGAGTACAGAGATGAAAGAGCCTTAGACAATATATTTACTGAATCGCTAATGATGCCTACCAAACTGTTTTAAATGAACATCAACTGCCAGGAGGGACAGTGTTTTATGCAAAAGTGAGTCACAAGTGAAGCAATCCTAAAATCCAAAAATGGTTAATATCCATTGATCCCAGCCTCTGCCACAAAAAAAACAATACCATCTCTACCATGATAAAAACCTTCAAGAGAATGCTCCTAGCCATTGGTCCAAACTGGACATATGTCACATATGATAAAGCCATACAGCAAAGCTGTGTTGATCAAATGGAAGAATATGGATGAGTTCCAAAATGATGAGTTGGAAATCGGGGGAATGCACAGGGCCATGAACTCAATGGGTGATAAAGGAAAGATTATGGATGAGAGTGGATTGGAAGATGTTTTTGTGAAATCAAATGTGTATGACCCTAATGTTGGACAGGTCATCCTAAAAAGAAAATCAAACAACAGAGGAATAAGAGCTCAAAGATTCTTGAATAAATCCGTAAATCGATAGAAATGGAAGGCATATGAGAAATGGTGCTCATACAAATCAGACTGCCTGTTGCGACGATGCAGTTGCTGAAAGCAAAACATCTGGTGTTCTAGTTTTCCAACGCATGTCTGTGTGGAAACCTGTATGAATAGACTAGAAAATGACTTATATTCAGAGAGTGATGGAGATGATTAAGCATCAAACAAGACGTGAAATCAACACAGCACCACAAAAAGAAACCTTATGACAGAATGATATATATAAAGTAACCAGGGTTGAAATGCCTTACAATGACAAAACCAACGACTGCAAATGATAATTCATCGGGCAATAACAATGAATGTAAGCTTTGCAAATAATTTTTACATAAAGTGTGCATTTTGTAAGATACTCTTATAATTGCAAATATGATGCTGTTTTTACAGGGAAATACATGCAGTACACAATATGGAAGCATATCTAATGCATATCATTGTCTCCTCTGCTGACTTGACATAATCTCTAATTAATCTTAGATTAAGTGTTGCTTTATACATTGTAAAAATAAATCACAAAGCTTCTCCATGAGTGTTTTATATTAATTTAGCACTATTTTATGAGACCATGAATTTAATCAACCTTATGTGACCATTCATGGAGGCCGCTGGCTTTATTGTAACATACGTTCTGGTTCATAAATGGTTTTTAAACAAAATTTAATGTTGTGACCATTGTTTTTACAATATCTGTCAGAAAACTAATAAAGATTGTCACAAACAGAATGTGTTGATTATATACAGTGACATTCGTACCAAAGCAAACTTCAAGTTCCCGCCCTCTTGCTATACATTTGAGTTCAAGTGAGTCAAAAGGTAGGCCTTTGCGTAACATTTGCAAGCATATAACATTCACCTTAGCAAACTAAATAAAATTTAACTGCCTTAAGGTATTCACCATTAAATCTAGATCAGAAGCTACATGAATTAGTACTTTACTCAATATGAACGGGAAGCAAGGGTTCGTTGCTCGGAAATGTTAATCAAACAAAACAAACGCGGAGGTGAAGTATTCTTGATCGCATAAAATCAACGAACGGGACATGACTATGGCATTTCGATTCAGAGACAAAAGCACAGTCCTGCATATGGAAAACCCCAAGAACTCCTCCCCCGAAGAAGGCACAAGTGCAGAAAAGTAATTGGAAACATTTGTTTATTATGTTTCTCATGGACCGGAAAGCATGATTTTTCAACACCGAATTCCGAATGGGCATAAACTAAAAATCTGGAAAAATCTTACGACATTTACTGGTACCTTGTTGTCTACAATAAGTGGGTACAAAGATACATAAAATGCTTTCAAACACCCGCTGACTGCACGGAAAAGGTTTGAAAATACATTTAACTTTATCTTGACGTTATCATGACGTCGCGTTTTGTACGCTGTCGTGCTCCGGGTACGCACTACCGCTTTATTGTTTTATGTTATATTTGTTTAAATGTTAATCACACATTCATGAGATTGATACATTATTGAGATAATAGATCAAACTGTATGATTATATACTTCTTAAACATGTATACTGCTGAGTATCGTTTTTCTAGTTCCAGTCCACGAACTTCCCTACCAACCCTCGTATTACTCAATATATTGTAAATATATAGTGCTCATGTAAAATTGTTGAATAACGTTTTACAAATAGACGCAACAAAAGCAGCAGGAAATGTCAAAATTGATATTTAAATATCTTTTTTTGATTGGCAAAGCCTCAAAATGCCAATATATCGTATAATCCATGACAAGTATGGTAGAATAAGTAATTTGTATATATAAGTGATGTTAAGAAAAAGAACAAAAGCAAATGACGTTCATGTTACAAAACTTCATTTTTCAAAAATCTGCACCACTTTCAGAACTGGCATTCCCCCTGGGACTTTCGGGGATACTTTAGGCTATTTAAAAACGTCAAGGAAAATTTTCTACCCTTTGGGGTAAAATAACTTCTATTTTAAGCCTCTTTCGGGCCTAAGATTCCCGCCAACTTTATCAACAAACTGAACAGATTTTAAGCAATCATCAACATAGAAATTCTTGAGAACTGTATTCACTACATCCTTATCAAATTGACCATTTGCGCTTAAAGCTGTTTCCCTCAGAGCAAAATTGCAACCACTTGGCGAGGAAGTTGCACCAAACAAATGTGCCACCATTTGATACTGTAATAGTGGTTTATCAATATCACCTTCCTGCCACCATAGAAATCTCAGAAAACTTGCATGTGACATTGGAACACGAACTGGATAAACCATACTTTCTATGTCGCCCATGAAAGCAACAGTCCCTTCTCTGAACCTAAGTAAGGTACCAATTAAATTGTTTATAAGACATGGTCCTTGCAAGATAGCGTGCGGCGCAATCAAACACAACCTTAACTTCTGTTTCTGAGGGTGATATACCCCGTGATGAGGCAGAAACCACACTCTACCATCATTTAACAATGATACTAATAATAATAATAATAATAATAATAATGATAATAATGATAATAATAAAAATAATTATAATGATAGCAATAACAATAATAATAATAATAATAATTAATAATAATGATGATGATAATAATAATAATAATAATAATAATAGTAATAATAATATAATAATAATAATAATAATGATAATAATAATAATAATAATAATAATAATAATAATAATAATAATAATAATGATACTGATGATAATTATAATGAGATAATAATGATAATAATGATAATTTTAATGATAATAATAATAATAATAATGATGATAATAATAATAATAATAATAATAATTATAATAATAATAATAATAATAATAATAATATTAATAATAATAATAATAATAATAATAATAATAATAATAATAATAATTAAAAAATAGAATGAAATAATAATAATAATAATAATAATAATAATAATAATAATAATAATAATAATAATAATAATAATAATAATTATGATAATGATAATAATAATAATAATAGTAACGGGCATTTATTATAATAATAACGTAATGTGTAGGGTATGTTGTAACACGTCAGAGTTATTGGTGTTTACCTCATGTGAAAATGAGTAGATTTCATTGCTTTTAAGGTGAGGAACGATATATTTACCACATAAACGGAAAGAAAGGAAACGCTGTCTAAATTTTACAAAATCATTTTTTATTTTGTAGATTCTTAAGATAAATATTTTTGAAAAAAAAAACCCTCTGCTATTATGTTGTTTAAAACTTTCATTTTTTTTTTAAATTCAATACTACCCAAAAAGCGAAATTATTTCTTTTGGAAATTCGGGTCTACATGAAGTCGAAAACAAAACTGCCAAAAAAACATGGCCGAAAAAGGTCTAAGCGGGTTTGGAGTCATTCGGAATAACCTTATAGGTACATTCTTTGGTTTCATGTGTACGTGTACCATATAGGCCGGGCCTCCGCCAGGTTTGATGGTGAACCCCTTTATAATTCAAGACGAAATGCGCCATCGTTTACTAAAATGGCTACTACCCCACCATTGCACGTGTGAAAAATAAACAGGAGAGGGAACTCCAGGCAGAATGTCGGTGTTGGGGAATTGAAATGGCGAAGGCGTATCTCTTAAAATAAAACGCTACCACCAGGGTTCTGACTCTGAAACGTTATCTCTCTTTTCATGCAATTAAATATTGTTGATTTAAATGTTTCTATGTATCAATGTATGTGTTTTTGTTTGTATCTTTGTATCTATGTATATATGCTTCTATCTGTTTTTCTTTCTGTCGTCTGTTTGTCTGACTTTCAATCAAGTTGACGGTCCAGAATTATAGTCAGAGAGTTGCACGTTAGAGACTTAATTAGAAAGTGGTGGTACAAAGAGCCTTTCGAAAAAAGAGTCAAGTTTGGTGAAGTTTAGAAAAATGATAGATTTAGAATGTTAGCGAGAAAACAAAAGTGAAAGGCTATATTAAAATAATCCCAATAAAGGCTAGTACTGGCTACATCAAGAATAGCGATCGTAGTACTTTCAGAAGACAGGTGTTTTTACAAGTCTGGTCCAGTTTTGGAATAAAGGGGCGTTATGGCTTCCAATCCAACTACGGTCGACAGACCCGCATGTAGTTTTAAGGCGGATCGATCTTTTGTTAACATAAAAACCAGAAAATAATGATGTGTCGATAAATTTGCATACACGAACTACATGTCTATACGACTCGAACGTTAAATAATCTACCGGTGAAAAAAAACATAGTTCAGCCGATTTTCATAGGAAAGAAAAGGATTGAAAGGAGATCCGGAGGTAAGATTTATAATTTATTGAATTACATCGCATTGCTGGTTCAATATATTCGGACAATTACATGCTTAATTATTTTGTTTTGCAATATGTTTTTCATCAAATGAATGGTACTGATTTCAACTTACAAAGGGAGTTCCAAAGCTACAATAATATGAAATTAAACGATACACAGCTGGAAAATTTAGGAGTTCTAACACACGAAGACTTTACAAACAATTTGAAACACATGAGTAACGATAAGAGTCCAGACTGCGGTTGCTTTATTTCAAACTTTTATGAAATTTTCTAGACATTAATATGCCGCTTCGTTGTCCGTGCTTTTAATTTCGCTTTTGAGAAAAACAGCTATTCAAAAAGTATTAAACTTGTTTGCATCTTGCTGCAGACAACTTTCAAAAGGCATTGTGGCAAAAAAAGAAATTGCTTATCACAAGAAATGTCTCCTTTTAAAACATATCACAAATCACAACAGTAAAATTGAAAGGTTTTTCATATGTTTACAAGGCTTTCTGAAGTAGACGGCTTTAAGTAAAAGACAAAAATGCCGTCTGCAAGTCGAAATGAGTTTTTTAATACAAATAAGCTTCAGAGACAATTGCAAATACATTGAAAAACGTTTTAAACCTTGATGTATCGAAATAACAAACCTGATTTCTCAAAGATAGGTTCGTAACAACCACTTTAGCAATAAAATACCGTTTTGCAATAGAATTATCAAACTCGGTAGAATTCATCCAAATAAACATGACGGTGTGGAATTAAGCTTCAAATATTGCATATAACTACGTTTAAGCTTAAAGTATGTCAGATATGCCATTTTCGAACAAAATATAAATGTCGGGGACAGTGAAGATTTTACATCGAAGAGAGCATTTAACCCTTATACTGGCAAAAGCGACTTCATGTTTATGCAATCAGGTTTGGTCCACATCAGGCGCCAAGTTTAAAGCAGACGACACAAAAATATACTTTTTAGAAAATATTATCCAGCATTCTAAGGGTTAATGAGCAATTATAATCAATCTCAGGACAGCGTGATGAAAAACAGAAAATTGTTGGTGATGAAAAATAGAATGGGGTTGGGATGTCCTAGTGCAATTGAAAAATCTCAAAATAACCAGTTTCGTAATGGCAACTTGTTTTCACTTAATTTCTCAAATACATACGAATGACTTCTGTTAAATAAGCGGGAAGCCGTGCAACCAGGTTTCCAGTAGTGATTCGAATTATTTTTGCTCAAACTATGCAAAAAATGTATTTGGGTTAAATTATGACAGGTCGGGAAAAGTGGTAAGATTTTATAACAGTTATAATATAAACACCAACGAGGGCGTTTCAAATGCAATCATAAAAAATTTCAGTTTATGGTGATGTAAAAAAGGATTAATTGCGAAACAGTGTGGGATGTCCCGGTGAAATCTGAAACTGTGATAACAACGCGCCTCACAATAAAAACCCGTAATGCAATAAGCTTCTCATAAATAGATGAATTCTTTTAAATTAACGGGAAACTATACTACCAAGTTTTAAGTAGTTTTAAGATTTATGTTTTTGCTCAATGTTTGTCAGAAAAGTTTGATTTCAGTTATGATAATTATAAGATCTTAGATAATTTTTAAAAATCAATTAACATCAATTTCAGAAAAAGATGCTTAAATGATACAAATGAAATAAATTAAACATATATTTTGAAGCGGGTTGGTATGCTTTATTCCAATTTGAAAATATCATCATATCCGGTTGTGCAATACAAATCCGTTTAGTAATAAATTTCTCAAGTACGGATGAATTCGTTTGAATAAATATGAAACAGTGGAATCAAGTTTTAAGTTGTATTTAATATCAAGGTCAACTAAACCCTTTTTTGCAATAAACTTCGGATACACGAATGAATTTATTAGAATTAACGGGAAAATATACAATACAGTTGTATTATAGTGAAGTCTATTTCGACAAAATATAAAAGTCAAGAAAAGTGGTAAACTTTGACTACAGTTATTATTTTTTTTCTATACGTAAGTTTGTATTCTTGGTTCAATCAAAATATATGGTGCATAACACGATCAAGTAGGAACATATCATACTATTCTAAGGACAAAGAACTTGAAAAACACACTTCTAGCATTTCAATATTCCTTTATTCTATTCATAATGGAGAGTATGACCCTCGATGACATGATCTGAAATTTATTAATTCATAAAACATATACATATCCATTAGACACTGAAAATGAGAACAAAAGGGAAATTAAGTGTTGCTGGCCGCCATTAACAGAAAATAGATAAGGCATTTGAATGTCATTTAGAATGCTCTATTACTTCTTTTGTGACAACAAAAAATAAAGGGTTCTGTCATTTTAGACTAAGAAGAATAGAATCACTCCATGTCTGATCATATTCTTCCAAAGAGTTTGTGTGCATTGCTTTTTCTTGAAAAACATTATAGTGTATCATAAATTAAAGGTTTACTCCAGCATTTGACGGGTAGCAGGTTATTGAATTATATGTATCCGTAGATAAATCTATGCGAACAATATTCTATCTATATTCAGTGTTGTTTCAGTATATACAGGGGAGACAAATCGTACGACCTTAAGCACAGTTCATTATCAGCCTTATCAGACCTCATTTTATACCCGAATAAAGCTGCCTCAAGATTGACACTTTCAAATAGATGACATTGAGAAACTACAAGATGGCGCATAAAATTGTTTGTTAAAGTACATTTCCAGAACAAATGTTCAATTATTTCATGTACCTGTTTTTAGAAAGTACAGTTTTAAGAAGAAATTCAATGTACTTTATCTCATGTAGAAAATTAAATTGTTCAAAGAATTATATGTAAATTTCTGAAAAGAAACAATTTCAGTTTGTCATATTTACGTAAGTATACCACCATGTGTATTAAACATATCTCCTATAAAGCATTGTAACAACCCGTTATGTAATAAAGTTGCATAATGTAATAATTATTACAAAACGGGTTGAAGTTTATTGCATTTTGCGTTTTTCGATGCGAACCCATTATGTAATAAAATTGCATAATGTAATAATTATTACAAAACGGGATGAGGCGTATTACACTTTGCGTTTTTCAATGCCAACCCATTATGTAATAAAGTTGCAATATGTAATAATTATTACGAGACGGGTTGAGGCGTATTACACTTTGCGTTTTTCGATGCCAACTCGTTATGTAATAAAGTTGCAATATGTAATAAATATTACGAAACGGGATGAGGCGTATTAAACTTTGCGTTTTTCGATGCCAACCCGTTATGTAATAAAGTTGCAATATGTGATAATTATTGCGAAACGGGTTGATTTTTTTTTTCAAAGTGATTTTTTCTTTACAAACCCGATATGTTGTAATATTCATAATGGTAACATGGTGATATTTTCACAGAAAAGGTAGCCTCTTCCAAGCCAAAACAGGCTTATAAGCAAAAACCAAACTTTCCTAAAATCTTTGTTTGAGCAATTTTCAAGCAAGGAAACCGTTCCGAATGACTAAACGTACCGGAAACAGTCAAGCCAAGTATCTCAAAAGCCGAAATAAGCTTATCAGCAATTTACAAAAAATATTTCAAATGTCTGTTTTAGCGTTTAGATGCTGAGAATCCCATCTCAAATGGCTACAAGTACCGCAAAAAGGCAAACAGAGATTCTTGAAAGCCAACACAGGCATATCAGCAATATGTAAAAATATCAGAAAACTTGGTTGTTCGCGATAAATATTTCAGATATGGCACACTTATATGGCAGAACCTTTCGAAACCAGACACATAAAGTTATTTTCGGCCAGATAAAGCTCATCAGCGATATTGAAATGGACTACAATATCTCTTTTTGTGACGTAAGTGAAACACAAAAACTGACTGAATACGACCAAAATATGGCGAGAACCTTTGATGAACAGCATATGTTGGCGTATAAGCAATTAGATAAATTGGCTATACAAGTAATACGATAGCTAGGTTTAGCACAGTGGTTAATGCTATGAACATACCAAACATAGCAAATATCGTATGAAGATTTTCCGATGACAAACTGAAATGATGACTTTAAAAGGGGTAACTCTAAGGGTTTATTTCAAAGTGCAGTTCTCTAAGTAAAGCCGTATTCTAACGTTGCACTATGTAATAATTATTACAAAACGGGTTGAATTTTATTACATTTTGCGTTTTTCGATGCCAACCCGTTTTGTAATAAAGTTGCATTATGTAATAAAATGTATGAAATGGCTTGATATTCTACAAAGCGAACTTTAAGATGCCAACCCGTTCTGTTATAATATTCATAATGGTTACGTGATGACATTTTCACACAAAAGACACCGCGCCGCCAAGTAAATTGGCGGCTGGCCTGTGATCTAACCTGTTTGCTTCTCTGAGTATCTTTTCTCATCAAAATTAAGTAGATATTTTGTTAGGTTTTGGAAAGCAGATGACACAAAAACCCATTTTTAGAAATTTACCCAGCGTTCAAAGGGTTAGGAAAACACACACATCATAGTGAAGAATGCGATAAATGGTATCAGAATCGATGGACGTGATATTAATCAGTTTATTGATATATCCGTCAATCAAGGGTCGCCTGATATATCTGAAAGCATCATGATCAAATTATTGATGTTTAGTATGTATTTCGTTTGTTATCGTAGTTTATTTTTACATACGTGACGTGTGCATTTTTTGTCTCATAAAATTCATGCATGGCTATAGAACAATGATGTGCAGATGCAAAATAAAGGGAAAAGGAACATATTTTTCTTTTCAGTTTATAAAACAAACCACTCATTTTATACACAAACTTATTAAAACAGTTGGCCCTTGAGTCATTCATTTAGAGACGGATTTAAAATAAAAGTCTTATCATGACCACTATCCATAACGAGGCAAACGCCTCTAAAACCATCAGCATGTGCATTTATTTCAACATCCTAGCACATGAAATTTGATATTTATACATGATATTTTGGATATGACCCTTTGCGATGTATGTTGTTGCTTTATGTATCTGGAAACAGGACAGATTAAAACGATCTGCTTTGTATTGTGAAAATGTGCATGTACTTGAGTGTGGTTCACTTTTGAAAAAACATACACAATTCTTTGTTTGCGTTAAGAGCCTCGTTTTGAATCCATGGCCGACGTGTGAAATCGATCTATCGCATGTAACACCGAGATGGCCCTTTTGTCCAACGAATATCATTCATTTTAAAAAGTTTTCAATTAAAGTCTGAATTCAAAGGTCGCTATTTGCACTATGTATCTATTTAAAATAACCGATTTAACATTAACTGTAACGAAAGCTTTCAATAATTACATTCCCTAAACAAGGTATTTATTGGGGGGTTTCGTTTGTTTTTTAGTCAAGTCCAATATACTTGTAAATGAAATATATGTTTCGAAAAGCGTATTCTTTAATACATTCAACATGAGAAAAGGCAAGAAACGCTTCGTCAGATGTACGGCGGTGTCTGGATTTGTTCAGGACAATTACCAATATTGGACGATTACTACCGGGACAAATCCCCTTATTTGTGTCAACTAGGATAATTCCCCACTGATAAAATGAAACGGTCATACAACATATTTGTTTTAAAAAAAATTGAATTAAACTAGCAAAACCTCTGCATTGGTTATGAATTAAAAATGAAGTAAATAAGACAACATCTACATAATAAGAGAAAGATATATACTTCATTTGATTAAATAAGTTTTATACCAAATAATGGGGAATCGTCCAAGTAGGTTATTGTCTCAGTGGGAAATCGTCCCAGTGGAGAATTGTCCGGTGGGCAATTGTCTTAGTGGAGAATCATTCTAGTGGGGAATTGTCCTTCACCCGTCTGGGCTATTGCCTGTATGTTAAACGCGTTGTTACTTTCTAGCGGTTTGAGAGATATTACGAAAATCCGAAAAATGATAAATCGATGCTTCCCTTTTATAACACGTGTAGAGCTTTTTACGTAGCGTTTCTGTTTTGTTTGTTTTTAACCACATGCGTACAGCCTGTAAATGATATTCGTTGAAATACAGTTCACTATCATATTCCAGAGTATTGCCGATTTCATTATAGAATCAGAATATAACTTGCCCATAACAATCGTTTTATATGAAATTAGAAGTGACACATCGTTTGTAAAAAGAACATTGGTTGAAGAAGTTTCCTTTTGGATATGTTACTATTTTAAGTTTTCGTTTGAACGGTAATCGACTTAGATATGGTATGCTGTGGATATGTTCTACAAAAAACGGTCTTTATGAACATAGTAATCGAGTACTGAACCGAAAAAATGCTGTTGTTTTGTCACGACCACCATGTCACTGCAAAAAAGAAGATGTGTATAAAAGACTTGACTCTTTAAGGACGTTATCGGTAGATTTTTCTGCGCACTTCATCTGCGCATCTAAGGGAGATAATAATATGTTACTAAAGAGCTACTTGCATAGTAGTCGGATAAACGTTTTTATTCGGATACAATTTACTGTGTTCACTTTCTTTCAAAGAATAATCATATTATCCATAAAACTAAAAAAGGTTACTAACAATACTATATATTTCTCATGAATAATAGGCCCCGAGCTTCTAGTTTATTAAATTCAAAGGTATTTTAGTCGTTTTCATAAATGTGTTTTCAAATACATTTAACATGGAAACTGGTATTTTACAGAAAAACTTACTCGTCAACTTATAACATTTTTTTGCATTTTGTATTTCAAGATTAAAATTTACTTCATATACTTCACATTTTGAAAAATAAGCAAATTATATGAAAGGAATTTGTATATATCTTCATTTTTTTTTGTAATAAACATATACGTTTTCATTGTTTTTTGTCAAATGCAAAAATTAAAACAAAAACTTATATGGGTTAGAAAATTTGTTCAGATTGTAATAATTTGAAATAGTATTGAATCATGAAGTATTGAATGCATGAATTCATGTTTTTTGTATTAATAAACCAACCAAAGATTATTCTATTAACTTTGAAGATGGTATGGTCATTTTAACATTTTTGACCCCAAATTGTTACCATGGAAATTATCATTTTACGAAAAAACTCGTCGACCTGCATTTTTCTTTTCATTTTTGAATTCACAATAAGAGTTCTAAATAACATATCAAAATCTAAAAAAAGATCTAAATAAAGGATCATTTTCTTATAAAACTGTAGAAAATGTCCTTAATCTGACATCTGTAATTGAGATATATGCCAATATACGGCGGTGTCTGAATTAGTGTATGTGTTTAACGCGTCGCTCCTGTATGGGGTAATAAAATCAGGTGTTTGATAGTTCTGTTTGTTATGATCAAAACTTTTCTTTACACCTCTGTCTATTGATTGTACGACCGTACAATCTGCAGGTGATATCCGTTGAAACATTTTTTTTTCATATTTACATGTATCTATCATATCCTTGATTATTGTCGAATTTTATTATGAGCTGAAATACCGTACCAGAATATAGTTAACTAGATCTAATAGATTTCAATCGTCTGCAATAAAATTAGAAGCAAAAGGTCGTTTGTAGTAGGAATATTGTTTATAGGAGCTTTGTTTTACGTTTACGTTCTAGAATTAAGCTGTTTTTTACAAATAAAAAAAGAAAAAGTTCCCCTGTTATATATTTCACTGCAGTCTCAAAGGTTTTCACCCACAAAATGGGATCACTTGTATGCAATTGAAGTCAACTGCTGCACTTGCTTCCCAATTAGGCTAATGACAGATATTGTATGAAGGAATGGGTTTGGCGTATTAATTATATGTAGATCTAATTCAACAAATAATATGTCAGAGTGGAGGTTAATATTCCCGCCAATAATTACCTGTTATTTTAACAGCACAGAACAGAACAAAACAAACTTTATTAAACAAGTACATAATACGAAGTCATATTTTACATAGTTTGTACAAAGTATTATATATGATGCGGTTTTTAAGGAAGGTTATACTTAATACGAAAAACAATATTTGCTATCAATGAGTGAAGAAATTATTAAAAAACAGAAAATTAAGATTATTGTGTATGATTATGAACACTTAATAATGATTTAACCCGGCCACTTTCCCCCAAATGCATTGTTAATACCACAAATAAATCAATGTCAGTTCTGAGGCGATTTGATGAAGAACGCATCCAAAGGTAACTCGGGGTACCGTTTTACTAAACGATTTACGGAAAATATGTACGCAAGTCAAAACTGAGAAACATGTATAGCTTATTAAACGAGAACACAAAATTGAAATGTGACATGTCGTTGGAAGCGTCTCGGGGAGACGTTTCCAATGATGTGTTATTTGCAATATTGCTTCGTCCAATATTAAAATAAGAGGAATTGTTGTTTTAGACATACGCAAATCTGAAACGTAAACTGTATAGTAAAACGATACCCGGATGATCCAAGCTTTCACTATGTAGAATGAAATGTCCATGTCTGGAGAATTCGGACCAACCGAGCTTACCAATTTTTCTTGAAAGACAGACAACTTTCGTATGACTTTTGCGTAGTATAATCAGAGTAATCTCCCTCGTTAATGTAATATCACTGTCAACATTCAAGTTATCAACTAATTTCTATTTTCTTCTGAAAGCAACATAATCAGCATCATCTTCATCATGACCCGCGAATGACAAACCTGCGAACTAAAATGGTTAACTTTGGATATTCCGCTACTGTTGAAATGTTTATAGCGAGTTTGTAATGAAAAGAAGGTTATTCATAATAAAGTGAAAATGGGTGTATGTATTTCATTTGATTTAGCTTTATATTTCACCACAAGAAATCCGAGGTTTTCGCGACCAGATTTCGCACCGAGAGATAATCGCACCTTAGTTCAATCATGCTGTTGTTGTTGTTGTTAATACTGGCAAAGCAAAATGGAGGACTGGGGATTCATCATCATCATCATCATTACATACAGCGCCCCTTCATGATTAAAGATTTTGCGCCGATTCTTTCACTGCTTGTTGAAATGTTTGCATCGTGTAATGAATAATTGGTGATTCATAATGAAATTGAAATAAATGTTTTACACATGCTTGTTACTGTACATGTTTTATATTTTTTTGATTTTAGGATTAGCTGGAACCATTATAAGGGAACGTCAATGAATTTGCAGAAAATGCGGAGATTTGGAAAACAACTTTTTATTATTCTAGGCTCAATTGGGCTCGCAACTATCCTTGCAAGCGTTTTCTACCAGAGGCACAGCAGCCTTAGTCACAGTAAGTCTCATGATACCATAGGAATTATTGATGTACTATATACTTTCTTACGCCAATCTTTATAAGCTTTAAAAAGACAAAATCTTAGCAACACCCAAAAGCCCATTACAAGCACTGACAGATTTCCTTTATATAGGCGTCTGTTCTTTTGTTAAACCCCTATTTCACGACATATCAAATTATTTTCTGGTTTTTATGCAATTTTACTCCACCTTTTTCTACCGTCAACTCTGTATGCTAACGTCTTGTCATATAATAACATTATTTGCTATGGGGTGACTATGAGATATTAAACTGTTATTTTCGTGAGCGGAAAACATAAAATAGAATAACTTCATGAAACATTGTGAATAATTACTATGGTGTAACTTATAAAAACAACTCTCAATCCTGCTTCCTAGATACATAACCGACTTGTATTCGTTGCTGCTTGCAACACGGAAACTCATGACATTTATTGACGTTCGGAAAACTCAGTTATGTTTGACTCTGAAGGAGTTGTGAATTTGTATACATGTTCAATTCATATCATAAACCAGGTCGTGTAAAACGTGTTAGAGCATTTCACATAGAGACCGCAATTCAAACAGGAAAGGAATGACAAAGACATCTACATCTCTTCTTATAAATAGAGAAGCGATTCGTCTTCTTTATTAACCCTTTACCAAACGCCAAACTTGAAAGAGTTTGCAGACGACATTTCAAAATGTGATAACATTTAAAAGTAACCTTCTGATAGGGCAGAAAACATTGTTGGAAAAAGGGAAATTGCTCGTTCAGAGCAGTCTCTCCTTTTCCCACAATGTTTTGCAAAGTCGTCTGCAACAATCTGATCAAATGTTGTTATATGTTGGTTATAGGTTAACCCATGGTCATATCCCCATTTAATTTGTTGCAGCACAAGATGGCTATAGATCAATCGATTTATCCAATCTTTTGCAAACAGATCATGCATATGATGAAAAGGTAAGTCAATAAACCCTTCACTTCTAGACATTGTTCCCCATCATTCACCGTCTGTTAATTACGAAATACAGACTGTACACGCTTTGCTGAGTATCTAAAAATAAGGTTCGACCACGTGGTTAGAGGACACTGTTACCACGAGAGCATGGACGCTGTTATACAATAATATATGTAACTTCTGCATCTGCTGCTAATGTCATTCTTTCGAATTGGACAAAAAATAGTCTCTCTGTGTGACCAGAGAGTTATCATCAGCGTATTATACTTATATGGGTTGATAATATTTCCAATAGGAGAAAAAGAGATTTTTTCTATATATAACGTCCATGTAATTTCAAAGTCATCTGCTGCAAATGTCTTTCGTTCGAATTGGTCCGAAAACAGTCTATCTGTGAAGAACGAGAGAGTTATCATCAGCGTGTGATACTTATATGGGTTGATAATATTTCCATGCGAGAAAAGGATAAATTACTCATTTACATATGATTCAATGTAATTTCAAACAACACATCTTGTTATAAGATTGAATAAACAAAAGATACTTGTACCAATACATAAATGAAAGAAATGTTCGAGGTAATTTCTAACAATTGTTTTTTTCCAATAGGATATGCATATCTATACAAAACTTCAAATGATCAGCCATAGTATAAGACTTATTTTGGTTTAACCCTCTCCAAATGCAGCAAATGGATAGTTGAAATACAGATCACATTTACCACATCTAAAAATAAGGTTGGCAGCAATTTTTTGTCAATGAATAGCAATTCCTTCTTACTATGAAGATAGTATTTCCAACAGAATGTTCTAACATCTTTAGTATGTAATATCCACATTTGTTGAAAACAGAATAATCCATCAATCAACTAAAATATGCTTCCAATTTGAGCACATATCAAAGAATATTTGCATTTATTTATGATATTTAATGGCGTTTCCTTCTTCAAGTGAAAGTAAACAGACACAATGTTATTATGAATCCTAGTAACTGCATTGTGACTAGTAAAAACGAAGGCAACAACATGACAAAATGCCATGACAATTTGTTTTCAGTTGAAAATTATATTAACCCTTATAGTGCTTGAGCCGACTTCATGCTTATGCAAACCAGTTATATCTAGACCAGCCGCCAAGTGAATTGGCGATTGTCCTATGATCTAACCGGTTTGCTACTCCGAGTATCTTTCCGCGTCAGAATTAAGCAGATATGGAAGGTCTCGGAAAGCAGGCGATACAAAAATATATTTTTACAAAATTATCCAGCATTCTATGGGTTAAAACCACTTTGTGAAAAGAGGAGAATGGCACACTGGAATCAACATTTTGTTTAATCAAAGTAGTTATATTAAAGACTTGTGCAACAAATCAGAGTGTGGCATTATGTAGTAAAAGATAACATACCTTAAACAGAAAATAAGTAAGAAGCCAATGTGATGTAAGGAAATCTTTCAAAACAATCAATATCTCTGTCAATAACAAATAGTCTCACCCAAAAGCGTATGAAATAATTAATGCTCTTGCTTTATCCAGTTAATAACTACAATTTCCTTATGTTTTCAAAATATTTAGACATGATTATTTACATTGAAAAGTTGCAATTAATGAGTTTAGTACTTCGAACAAAAATAAGAGAACATTTTTGACAGTACTTAAAGTCCTTGTGATAAAAATGAATGATTGCTGTGGAAAAAAATGGTTATTATTCTAATTTGTCATAGTGCACTTGTTTCATATGAAGTACATGGTTGAACTTGTTGTGATCAAAGCAGATATAACTACATTTAAAAATAATTCATTCAATTTCATCTTTCGCCACAATGTTCCATTCTCAAATCAGTAGCAGAAAATGCAATTGTCAGAGATTATCATTGAACAGGAATAGTTTTAAGTTTACAATTGGCAAAAGTTATCTGCTGCAGACATTCCTATATTGTAGAAACACAATGGGAAAGTAATTGTCATACGAATCTTTCCTTACCTAGCTGCTTAAAGTATTTTTTTACTTTTTTGAAAATGAAAACAAATGTGTGTTCTAAGGGAAGTTCTCTGGTTGAATCAATATTTTCTTAATACAATCATTTCTACTGGTTCTTTCTATATGGCAAACACAGACAGTTCTGTCAGTGTTATTTTTTATTCTGTAAGGTCTTACGAACAATGTCCGTAACGAAGCATAGCTAGAAAAATCCACTTTGGATTTTATGTCCCCCATGAGGATTCGATCCCGGTTCTCCCGGGTGACAGTCCAAGACATAACCACTGAGCTAAAGAGTCGGCTCAGTACCACAGAGGTTACATCTTGTCCTGATTGATTGTTGCTATGCTGTAGAGAGTGAGGCGGCTACGTAACAAAGGTTTTTTCATGGAACTCTTTTGTTTGGAACAGAAAACAGAGATTTGAAAATTTTCTTGTATCTAAATGCCAGAAAATGAACACTTTAATCATAATACATTGATATCTTTAAGTTCCCTTATTGCATTGAATGTCAGCACCGAAAATCGTGGATGTTGTAGCCATTTTCCTACTATGCCAGGCCCAGATATTTCTCTTTCAGAGTTTGTTGTTTAAAGGAGACAGATGAACAAATACAAGTTAAAAACAAAGTCTATGTTAAGGCAGTTCTTGTAGTACATGTGTTGTGATGAATATGTATACATGTACATGAAACATTGATGGGAAATAATTATAAAAAAAAGTAATAGTCGAAGTTAGATCATTCCAAAACACTTTGCTTTAAACTGTCCTTTCTTTGACAAAATGTTTACCAGAATCTTTTCACTAAATTTCAGGTCATATCCATGATCATTCAGTATTAGTGTGACTGTTTTCTTCATGATTTAGTATGTATGTAAACATGCACATTGTAGACATGAAACATATCTAAAAAGGGACTATGGTCCCTGGGATAATTTTGCTCATTATTGGTTAAGTTGGCTTATATGTCACAATGGTGCTTAACCTTTTCACTCATAAGGGAACTGTGACTGGTCCAATGTGAAAGTAGTGAAAGCAACATCAGATGAAAAAGGAGACAATGTATTTTCAATATTGTGTAATAATAATTTGTAAGGATGAGGTTAACACAAAGACCTAATAAACATTAGGTCTTTGGTTAACACCATCACATTCATTAATTGAGGCTCTTGGCTAGGACGCCCGTTTTGACAAACATTATTACCGCCTTACCTGTTTTACTAATACCCCAAAGAGCTTGCAGAAATATATAAGAGAAAAATCTGTGTAATGATTTTTCTCCGCACCTAAGAAAGACATTAGCAAGATTCAGATGTACTAGTCTGGAACTTAATATAGAGGTAGGCAGGTATTTCAACATTGATAGTAAGAACAGAACATGGATACATTATTTTATGAACGATGGTTCTCTTTTCATAGGAGATGAATATCATGCATTTTTTCACTGTACACTATATAGTACAGATAGATACTCATTCTCATATTCTTGGTACAATGGAGGAAATGATATGAGACACTTTTACAGTCTGATGACTAAAACGAATATGGTTGTTATTAAAAAAAAATAGCGAAATCCATATCTGGTTTAATGGATTAAAAATGAATCCATAACTAGCTGATTTTCTTGAGCAATTTTTATCTCTAAATGTTAAGTACTCAATAACAACATAACGAGCTTCAATTTTCATAGGGAAGTCAGAAATGTTACTTATCCTATTAATTTTCTTTCTGTATTTATTTTCTTCTAACCAGAATTCCTTTTAGTTAACTAAAGCTAATTATGTCATTTTCTCCCTAATGAGTTAGGCATATGAAACATACGAAACATAGGAAACAATGGGTGACAGTGGTGCAGTGCCGTAAAATACTTCTTCACCTAATGACAGTAGATCATATGAACGCAACGTATGCAATATTTAAAAAAAAAGAATATAAACGGTAACTTCAATCAAATTAATTACCACATTCTTTCCCTTTTCAGAGCGGTGTTATCTATGATTGCTTCACGACAGGAATCAAACGAGTACGTCCGAGGCTGGAGAAAGTACGCGCATTTTACCCGGATACGACGGGGTACGAATCAGAGGACCCGACTGAGAGGCAAAATTCCTTCAAACAAATATTTGAAGACCAGGTCTGGTTAGCGAATAAGACACAGACTATAGACAAGATGTCTAAAGATTACCATGCTTCTGGTCATGGGTCCACACTTATAGCAGCTCAGGTTTGTTGAATATATGGCACATATGTACACTAGTTTCTGTTCCGTAATTAATCGAACTGGAATGTTCTAAACCCTTTACCAAACGCCAAATTTTCGACTGTCCCAAATTGAAAGAGTTTGCAGATGACATTTCAAAATGTGATGAAATTGAGAAATAATATTCTGATAGGGCGGAAAACATTGTTGGAGAAATGAGAAATTGCTCGTTAAGAGCAATTTCTCCTTTTCCAACAATGTTTTCCAAAGTCGTCTGCAACAAACTGGTCAAATGGCGTTACTAGAATGCGACACCTGAATGATATCACGGGTACCCACTCGACGAATAACTCTTAAAGCGAATTGTTCACCCTTTAACAGCCCATTCGAGCGTCACATTTACAAAATTCTAACGTTCGCAACTGTCTGATATTTACCGAAATTACCGGCATAACGTAAACTGTACCGAATAGTACCGAATTATTTGATATCATATCCGTCCTTCTAGATGATTTAAACTTTTATTCGAAATTATTTGTCATCCAAAACATTGAATTTACCAGAAATCATATCATTAGGGCATAAAAAGGAAGAAAATTACATTATAATATTTGGTTGCATGATGAATTTCAAACACCGACCTGTCTGAACATGAACTGCGTGATGCCGGTATGTACCGTGACTTGACATTTCTTCTGGCCCTCGCTACACACATTTGCAACTTGTTTAGAGGTAACCGGGTACATATTGTCGCGCGTCGTCTTACTGTTTAAAATCGATAATGTACATGTAGCCCAGCGGATTTCGTTGAAAACTTTGCACACAAGCAGCCCTGGACCTACTGATTAAAATAAGATGATGACCCATTTCATATCTGTCCAAGATGGCCGCCATTTTCCAAGATGGCCGCCAAAAATGCCATTTTGTACTTATATCAATATTAAGTGGCATCTAGATCAATCTTAATCATGAATTTAAAGTAGCAATATATCTGTTATCTTTTGAAACAGTATACTACATTAATTTCATAAATGGGGTCGGCCTGGTCTAATTTCCACCCATCTCCACCATGTTAAATAGCAAACGTTTAAGCAGTCACAGAGACAAACTGCTCCCATACCGAACTTTCTCATGACCATGTCACCTTTAAACTATCTTAACACAATCTATTTGGGGGGTTTAATGTGCATCATGACCGATCCGTTTTTTTGCTATCGGCTGATTTCCAGAGAGGGTGCGTGTCAATTCAAATAGTAGAGGTCACGACCAGACTGATAACAGACATCTTTGGTTCTCACCGCATGGAGAAGTAGTCCTGTAAAATACAAACAAAACACATTTAAAACATGCAGGAGAAGACAAAGCAATCACACAGTACCAATATATATACTCTAAATGTAACAATTTCCTGTGAAAACACCTTGAAAGTGGGACTTTCAATATTTCAAAGAACTACTTTCTAGTCTACAACGACCCGGAAGTGATTCGACACCGGGCCAACACCTAAATGAGGAGAATTTTTTTATTATGCTGATGTTTTCGCTTTTTTTCTTGGAAATATAGGTCTTGCGATAAATAAAACACACAAATTTAATACCACAAACCGAACAACCCACCACATAGGGCTTTCAAAAATGTCGCTCGGTCGGTAGCGAAAAGCGCACAGAAATGGGCGTTTTGGGGCATTTAAGCAATTTCTTTAAGTGTTCATTCCATTTATAGTATCACACATATTACAATGAATTTAACAGTGTTTTTTGCTACAGCAATTTCACTTTCAATATATGCAAACACATTTCCTACACCATTGGTCTATGTGTCACATTTGTACACTTTTAAGCAAAAATCCACTGTTTTTAGCTAAAAAAATCTACATTTTCCCTCAAAAGCACACCTTAGAATAGATATATGTACCAATTTGAGACATTTTCTAACGTGTAAACACTCTTAAGGTCATCTTAAGGCAATTTATCCATGAACAAACCCCCTAAAAAAGAGTTGAAACAGCCTAGATTCGATGAGAGCCAGCCAATATACATATGGAGATGCACGGTTACCGTAGTTAAGGCCGGGAACCAGCAGGCCTAGCAGCTATTATGTCTTTGAAATATTGAAGAAAAATGGCCAAACCGCAAAACATGAAATGATCAATGCGACATAATTCCATTTACACCCATATCCAAGAGGACCATGCAAATTTTGCCGGTTTTAGTAGAAAAACATTCCGCGAAATAGGGAGGAAAATGAGGCGTGCAAGGCGAAAACAAGCACAACATCTTTTTGTATGAATTTTACATAAATTGGACTGTTGGACAGATTGAATATGCAGATCTAAGCAGACACATTCAATTGAATAGAAATCATGTAGAGTATAAACCAATAAACAACTGAAACGATAAAACATCCGAAGGCAGAAAGCAAAGCGAAAATTGAGTATTCGTGCTCACATGTAATTTCATACCATTTGAGCAAATAATTGCATTCGGTGATCAGGTGTGGGTGGGAAATGTCATTTCGGACCAGACGATATCCCCCAGAGGTAGATATTGCGTCTTCAGGTTAGAAAAAAAGGTTTTTAGCCCAAGAACACATCTGTTAAGTATCACACTAAAAGTAGTCTGTCCCTTGTTAAAAACAAGCGAGGCAGCATGAAATGAAATGTCACCAACAGTTTTTCATGATGAAACATTGTGGAAAAAGAAACCATGTTGTTTTTAGCTTTCTTCTTGACATCATTCTAAACAGTAAAGGAGAAAACTTGTTAAACATGGAGCTTGTGTGACAGAACTGATGATTCTTCCTATTCTTGAGGCTACCCACACCAGTCAATAATTCAACCAAATGTCAAATAGTATATATCGGTATTTTCAGTACTTTGATTTCGTATAAAAAGCAACAAATCTGCCTTTATCGATCTCAAATATTGTTAAAAAATGGAAGTTCTAAGCTGTTATCATTTTTTTGACCTTGCAAAGTTGAAATCGACGCAAAACAGATGGAATAAGGCAGGGGAGCTACTCTAACCAGACTTTTCCGGGGTTTTCCGTCTCAAAATTACAAAACGCTTAATAATTCAAAAAAATCCACAAACCCTTGAGAAATATTATAATCCAATTGATTCCTGTGTTCACTGCTACTAGAATCACACATTTCGTTGAATTAAACTCAATAATAAAGAATCTATGACACTTCACAATTTCTTCATATAGGGGTCGGCCTGGTCTAATTTCCACCCATCTCCACCAAGTTAAATAGCAACCGTTTGAGCAGTCACAGAGACAAACTGCTCCCGTACCGTACTTTCTCGTGACCATGTCACCTTTAAACTATCTTAACACAATCTATTTGGGGGGTTAAATGTGCATCATGACCGATCCGTTTTTTTGCTATCGGCTGGTTTCCAGAGAGGGGGCGTGTCAATTCAAATAGTAGAGGTCACGACCAGACTGATAACAGACATCTTTGGTTCTCACCGCATGGAGAAGTAGTCCTGTAAAATACAAACAAAACACATTTAAAACATGCAGGAGAAGACAAAGCAATCACACAGTACCAATATATATACTCTAAATGTAACAATTTCCTGTGAAAACACCTTGGAAGTGGGACAATATTTCAAAGAACCACTTTCTAGTCTACAACGACCCGGAAGTGATTCGACACCGGACCAACACCAAATAAATACTTTCTCAGATTTTCAAAATGGCCGCCATATACCGACAGAGCCACCAAAATGTGTTATTTGTTTCATTTTTTGGGACGTTTCTTCTATTGAAAGTTTAATTTTGCAGGTATTCATATAGCAAATTATGTATCAAGACTGTCCTTTGTCATTTGGACAATTACAGCTAAGTAAAACCTCTTCAAAACTTTCTCAAAATTTTCAAAATGGCCGCCATATACCGACAAGGCCACCAAAATGTGTTATTTCTTTCATTTTTTGGGACGTTTCTTCTTTCTAAAGTTTAATTTAGCAGGTAGTCATATAGCAAAGTGTTGTACCAATACTGTCCTTATTCATATAGACAATTACAGCTAAGTAAATCTCTTCAAAGTGTTGGTTTTCTTCTCCCTATGGGGACACCAGAATGTTTAAGCGTGCATCTTAAATAACACAAAGTTTTCTCTGCTGTTCTTATTCTAGTGTCATTGACTTTTGAACAATAAGAAGATAAGGATTGAATTTATGATTTTGAATTGACAATTATTATTCAGTTATTCATTACAATGTTTATTTTATCAGGATGATCCACCACAATGAACATGTATTTTGATAGATTAGATCCTAATACTATGATAAAATTATTAGAAGCCAACTGAAATTTAAAACTGGTTCGCTTACATATACTCAATTACATAATATGCATTATATTCTAAACTAATCTTAATAGACATATTTAATGAATTTAGTAGTGTTTCTACCCCTTTTTAAAAGTATTTGAATGGTTGTTCCGCTTGTAATAAAGCAATATCTACAACCAACTGTTATTCCCCTTAGATGGGAAAACGCCATTTGTCTCAAGATGTCTGCATTAAAGAAATTTATACTAAACAGACCCCATTAAGTATATCATGAAAATGTATCTTAACATATCGTTTTTTTTTAATTGTTTCTCAATTACTATTTTAGAATTTTTTGCTGTTAAATATTACAAGAGTTGTATGCTCTCGCCAAGCAAATTAAGTGACATTTCTCAATGTCTCATGGAGAGGATAAGCAAGTTATAATGCTTGGAGGGTTACCTATTGAGATGGTAGCTTTAGGTCACTGGTTAGATGGATCCAGCTGGACAAGTGTTGTTGTGGAATCTAACATTGCCTCTTCTGAAACAGCAGATTCCGTTCTGAAGGCATCACATATGATGCGTACACGACACATACATCAGGTTACAGCATGTGCATTATACATACTAATGAGCACAGTATTTAATTATTATATCTGTACTGTTAATGACAGTTCCACACCCATGTCATTTGAGGCCTGGAGGACACAAATATCTGCTGAATCACCACAGTTTCAGAATTCATCCATTACTCTTGACTCCGAGTTGATCTAGTCTGACATTGGCGATGGCTGACCATGTGTAATCCTCTTTGGCGGCCATCTTTGATAGTTTTTGACATTTTTTAAAAGCTATGAAACATTTTTCCTGATCTCTAACTATCAGGAATATCAAAATTAGTATATTTATAAATAATTGGGGTAATATCTCTGAAAAAACTGCATAACCACTTGGTTGATAGCAAATTCGAGAAAAAAAGTCATATATGGCGGCCATCTTGGATTTTGGCAGCCATCTTGGAAGGTTGTTCGATGGGTCCTCATCTTATTTTACTCTGAAGGTATCAAACTATCTTCAGGCAAAGTTTCATGCTTTTATCACAATTTGCACAATTTCCTCCAAAAACCAACGAAATCCGCTGGGCTAATGTGCGAATGCAATAATCTGTGTTCTTAAATCTAGTTCATTTATAAACAGTACATATCTCTCGTTTTCAATGAAATAAAATCTTTCAAATCTTAGAAAAATGGCCACCATTTTAAACGTCATTTTTTGACGTCATCGCATAACCGCTCGAGACATTTCGCGTTTTCTGCCCATCGGAAAAAAAGGAGTAATAAACTACGATTTCTCCAATACATATTTGTCCCAGCTATGACACATATACCAGAACAAACTTAGGCTTACCTTACACATCCCGATTGCATTCGGATCGTCTCCGAGTAAGAGCGGAAAGGACTGGCTCTACGTAAATTTATTGTCAAACATTGCCTTTATATCTACCAATAGTGAACCATTCGCTGAATGAAGACTGGTTCTACATAATTCATTGCCACTCATGATTTTTTTCCTCCAATCGTGAGAAAACCATTCTATCGAAGAACAAAACACGAACAACAGGATCGGCAACACCGCTTCAAACCTTAAATTGGACACAGTGTTCAACTCCTTGAAAGGACCATGTATCGCTGGTTGTAGGTAAGAGAACTTTCTGTACTTTTTCATTTCGTTATGAAACAGCATACATAAATAGACCATTTTCACCAAAAATCGTCATAGAAAAATCGAGAAGGCGAGCCCTCGTCACGCCTCGCTGAAGATGCTTCCTACAATGTAAACAAACATCCCTCTAAAAAGACTTCTCCCTTGTAAGCAGAACTACAGCACTCACTTTTTAGTTTTATGGTACATGTTACTTGCAGTACTAGGTTAGAAAATGTGTCTTGCCCAACAACACTCCACGGTGAAATAAGTGGTCACCTTCTATTCAGGGATTACACCCTGCAGGCTGCAGTAAAGATCTAATGTTTATGTTTGTCATTTTCGCGGTGTGTAAGGAAAGCGTTAGGTACACATCGTGTAGATGGAATACATTATTATGCTGACCAATAAAGCAACGATGTCAACTCGTCAGTTGCGGACATGGATTATTTGTTATTGTTGAAGCTTTAAGATGTTATTTTAGATAACAATGGCAGCATGAATTCCCTTTTCAAAAAATGAAATACCCTGTAAAGTATTTGATTATATATGCAACCTTATTCGTTTGGCAGTGTCTTATTTTACTTGATTCCAGTGATAATATAATTCCCAAACATTGAATTTTTCTTGCAAGTGAGAATTTTGGACCAAACTGCAAAGGTTTAGGGTAATAGATGCCTTAGTTGTGTTTTCTTTATTATACAGAATGCATGATGGTTGGAAATATGACAATTTCAAACAAGCTTCCAAAGAAAAGATGATGCAGACCTGTATAAACATTGACTCTGTTTTATAGTACAAGTAAGTAGATCTACATATTCTTTCCCATATCCCTTTGAACTTTACAAACATAAGTGTCATAAACATAGAAGCTAGTGGTGAAAGTGGTGGACTCAGAACTCGAGGGGGGGGGGGGGCAGGGCCAGTCCCACCAAGACCTCTTGTTTCGTGGGAATGGCCTTTGGCAAGTCACTTCAGAGCCCTAGCCTAGTACTGGGGTATCCAGGAAAGCTGCTCCAGAACTGAAAAATGTAGGTACGGCACTGACGGACAGGACCCATATAGAACCTGTGTCAGTTAATGACTCTAATATAAATCTAATTATAACAAAGGAGCAATCTCTCAAATGTCAAAGTGGTTTTTCTCTCTAATTCAAACATCTCTGATTGGATTATAGCATAATTACATAATATGATTTGCAGCACAGTATTCAGGAAACAAGCAAGTTTGACAAAGGTTGGAATTCTTAACATGTCCTCCTTTTATTACTTTGTTTTTTAAAAAAAAATAATTATACATAAACGTTGATGAACTTGGTGTTACTCACAATTTGTAATTGACTTTTCCTTTTTTATTTTTTTGAAAACCTTGGTTTGAATGAGAATGAAAGAAAATAAATCAAGACAGGTTGAAATATAGATTTTTATCATCAATCAGTCCTTTTTTTCCTGTCAGCTTACTGCTTCAATTGATTGCCAAGGGGAAATAATTATTTCCAATGTTACCAATTAAGAATGATCAGTCAGGGCCTCCGTGGCCTTATGGTTAGAATACAGAACTTGAAATCACATGGCCTCTCTCCACGTGGGTTCAAATCCTGAGAGGAATATGGATTTTCATATCTCCCAACTGACTTATGGAAAGCCGATGGCTCTACCCGCCTTGACCAGCCCTTATGGGTAGTTGAGTATAGGGCCTTCCTCCATCATTAATAGTCGGGCATCGCTACATAACTGAAATAATGTTGATGTAAAACCCATATAAAAAAAGCATAATCAGTAAGTTAAATGTGGCCAGTATTGACAAAAGATTGATATTTTTTATTTTTCTCTTTTAAAAGCCAAATCTGATGACTACCTGGCAGAGTAAGGAGTGGGTAACAACAACAAAATATTCAGTGATGGAGGATCACATTGATTTGATGAAAATTAAAAACAGATGAAGATTTACATGGACATACCATAAACCTATATGTTTGATTTGTAAAAAGTTTTAAAGCTTAGTTTTCTCTTCAAAAGACTTATTTCATGAAGAAAAAATAACATTAACAATGATATATCATATTTAATGGATAGTGTTTAGTGTTAGTTGGTACTGGCAACATCAAAGGACAATAATATAGAAAAGTTGTGATGGACTATGGAATATTCTATAATGATAAGACTGTCACATGTGTCTCATATTTTCTTTTTTTTTCAAAAAGCCTTCAAAAACCCAACTCAATCAAATAAATGAGACCAAAGGAATACCAATACCTTGTTAAAGCTGCTTAGTAAGCCTGCAGCAGGCCAATGGAAGACAGTAACTTGAGTGATTACTTCAATTTCTTTTCTACCTATTGCATGTGTATGAAGTTACCAAAAATGAGAGTTGAATTTGCATACATCAATGTTAAATTATTTTTTATTTTTTCTCTTTTAGTATTTAAGGTAAACCTTTTAATACTTAACACAATTTAAACCAATTATCACAAAGGGAAACAGGCTCAGAGAGAAAATTTTCCTTGTCACAATTGCTTTTATTCATTTGATAAAGAAATTTTAATTAATATCTGTTATTGCTTTAAATTTGAAACAACATTTTGTAAAAAAATGGATAAAAGTCTTAATGATGTATATCTTAGAATATTTGTTAATATTTTTTATTTGAAAAAGTTGATCACAAATGTTTCTGTCATATTTTTCCAACTCTAAGGATTATTTTCTATTCAAATGACGAAGGCCAGGGAACTGGTGATGTGGTGAATGAAAATATCAAGCTGTGGCTTTATTTTTTCAACCAATTTGTTAAAGCAAGGAATTAGAATACATGGACTAACCCTGCCTTCTGATTATCACCCTTACATTATATTAATCATTTATTGCATGCAGTACTCTTTTTAAGTTCTTTTATAGATAAAAAATACATATAAAAAGCAGTGTTCTATGTGTGAACAAAGGTTAATAAAATATTAATGAAAAATTATAGAATCTTTTTCTTTTATTTTAAAGTTTTTGGCTACAACAAAGCTATTTGTTGTATTTGAATGATCCTTTGGAGATCTGCTAAGCAATTTATTTGGGATTTCCTTATCTACAGTAAAGAAAAATTCAAACAAATACCTGATTAGCTTTCTATATGATGTAATTTAGTTACCTAAGAATGTACAAGCAGATGAGTATGTTGTTGAATATTGTCTGATACTATTAACCCAAATGACTCTTCTTCATCACCAAATGACATGTTGTTGGTTCTCATGATGATTTAACCCTTTCCCAAACAACACATTTTTGACTGTACCAAATTGAATGAGTTTGCAGACAACATTTCAAAATGTGATGAAATTGGAAAATAATCTGATAGGCCAGAAAGTATTGTGGGTAAAGGAAAAATTGCTCGTCACGGGCAATTTCTCCTTTTCCCTTAATGTTTTCTAAAGTAGTCTGCAACAAAGTGGTCAAATGTCATTATTGTTTGGGAAAGGGTTAAACCAGTACTTACAACACATAATTTTGTGAAGAAAATTATAGGTTTTCATGCAGAGACAGACTTGTGGTTCAAATATTGTAGTTTGGTGGTTCTGACATTCCATGAGCAGTTTGTTCTTACATGATGAATGTCTCATTATTGATGAAAGGCCCTCATACATAGCTCAAGCAAGCTAATCTTATACCTATATAAATCATATACCATCAAAAACGTTTACCAGGAGTCTACAAGGAGACTTATCCTTTTACTGAGACCTATCTAAATGTGACCAAGATGACAGCTTTGTTACAAAATGAGTATTTGCTCCCCAAAGTAAGCCAATTCTTATACTTCCGCAAAGTTGTACTCTGAATTTAGATTGAAACACATATTCATTAATATGTAAGTTTTTTTCACAAAACCCATGCCATTGAGTTGAGAGAGCGGTCTAGAGGCAATGCCTTAGTTCATATTAAACTACGATTTCTCCAATACAAATTTTCCCAGCTATAACACATATACCAGAACAAACTTAGGCTTACCTTACATAATATATATAGTGTGCACTAAAAGTTAACGTTTAGATTTCGCACAAAATAAGCATGAAAATTAAACCCCCAAAAGTAGTCGTCTTAGATAACATTTCGTTCCTAGAACAGAACAGAATAGAATATTTTGTATCTGTTCTCTACACTACATTCTATATATAGTTTGGTAATGGGTGTGATATCTGTGCAGACTCTGTGAACGTTTGTAACGTTCGAAATATGTTCACAAAATGTTGCACGATCGTTATAGGTGCACAGAGCAAATCAAACTACTCGCAGGATGACTTCCCTTTGCTTAACTACAATACAGTACCACTGCTTTCACAGAAATCACATGACCATTTTTTATCAGTCATGGGTATGTAATCTGTTTCCACAGTCCACGGACTGAGTATTAATACACTAGGCGTTTGTTAATATTCGATGCATTTAATTCTCATTTTTCCAATAAAGTAACGGATTAGTTTGGTTGCGATTAACGTAACGCCATTAGAATTATTATATTTTGCATCTTTTTTTATTTTGATTGGGTCGGGGAAGCTCAACTGACTAAAGTTACAATACATAGATACATATTTTGATTCTATAACCAATATTCTAAGAGGTAAAATGCTAGGCTTCGTGGACACGACTAGGCTCTATGTTGGTGTATTTTGTTGAACCTTTGAAAATATATAGGTCTTATTTTTGTCCTTTTCAGACCCCACTCATATTGCTGAACTCGTTGATTGACCGCCTAAAGTTGCTGCTTAAGAAATCTGTCATAACCATTGTGGATATTCCGTGTGGTGATTTCCACTGGATGAAAGAGCTGGTTGGTCGAAGGCTTGATGTGGATTACACGGGTATTGACATCGTGCCAACACTTATACAGCGACATCAGAAACAGTTTGGGCACATGCGCAATGCACGTTTCGTTAATTCGGACATTGTCAGATCAGGATTGAACAACGCGTACGACATCATATTCAGCCGGGACATGCTTCAACATTTAACAAATGCTGACAGCATGCGAGTCCTTGGGCATTTCTCTTCTAGCGGAAGTAAGTTATTGGTGACGACAAATCTTTACACTGAACAAAATACAGATCTTGTCGTATCAAGTTTGGGGAGGTATCGCCATTTGAATCTGATGCTACCGCCTATTAATTTGGTGCCTCCCCTTTGCTCTCTGGAAGACAACTTTGATAATGCTTATAAATATCTGGACGTGTGGCGGCTACCGTTGAGTCAGAATAATTCTTAAGGGGCTCTTCAAACTTGAAAGTGGGTGGGGTACCCGAAAAAAAAAGCAGTTGTTCCATTTTCTCTAATAGTTAAACTTTGTTTACCTAAATATTACCCAACATATTAAGGAAACTTAATGGCAGTTACAAGCAAATATTATTCAAAGTTTGCAAATAAGATACATAACTTACTTTGTCGCAAGGCACCTCATCGCTAATCAAACAAAACTATCTCACAGTTTTCTGTTAAAATAACAATTGATACATGTAATTACTAGTTCTAGGAATGGAATTCTAGCGTGATTTCATTGCGCAATATCTACATGCGTAAACTATGAATGTAGTACCTTAAATAAAGTATGGTTGGTGAAATATTCCAATAATTACACATGCCATTATATTAACTGCTATGGTCTTTTGGCGCTTATTTGGTCAAGGACTTGAAACGAAAATAACTATCATTCTATAAAACATATTAATGCGTGTATAGGGTTTAACACTGTTTCAACAGTAGTTCAGTACTACTACTAATGACATCAAACAGTTTTCTTAATGAGAAAAACGAAAATTTTGCATTTACGACAATACCATTCAAAACAAACAGCATTTCGAAATTAGACCAATCACTTTCATATCTATTTCCACTTATTAAGAAATATAAATTTACCTGCTTAATTTTGAATATTCTTCTGGGCAATCAGTCAATAAGTCCATACAATAAGTCTCATGTCGCCTCCCTTACACTGTGTAGTGTAGACTGCACCATGATGTCCTTCATTATCTTTAACCTATATAATAATCATGGTATTGAAAATAATTCTCCCAAACAATTAAATGCTTTTTCCTTTTTATATAGCTTTTTTTCTTTTCCAGCATCGTGTGATAAACTGTGTCTTCCCCGTTGTTAGCTCAATCTCCTATGTTTTCCTCATGAGTCCCCCTTGTTCTTTCTCATTAATTATCAAAGTCATTTCAAAACAACTTTTTTACAGTTATAAAAACATTGACATCTTAGAATAGAAAGATACAAAATAAAAGTAAAATAACGTAGATAGATAACCACAGATTATCAAAACGAAATGACTGTGTTGGCCAACGTACAATTCATTTTTGACCACGTTTTCTTATTCGTTGAATTTCGTGCACCCTCGTGTCTAAAAACTTTTTTGACAGCTAAACAAACAAACGTCGGACGGATTAACCCAATGTTTAAAATATAAAATCAGATTAATTATAACGTCTAATACCACATCTATGTTGTATCAAATATCATCACCATAGAAACACATTACCTTCCCTTGTAGCATATCACGTTATCTATATTATATTATCTCAACTGTCATGTCATTTCAAATAAATATTTTTGTCAATATTAAACCGTTCTACTTACCAAGCAATCGTATAATCGGATACAATCAGATGATTATGTTTCAAACCCTAATGCCTAGTTCACACGAACGGCGAATAATACGCTTTAGATCATCGGGCAAAGCGCCGTCAATTTTGTTAACTTTTCCAAAGATATCACGATCTCTTACACTCTGATAAGCTTTGATAAGCTCTGATACCCTCTGATACGAGTTGGTTGCTGCTTTGTGGGACAAATTATCTCACGACTTGTTACGGTTCCTCACGCTTTGACCAAGATCATTCATGCTTTGATAAGCTTTATTAGGCTTTGATGCGACCATGACGCTTTAAATCAGGCTCTGACCCGTTTATCAAGCTTTGTTGTGGATTTTTACGCTATATTGCGCATTGGGAAATGGCGAGATCGCCGATTGCATGCCGATTCTAACCCAGAGCATATGGAAAGATGCAGTAGATCTACAAAATCGTTGCATCTTTGACCCCAAAACACGATGGCAGAACAACAATATCATTAAGTACAAGTCGTACCAGAGCATGATCTTATCTGAAGAAGACATGCTTTCTGTCTCCCTGTTGTATAACTACATATTAGTCATTGAGGCGGAAGAGAGGGAGTAAGAACAGAAAAGACAATTTGAGGTTGCCCCTAAACAGGAGGGAGTAGACCATTTATTAGGAGCTAATTAACTCATTATTTTCTTCACTTTTCTTAAAAGTTTATCAAGAAAAATCTACAAATATTTTAGATCATTGATAAGAATAGAGAAATCAAAAATTCAAGACGCGAAAACGGAATCGGAATGACATTTTTTCAATATAAGACTTCAAATATATATCTTTGGAAGTTTGGATCGGTTTTCAAAAGGGGATTTTCCTTTTTTTTTATTTGCATCTTATATGTAGATCCATTTATGTAAGAAGGACTTGCAACAAGGGAATGTCATAGTTCCTCTGTGGAATATCATCATTATCATAGTGTATCACCATTATCATCATCATTATCCATTTTAAAATATCACAAGTGCTAGATTATTAAATAACTAACTCATTATTTTCTTCTCAGTTGATTAAGAAACATCTACTTCTCACGTAAATTATTAATCCAGATGAAGAAAATTATAACCAAACACTCATTTCTTATCAATATTCCACATTATGAGAAGCCAAATGGTTGGGGTATTACGTAATCTGACCACTAATGCCCCATTCTTTATCAAGTTATGGAACGCCGTTTGCACAATAATTCACTTAAACTTTGGGTTTAACAGTTAAACATATGATTTAACTCCTAAACCCAGTTTAACAGACATTAAACCGTTCCAAATCAATTAATATACTAGCCCGAATGATTCAGACGTAGATATTTCATTCTACGTTACACAGTTACAGCTTGGATCATCCGGGTTGGTTACAGGAAAGTTGTACCATATTGCGAAACTGTACTGTTGCCCTTTACGTGGACGCGTATAGGAAATGTGTTATAAGCCGAGAACGCTTAACCCGAAAAAATGTAACCCTACACTTATATCCGAGGTGTATTTCTTATCTCACGGAAATACCTGAATAGTTTTTTTCTCTTTTTTTTCATTTTGGATATAAAGCGTCAAATGCATACTATTTTCTTTTAAAACGTATTGCTTCTCTCATCTGTTTTTCATAAAGATTGGTGTTTTCGCTTTTTCTCAAATGGTTCTGGTTTCGCTTAAGTCTCTTTGCCGACCTTCCTATCGAAGAAAGGCATGAGACGTCTTACTTATTCAAAACAATGGCTTAACCCGTTACCTAACAGTAACGACATTTGACCAGTTTGTAGCCGACGACTTTGGAACTCATTGTGGGAAAAGGAGAAATTGCTCAGAACGAGCAATTTCTCATTTTCCCACAATGTTTTCTACC
This sequence comes from Cerastoderma edule, assembly GCA_947846245.1. Taxonomy (NCBI): domain Eukaryota; kingdom Metazoa; phylum Mollusca; class Bivalvia; order Cardiida; family Cardiidae; genus Cerastoderma; species Cerastoderma edule. Next base: position 8,744,616 of record OX401412.1, on the reverse strand, counting down.
CTATCTGAAGATTATTTTTCAATTTCATCACATTTCTAAATGCCGTCTGCAAACTTTTCAATTTGGGACAGTCGAAAATATGGTGTTTGTTAAAGGGTTAAGACATGACCAAATTTTTTCTATGACTCATATCTTACACAAATTAAATTTTAAAGTTTGATTAACTACATCTAATGTATCATGGCGGATCGTAATACATTAATTTCTTTGCAATTGGGACTTGAATAAAAAAAATAATGGTATAATTAAAACGATTGGTTTCTATATCATCCATTTCTATGCTCGTGTTTATGGATGTCTAGTCTATAGACTATTCAATAAAATATTGCTCAAAAATAAAACCTCTACTATCTCTTTTGATTTTGGTAAGAAGACAGCACCTTATAAAGCACCAAAATCAAAATACTATGACTAGTATATACGTTGTAATTATCATTAATATGTAATGTATGTTTATCTGTTAATAACCATGAGTCTCTTGTAATTCATACTTGAATGGCCGTATGCATATATTTTAATGTTTTTAGGCTAAGTAATTGTTTTAGTACATTTATGAAATGTAAATGTATATGGATGAGACTTTAATAAATTAATATATATGTATATATAATTCGAGCCTGCCACAAATTGTCTACATAGCGGAATTAAGAAATTTAGTTTGTGAAATGTGTCACAATTTCTTTTGTTCATTAAGACATTGCGAGGCGTCGTGGTAGTTTTGCAATAAGCATTAAATAATTGACAACAGACACCTGATGGCTTCCCATTCATTGTAAAATGTTTACCTTTAGGTTCCACAGCTATAAGCATGAATGCATTTTTCTCCCCCATCCTATCGCCAAATATCTTTTCCTCCTTTATTCACTGTGTTAATCTGTATTAACCTTGGTTTACCAGCTTGATTCCGGTCAAAATGATTATTCCGCCGGGAAATATCTATAGAGGTTTCAGATGTGATGTGACTTTATTCTCGAATATGTTGCATAGCATACTTGCTAGATGATCGATGCATGGATGTGCTTTGGTCTCCCATAAGACTAATAACAGTTTGTATTGACGGTCATGTATATTAATACCTATTTATGTATATATTTCATTATTCTGAAAAATCTGAGCATGTAAGCAAGAAATGATACTTGTTTTCAACTTATCTAGGATTACAATTTGAACACCTTTGTTGATTTTTGTGGTATGTTATTATGACGCCCGACTTCAATGTTAAGAGTGTTAAGGTATTACGGTCTATGTATTCAGATGTTACACTGTGTGTTAACGCATATCAAACAATAACGACTTTTAACCACTTTGTGCAGACGACTCTTAGAAAACATTGTGAGGAAATGAGAAATTGTTCGTAATAAGCATTTTCCCTTTTCCCAAAATGTGTTCTGCCCTATCAGAAGATTATTTTCCAAGTTCATCACATTTTGAGATGTCGTCTGCAGACTCTGCAAATATGCCAAATTTATTTCCTTGCTTAACTCGCCAAACATCAAAATACTGACAAACCATGCATTGTTTTGTAAAAGTGCCGTACAAAGAAGGAATCAGTTTATATTACGAACTAGTGGCTAGATGTGTTTTAGGATTGTTGACATATGTTTTAAAGACTCTCATACACAATTTTGTAGAATGATTCCCATCATTTATGTCTCTATTCTATACTTGCTATTATGTAATTCTTAAGTTTAGCAAGGCATCGATGGCTATTTATACACTTTGTCATCGCGATTTCTGATAGAGTTTTTTTTTCTTATTTCATGGCAATGCTTTTTGCTTAGTTGAATTGTATATATGAAATGACACTAAGTTAATTGTTATGTAGATAATTGTATTTTTAAAAACAATGGCTTATATTTCTTAAGTTCTAATACAATGTGTTCCATTCTGTTCTTTTCTATATCTTTTTGCCTTTCGATTACCACCCCAAAATAGGAATAGGTAATCCTTAAGTCTAATGGATTTGGAAATGTTCCATTCTTAAGTACATTGTTGAAAATTTAAGTAAGAAACTGAGACATGATATCGAATAAATGTTGTAAAACTTCGGCAATCAATTGATCTTGTCTCTGGAAACTCGGAATTATTTTTTGAGAATACAGCATCCGTTATTTCCGATAACATTAAATGATCATATAGATCAAAGTCATGTTCCCAAACATAACTTATTGTATCGTTTGGAGAGTTTTCATTTTCAGTCGATGCAGACTCGTATATTGAATACAAGTCGTCTAATAATATGTGGTTTAGTTTGAATGGTTTGACTTTGTGCAGTGGTTTGATGTTTTGCCAGAATGGTTTAAGGTTGTGCTGTGACAGTCTTTTTCTATTTATCGATTTTAAATCTACTTTTCTTTACTTTTTAATCCCGATGAGACATCTATTACCACAGGATTCATTCCAGATATATGTTGCATCGTAAAGAAATATAAACTCTCATCTATTCTAAATGACTTTTTCTGCAATCAGGTTGTTCCATCAAGATCAATTCGGAAGAAAACTATAAAGAATGTCATTCATGTAAGCGAACAGCGCTTGTGGATCGAACGTATATCCAACGATACGGACTTTACGTTCTTTCAACTGCTGCAGCCTAGTATTCAGCCATCTATTGTTTACGAAGTGTCTTCGGCAAGCTCATTCCGTAAAACGATGCATATGATTTCAATGATATGGTCTCGTCGTGTCACTCTTTTAAACGAAAAATGCGAGAAATGCGGCAACTTTTACACTGATGAAATGATACACAAGGTTTGTGAGTGTATATATATTGTTCTTGCCAAGAATGACTTGTACAATGGGCTCTTCTCGACGTTTACCCAAACGTTTGTGGAGGAGCTCATTGCACAAGGCTCTCTCTCTTGGACACTACGCATATTGGGAGCGCCTCTTCCGCCCCTACTGGAATCTAAGGATAACAAAACCTTCCTTATTCATACATTCAAATACATAGGTATATGTCTACAATCATAATTGACACATTACATTATATACTATGTGTATCAGTTTATGCCTTCTTTGGGCTATAGCTGTGCATTAGGCCTGAATCAGTACCACTAATCATGTGATAAGACACTTTTTTAATCAATAATTATGTCACTTTGTCATTCCTTTTACAATTATTTTCATTTTCACTCATTTAAGTTATACCCATGTTTCTTGCCAATTGGTAAAAGTAGGCAATAAAGAGATTGAATTGAATTGATTTAGAGTTTGCCAGTTTCCATGCATATGGCTTTTTTATGCACCAACTTTTAAACAATAAATGAGTTAAAGCAACCACAATAAATTAGGTTCAGATCGTATATTGCATTTTAGGACTACGGTAAATACACAAAACACACCATATAAACGAATAATAACATTTATAAAATGTGAGTTTAGTGTCTTATAGATATTTAACAACCTGCGTTAGACTACAAGGAAATAAACATTAATCAATGAGAAAATGTATTGTTTCCCTTTTACCAATTCACAATTCAGTACTATTTTTAAATGTTATCAACACAAATTTTATTTAGAAGACTGTTACTTCATACCACACTGCCCAATTTAACAGCCACCAGAAACGAATTGGTTAAAAGTAACAGCTTACAGCGAAAACCTTTCAAATAAAGTGTTTTTTCTGTTGTTTGTGGATAAAACATTTATTTGTCAATAAAAACCATTTGTTGAACCATTTTTTTTTTCATTTATGTGTTTCTATTTTGTAATGTAGTTTAGAATATTTAGTTCTACCAAATGCTTAAATGTGTTTTCTTGCATGTAACTTGTTGATGACTGAATAGTATTAGTGTGTATGTTTGTAGTTGATTAAAGAATAACTTTTCATCAAAATAGTGTTATGTTAAACGATATCTGTCCCTGTGATTTCTATAAGAAAGATACGATGTTGAATAAATGACAATAAGCAACCTAGCTAAAACACAGACGTGTCGTCTGCTTTCCAAAACCTTAGATGTCTGATTAATTTGGATGAGGATACTCAGATTATCAAACAAGACTTATTAATTGTTATAAACAAAAAATGGTATTCTGGCCTAAACAAATCACCAAAAGATTTACACTTTAAACATTTTAAATCATTATCAACTCCTGAAATTTAGCTTATTACAGACATTTCATATATATCATAGAGAACATTGCTTAATTTGAGATAAACGTCTCACGATTTAATTGTTGAAAAGGGTAGACAAATGTCTATAGAAAGAGAGAAAAGATTATGCCAGATTTGTTAAGCTGAAAACATGTTTGTCATCGAAATGAATTTCAATATTTCGTTCAGTGTAAAACATACGAAGAACTTAAAAAATATATTTTGTTGGTCTTTGGTTAAGAAACAGAACTCTTCAATGCACCTATTCTACTATAGGAAGTAATAAGACAAACGTTACTTACAATATTTCAAATTCCTTAGTGTAATCTTTCCAACGAAGGTCACAAGTTTTACAAGAATTGTTTTAATGTTTTGTTCCATGTGCATTTACTCACTTTCAAATTTTCTCATGTAAATTTTGTAAATCTTTATAATGGGCCAGTAGCCTAGGTACTTGAAAATATAATGTTTATGGCTGTGTCTTTTATAGAAGATTGTATAAAGCCCTAGTTGTTTACACGGCGTCACACTTTCTGATTGAGGAAGTTGACCTTCCCTGAACGTTTTTGAAAGAGTCCACCCTTTCTAATCGGCTTCGAAAGTTATGATTAATTCAAGTAATGAATTAAGAGATTTACCATCAGTTTGTCTGGCATATGTAGGATATCCATGTCCTCGGTTACCAGCTCCGACGATAATAGCTGAAATATTGTAGAGCTATAAAGTCCTAGTTCTTAAAATGACGTCGTCTTTTTTTATAACATTAAAGGCACATAAAAGGAGATTAATGATATACAAAACCATATTAATTGGTAAACCTTTGGTCAGATTCAAATAGTTATCACCAAAAAAAACCATCAGCACAACTTAAACGTGAAAGCCAACCAGAATTAACCAAGATTAACCAGTTTATTTGTGTGATTCTTCACCCCTGACCTTGACAGTTGATACACAAATGTTTAAACTGACAAACCAGAATTCATTATTTTGAATATGTAAACAAACAGGTTGTTGATAAACATGATTGAATTGGAGACTTCTATATTTCAAGCACAAATAACTTACCTTAAAGAAGTCTATTTAATATGGTCTCAATGCATTCGTAAATTAATTGTCATGACTTTTATGAAAATAATAAAAGAACTCCATATATTTTTAAAGTAATTTATTTCTACTTATCTCCTGTTATGTGCCTTTAAGTTACGGGACATTTGTTGTTATCTTTGATCAAACTCCGTGTAGGAATACCTGGCGGCTGGCCTTTGATCTAACCTATTTACTAGTCTGCGTATCTTTCCCCAGCATAACTAAGCAGGTATTTAATATTCTTTAAAACAGACGACACAAAAATCTATTTTTAGAAAACAACCCAGCATTCTAAGGTTGAATTCCACGTGAGGCTATCGTTGACATCATCTCCCAAAACAATGTCAACTCTGTCGATCTTATATGTAAACAACAATTTCTTGGCGTATCGTGTTCGGTTCAGAAGATTTGTAACATATTGAGAGAAAAATGGAATTACATAAACTAATGTTACTTATTCAAACGCTTATTTACTAATGTCTTTTGTACGGCCATAATTTTGTGTCAGATTTTCAAAATCAAAGGAATAGTCTGCAATAGCTATTGTAAAACTGACGGTCATTGCAATACGGTTATTGCTGTTGTGTCTCAAATAAATCCAAGTCGATTGTCTTTCGCAGGCATTGCGCAGTAGTCAATAAGTATTGCCGGATGTTTCAAGCTTTATTGAAAATTTCTCTGTGAAACACTACGTAAAGATCATTATAGCTCAATTGGTATTCATAACCATATATATAAACACATAACAGGCTTGTATAAGCAGTTTGGTCCTTGATATAGCTTGCTTATATTAAGCCACTACTCGTCTGGCGACACTGGTCTCGACTCAGAAGAACCAATTATTCATGAATATAGAAAGTGAATGTAGTATATTGATACAGTTGTTGGTTATCAATAGTTACGTCATTTGCATAAGATTCCACAATGAAGATGGTGAACCTTCAATTGTGTCTATTTTATCGCCCTTTATCGAAGGCAATCGACTTGAGCCTAAGTATTCTTATTGCAAGCATGTGATATCAAGATATTTCATGCCTTCGTCTTAATAAATTTCTTAGATATTGTTATGAATGAGTTATCTACACTTTGGTCCAACGCAGACTCCCCTTCGTGAGTTCACTACACAAATTCGCCTCGAATGTTTCTGGACAAAACCTTATTTTCTTTCCGTGCGCGTTCAGCCGCAAATGTCAATAAATGGCTCTCTAATGTATCATCGGACCCTGTCTGGATCTTTCTTTCTGTTGGATTCTGGAATAAAATTGTGTCTATATAAAGAGTCAACATTGCATGAATATGACTAAAGTGTACATTGATAAATAACAAAACCCTAGACACATCCATCATAAAAATATACTTTTCTCCTAACTAGACTTAACAGCATGAATATGACTAAAGTTAACATTGATGTGTAACAAAACCCTAGACACATCCAATATCATGATATGTTTTTATATGAACTATACTTAACAGCATGGATATGACTAAAGTGTGCGTTGATATCTAACAAACTCTTTGACACATCCAGTATCATGATATGTCTTTATATGAACTAGACTTAACAGCATGAATATGACTAAAGTGTGCGTTGATATCTAACAAACTCTTTGACACATCCAGTATCATGATATGTTTTTATATGAACTAGACTTAACAGCATGAATATGACTAAAGTGTGCGTTGATATCTAACAAACTCTTTGACACATCCAGTAGCATGATATGTCTTTATATGAACTAGACTTAACAGCATGAATATGACTAAAGTGTGCGTTGATATCTAACAAACTCCTAGACACATCCAGTATCATGATATGTCTTTATATGAACTAGACTTAACAGCATGAATATGACTAAAGTGTGCGTTGATATCTTACAAACTCCTAGACACATCCAGTATCATCATATGTATGTATATGATCTGGACTTAACAGCGAAAATATGACAAATAATGTTCGTTAATATGTATCGATATCCTGAACATATCATAACGAAAGCATACATAATTCTTCAGTATGAAGTCTTAAATTTCTACTTTTCTAAATAAAGTGACAAAAGTGTGCAATGATATGTAACGATATCTTAGACATATCCAACACCATAATTAACCCTTAGAATGCTAGGTAATTTTCTAAAAATATGTCTGCTTTCCAAAACCTTATTTCGATATCTGCTTGATCAAGAAAGGAAAAGATACTCAGATTAACAAACAGGTTAGATCACAGGTCAGCCGTCAATTTATTCTATTGGGGTAAATCATCTATAGTAGGTACTGCAGAAGGGGTTAAAACTTAAAACCAACCAATAAATGTAATATGCCAAACTAAGTTATATATATCAAAAAGCTTGTATTTACCATCACTGAGTCAACAAAAGACTTGACAGTGTAAAAGTCTGCTTCCTCTTGGCCTGGTATGGAGCATGTCATTGTAGTCACGTGATCTTCACAACTCTCTAGAAAGAAAATACTTAATCAATTTATAATCACTTGGCCTTTAAAACTCTCTAGAAAATACATGTACGATATGGTTGAAATTACAACTCGGATGATCCAAGCTGTTTTGCGTTATTGAATGGAATATGTACGTTTGGAACAGCCAGACTAATGTTATAACGATAAATTCGATGCGAAACATATATTTGACATAAATACATACTTAAATGTATTGCTCGTGTGAGAGCTAAGAGGGGAGGGGTTCCAACTAGGATGGCAGATGTGAAGAACAGGACTTATGTTCAGAGAAAAAGACATTTATTCAAAATGTCTTTAACAGAAGATAACTTTTCTAACTCTATTCCAAAAGCAGGCAACTTGAGCAATAAAACATTCAAGCATTGAACTTAAACATAGTGGATATACCATTAACCACAAACCTATCAAGTAGACAATATAGGACATAACCCATGTCCTGAAGTATAAGATAGTAGTTACCAAAACCAATTATTCACATCTACCATACTGGGCGGCCAACCAAACCGCAGCACAGTATGTTCCAAAGATTAGACATTAATCTGGTTATATCTCCCCACAAAAACCGTATCTTTTAACTGTCTGCTTTAGCTTATGCTAATCAAATCTCAGAAATGAGGGACACACATTTCGCATTTAACATTGCACTGACTTAAAAGATCGCCAGACAAAATACTCCTCAACCTGTATTCAATTCTATTTAATATTTTGTATTCATCGATGGGATTTCATAAAATACGTTAATCATCAAAAAACCCACAAAGCGTCCAATGAACAAACCTTACCCTTATAGTACAGGGACCAACTTCATGCTAATGCAAACATGTTTGATCAAGGCCGGCTGTCAACTAAATTGGCGGTTTGCCTCTGATCTAACCTGTTTGCTAGTCTGGGTAGATACCTATTATCAAAATTAGGCAGATATTTAAGGTTTTCTTAAGCAGACGACACAAAAATATTGTTTTGAGAACATTATCCAGCATTGTAAGGGTTAAACACACATAATAACTATCAACGATCAGCCGATGGAGATAAAACAAAATGTTTCATTATTTCGTATAACTTCATCTGTACAATTCTGTGACGACGATATACCGGTACTGTACAAATCTACCAGGCAGAAACTCTGGATGGTAACGGAAGGAACGAAATCAGCATACCGTCCTTAGAGATGAACATTTGCCGGTTCAAAGTTTACTTGAAAGAAGTTTCCTTTGCGTAATTGTATGTCAACATGTTTCGGAATAAGAGACTCGACAAAACTTTTGACGCAAGTGATTGTACAAGTTAGGTTCTGATAAAAGGCTGTCTGCATAGACTTTCACAAATCAAAAAATCAGGTTAACAATGAAACAATTGTGTACAGTGCTTTTAGTTGTTGTTGCCGTGTTTTGGAACGTTGCATTCTAACTATTCAAATCACACATACTTTGTAGACTACCCATTGTGGAACAAAGTGGAGCCATTAAAGAGCATGAGGTCAGTTTATGTCGACGAGCACTGTCAGAGTATTAATTAAACAATACTGACATGTCACACAAGGGATAATACACAATGCTATAACAATGGATAGAATAGTAAATGTGTAAAAGACCACAAATATGACCGCTGTTTTCAATAATAGTAATGTAATTTCATAAAACAGTTTCATTCTTAAAATGCATCTGTCATAGGGGTCCTGTGTGACTCAGTGGATAAGGTGATCAGATCTCGGAGATCCCGGATTCGAGCTCCATCGAGACCACTGGTTTCGTGGGAGTGGGGGTCACTTTAAAGCCCTAGCCAAGTACTGGTGGATCCATGAAAGCCGTAGGTGTCATGCTTAAGCCTTTATCCTGTTAAATAAAAGGCATAACATTTGTTCTCGTTTACAGTTATAAATCGTGCGTTTAAGGAATGTGAGTTTTTGTGTTCAGAAGTTACAAACCATCCGTTGTACGTCCGGAAAGAAAATCAAACACTTCTATCTTTGTGTTCTTGCCACCTGCTTCCACTATCATCTGACCCTGAAACAATTTACAATCCACTGAAACACTTTCACCCAAAGATTTACTAAACTGTTCAGAACTTATGACAAAGGTAGACGGTACGTCCATAGTACCATATATTTTACATATATTGTATGTATTTATCACATACGTATTATGTATTTATTACATATATATTATGGACAAAAGCATTTAATTAATGCTGTATGAGAGATCATCCTAACTATCGATGTAAAGAAAGCAAGAACTGTGTGTAACGAACAGATTCTTCTAAGAAAAAAATATGCATGGGAAGGGTTAGGCATAGGGTATGGTAATAATGCAAACAGAAACTAATTTTTGGTAAAATTTGAGACAGGCCCTACAGGCTTTTTACAACAATATCAACGGTTCCCCTTACTTCTTGTTATTCAAGGAAGCTAAAAGCAAGAAATCAACGTCCCAAAACGTATACACGAATAAAATGTCCATTCATCAATTTGCATTGAGATCATCATACCAGAGTAAATGCATGTTTAAATAATCATGGACTTATTCTTACTTGGTAACGTTGTAATGTCTTTCTATGTAAAGGTACTTGAAAAGCACCTATGTTGGGAAAATGAAAAAATAACGATATTTGCTTTTATCAAACTGTCTTCTAAATCCTACTTTATTTACTGTATACACTGGTGACCTTGGCTGTGAAATACTGACCTTCGTTCCATAAAACTTGGTTTCTCTGCAACCGACTTTTTCCGTAAATGCTGCCATGGTGATGGAGGCTGTGGCACCTCCTTCAAACTGCATGTTAACAACCTGGAGTCATAAGCATACAATAACAAAAAAGGCCGGAAAGATTATAACTTTGACTTAACCCTTTACCAATCGCAAAACTTTCGACTGACACAAAGTGAAGGAGTTTGGAGACGACATTCCAAAATGTGACGAAATTGAAAAAATGATCTTCTGATAGGACAGAAAACATAGTGGGAAAAGGAGAAATTGCTCGTTAGGAGCAATTTCTCTTTTTCCCACTATGTTTTCCAGAATCGTCTGCAACAAACTGGTCAAATGTCGCCATTGTTTGATAAATGGTAAAAGGCTGCTTTTCATAGATGTGAGGTAATTTGCAAGTTAAGAAAATAAAATGTTTAAACTGTACAACAGCTGTACTTTTGTATGACTCGCCCTAGAGAACCGCCATTGGAATCAAAATGGGTTCGTGTTAAAGTTTTAAGCATCTGTATTCAGTGAATTCATATGCATTCATATCCAAACATCATTCGAACAGTTGTTGAAAATCTACCATATATAGATTGAAAATACATAGATATATACGCGCTTCCTGAATTAACTATGCTTTCAATAATTCCTTTAATTTTAAATCATATAACAGTACAAAAACTGTTTTACTTCAACAACGGTTTATATTGACTTTCATCTATTTCTTTTGTGAACAACCAACTTTTGAAAATACCAGCAGACGACAAAACGGGCATGGAAGAAATGAAACATCCACACCATTCTTAAATCATTTGGTAGAAACTTGCTTACAGCGGATCATTCATAATGACAGTGTACATGTACGATGTTTAAAATTGATTAGTAATTAAAAGCTCATGTATTATGCATTTGATAAAATGAAAATGTTTAGTTAAACCATTGTTCTATCAGCCGGAAATATAGATCAAAGAAAATGTCACAAAGAAACAACAGTCGGGTCGAAATTATTCAATATCAAACCTTTCTTTAACAATAAACAAATGTCATTTATTCTCTATATTTTTCACAATATCAAATACCCAAAGCACTATGAAAACATAGACAATTCGACTTTTGAATCCATGAATGTAAAGGCATAAAGTCGTTGTTAGAATGTCTCCATTTGTCATTTCGTTTATATCTCTTTAATAGATCACGAACCTGATGTGACATAACATTATTATCCGAGTCATAGACACATCTACCGTACGGTCCTTTCTGTAAAGCGTCCGTCACATTCTCTATGTCTAAAACATCTGTGAGAACATCTACAGGCCAGCCTGTCTGTCCCTGAAACAAACGTAAATAATAAACAGTAAATTGAAATGAGGTGATTAACAAAAGCACATGCATTTCTAAATAGAATAACGCACGCAAGAGGTACTTCCTTTGAAAAGCGTCAGTAATACAAAAACGACGTTGCACGACGTAACACGCCTGGGTACCAGAACGTGACGTTATGTCATTTGTTTTTGTTCGTTTAGTATTGGATGCTTTCATGATAAAATAAAAGTTCGATGTATCCCAATTACGTCTGCTCTTTTGAAAGAAATTGTATTGATGTTCTAGTCACAACATTTCAAAGTCTTCAAATGTCTCATCTATCGTTTCTTTCCATACAGGTATACAATCGGAACTACTCGGGTAATTCCGTGAGCTATGAAATATTCCTGGGATATGAGTGTACAACATTTCGGAAGAATCTTCCCCGGCTTATAACACATTTCCTATCAGCGTCCACGTTAAGTAGTTCAATGTTTATTATAAGTGTTGAGCATCATTTTAAATAATATTTTATCAGTAGATCATACATAATATTGACATTATAAATTGTGATCTATATAACTGTTTCCTCATCAAATTGAATGACATTTTAGATTTCAAATTTAAGAGCTTTATTTGAAAACAAAAGTACAATGACATAAGTCTCGCGAGAAACAATATGGCGACATCCCTTTTATAAGAGGTGTTTTCATCGGATAAAGCCAATGCGTTCAGATTGACAAGTATATCTCGCTTACGTACTTGTTTTACCATTCCCAGATAAATTTGTTTGGCAGAGTACGGGCACTTTGATTCGATATTGGTCGGACAATCCGTGCAACGGCTTGCAGCTCCATCTGGCTGGTGGAAACATGAAATCAAAAGAAGCAAACATCAACATGATTTCACCAATTGCTAACACTTTTCTAAAGTAATGAATAGTTTACAGGATGAAAACCTTAACCAAGTACCATACACAAAGGGAATTTAAAAACTTTGTTGCAGACGACTCTTGAAAACATTGTGGGAAAAGGAGAAATTGATCATCAACCCAGAAGATTATTTTCTAATTTCATAATATTTTGAAATGTCGTTTGCAAACTCTTTCAATTTTGGACAGTCGAAAAATTGGCGTTTATGTAAAGGGTTAAAACCGAGTGTAAATGTGACAATTAACATCATTAAAAACAGAAGTACATGACAATACTTTCGATGGCCAAATACTGATTTCATTGAGAAACAACACATGTATGCAGATATCGAGAAAGAGTACATTGTTGACAACATGACAGCATTGGTCATATACAATAAACAAGGAGTCTATAAACTGACTTGAATAAATAGTGGGAAGAACAATAATTAGCTCTGCTTCATATGGAAAGGTATAAGGGCAGGTAGTAGGATGAAAAGTGGACAACCTTCAACTGTGAAGAGCCACGAAAGTTCAAGTTTAACTTGATTACATATTAACGTTTTATACGCAATAGAATGACCGTTGTTTCATCAATGTCTTGAATACTATAAGATAGGTAGCGACTGATTATTAACGACTGATTATTTTGTTGATTTAAAGGACACATCTTGTCCGCTTTATAGTGGTAAAGCTATTCAAAAGATCAGTTGATGAAACTTTATTTTGTCCGCTCAACAACAATAATCAAGATGTTCCAAATATCAGTTGATAAAACTTTATCTTGACTGCTTAATGAGCAAAATCTGATTAACAAAATAATCATGCTGTTAAAAATGTCGGTTGATGAGCTTGCATCGTGTCCGATTAACAAAATGATGAAGATGTTCAAAAGATCAGGTGATAAAAGTATGCCTTGTCTGTAAAAGTAACTAAGCTGTTGAAATTAGGAATTAGTTAAACATAATGTGTATCGCTTAATGAAAATGATATGTAGTACAAAATCATATAAAAAAAGTTCAGATACTTTAACTGCCTTATGCAAGTGGCAACAAGATCCAAACAATGCGTTCAAAACATGTCATTGTTGACAACACATTTACCTTGTCTTCTTGTGTAAAATGACTGAGATGTCCGAACGAAGAGACACGTTCACATGGCTTTCCTGCCATCCAATGACAGATTAGGTCAACATCATGGCAACATTTAGCGAGCAATGAGAAGGAACTCTCGTCTTCACGACGCCAATTTCCACGCACAAATGAATGGGCAAAATGCCAGTGGCCAACCTGAAATGTGAAGTATCTCATAGTGTTTCCAAAAATTGCTCCATAAAATAAGTGATCGGTGAACATTGTAAATGAACGGTAAAGGTCATAGTTCACTTAGTTCATATAGGTTTTTTACCAAGATGAACAAAGGCATTTGAAAAATAGTATTCACTGACATCATTTTGTTACATTTTTATTTATAATATGTATACTCATAATAACAGTTAAAACCAACAATGCCGCTTGATGTCTGTCCTTGAAACAAAGTGGAATAAAGAGTGCTGTTTCAGGAAGCATCAAAGCTTTTTAACCATGATCGTGCTGGAACCGACCTTATGCTTATGCAAACAGGTTAGATCCAGACCAGCCGCAAATCGATTGGCGGCTGACCTGTGCTCTAGCCTGTTTGCTACTCTGAGTAACTTTCCTCATCAAAATTAAGCAGATATTTAAGCTTTGGGAAAGCAGACTACACCAAAATATATCACGAAAATTACCCAACATTCTAAGGGATTAAGACTGACTGAACTGAAAGCATTGAATATATTTAATACAAATTCAGGGATATAATTATGTGTAATTTCTGCAGTTAGCAAACACAAATAAAGCGTATAGACCAGCTATCCTTATTTACGAAACACCAGTTTTCTAACAAAACCTTTATGAATGCCTATAAACAAATATGATAACCTATAGCCTATCATTTCCCATTACTCCGATGATTCATTATTCTGGTTTCGCTGTTTCTAGTCTAGACACCCGTTATGTATGGTTAATTCTTACTGTATCACCACTTCTCCCATTGTCTGCTATGGTAACAGTCCGGTTACTGTTGTCCCTAATTAAGTAGGTTTTTTTTCGGAATACCAAAGGTTTGAAATCATGGTGAACACCCACAAAAGATCAACATCCATTTAAAAGCCCCCTCGAAGTATCATATAAGCATATAATTAACACATAAAATAACATTCTAAATTTTCATGAACTACGTTCTAGTGTACAACGACCTCCGGAAGTATTCCTGACAGGTCACACACATTTACCATTTACTCCTTCACTTTCTATTCAAAGGGTGTATAACGCAGCAGGTGGCATACAGACAAAATTACTTCGGAAACATAGCATTGTTTCTAGACATGCATACGGGTTCTGTATGGTTAATGTTTACCACCACCCCAATCCGCCCACTGTCTATAATCTCCGTCAAGAAAGAATTAATCAGGGTATATAGCATTGTTTCTAACCATACTCACCGGTTCTGTATGGTTAATGTTCACCACTTCCCCAATCCACCCACTGTCTATAATCTCCTTCACTTTCTTCACCCATGGGGTATAACGCAATACATGACACACGGACAGAATTACTCCGTTCTTTTTACAGGTCTTAACAATCTCTTTGCAGTCTTCTTCTTTAACCTGCATAAAACATGTAGTATAACTCAATGGGCACTTAAGAAATTTGACGTCCAAAGTTTTAGTCAAAAGAAAGGAAAAGGGAGATAAAATGATTTAGAAGCAAATGGCGAATCGGCAAACCATCTGAAATGACGATGTGATTTTAAAAATATGTTGAAATTACGTTTGCCAATTACCAACGATTGCATTTAATTAAGTTTAGTTTAAACTTATTTATTTCACATCGATTGTGAAACAAGTTCGTAGAATTTAGTTTTTCATTCTTGATTTTGCATCCATGGTCATAACCAGTACCCAGGCTGGATGTGGATTGATGCAAGGTCGCAAGACGGAACCGGCTTCTCACGGGATTCGAACCATCGTTCCTCGTGTCAGGAGGCCGGCGTTCTACCTCTGGACCACTGTATATTCTAATCTCAAAAACCATTGTTGCAAAAGGAAAACGTGTTCAAAATAGATCAAAGAACAAGTGAATAAAAATATATTGTCATTTCTTACTAATCTTGATATGAAGTGAATCAGCAACAGTTGGTTGTAAGACTACTTACCATGTGATAAGCTGTCTAATCGATTTTAAGGGTAAAATTGTTTAACCCTTATAGTGCTGGAACCGACTTCATGCTTATACAAATAGGTTAGATCCAGTCCAGCCGCCAATTTGCGTCTGACCAGTAATCGAACCTATTTGTTACTCCGGGTATCTTCCCTCAACATAATCAAGCATATTTTTTAAGGTTTTGGAAAGCAGACAAGGCAAAATCATATTTTTAAGAAACTGTTTCAAAACTGTTGCCCTTAAACCCTTGTTTGTGTTATTTTGGGGGATTAATGTTTGAATTAAAGGCATGATACTGCACAACCATTGTTTAAACTAAACGTTTCTCTTTATTTATAACCCAGTGTAAGGATTTGAGCAAAAGCACGTAAATCACTGGCTTTGATTCTGATTAAGCATAATAGATATATCATTGTACAATCAGACAACGTAGTAAAAGGCCAAAACTTATGAGCTGCAAAAAAAGGTTTGATTAATAAAAATATGCTTTCGTAATAGAATAAATTGCGAATGTGTTAACCCTTAGAATGCTTGGTAATTTTCTGGTAGTTGTCTGCTTTTCAAAACCTTAAAGATCAGCATAATTTTGATGAGGAAAGATACTCAGCGTAGCAAACAGGTTAGATCACTGACCAGCTGCCAATTTACTTGGCGGCTGGCATGGATCTAACCTGTTTGCGTAAGCATGAAGTCGGTACCAGCACTATAAGGTTCAAACCGCTTATACATATAAATGTAATATTCCTGAATCATTTGTCAGGTTTTTGAAGACAAGAATATTTCTTGTTTGGAAGCGTTACATTTCAAAATTTGAACTTTTTAGAAATGAGTTTATAGGTACAAATATTTACTTACTGCCAGAGGCTTTTCGACCAGTACATGATATCCTTTCCTAGCAAAGGCAATCGCTGGTTCCTGAATAATAAGCAACCACTTGGTATTTATAGAACAAAGGGGGTTTAAGTAAAATGATTATGTTTTGTGTTTTAAAAGGGCTTACAGGTATGCACACACTAAAATACTTCAACCAAGGAAGGACTCATAGATCTATGCATTGTAAGCGCATAAATACATGGTCATTGGAACGCATTGACCATGTGTGAATAATCAGTCAGATGTGCATCCTTACATTGAAGAATTTAAACTCAACATTTTAACCCTTATAGTGCTGGAACCGACTGCATTCTTATGCATCCATGTTAGATCCAGGCAAGCCGCTAACTAAATTGGCAGCTGGTCTGTGATCCAATCTGTTTGCTACGCTGAGTATCTTTTCTCATCAAAATTATGCAGATCTTTAACGTTTTCGAAAGCAAACGACACAAAGATATATTTTACGAAAGTTATCCAGCATTCTAACAGTCAAATATTGTCGCAGATCTGGTAACATTTGAATACACGCATATGTGAATATATGTAGGCATATACATGCAAAACCTTATATGTATATGCAATCGAGTATACATACAGTCGTAAAAGGTTATATTTCTCCGGTTTACAATCGGGACGAGGTATAGAACTAAGAATGTTATAAGTACCCTGTGTAATCTGTCAGGTGTACAGATGAAAACACAGTCAGCAAATTTATCCTTCTGTACTGCTTCCACCCAGTCTGAAACAAAAAGTTTTATTTGCGGATAATTAAGGAATAATAAATAAGTTATGATTTGTCGCAAAGTGAATTAAGTATCTCTTCAGACGTACACAAGTTCATCTATAACTACTTAATTGATCTGTCGATTGGTGTGATTCTTCCGTTGCATATTGCTTGAATGAAAAAATGTAAAGCAATCTATAGCGATTATTACCAACTGAATAGTTTTAAGATGGACCCTATTTGGTGACGAATATCGGAGTTGAATGTTCCCATTAAGATATGTCTTTTTTTAACAGAACGTTCATTTTCAAAATCTGAATATTTTTATTCAGAATAATCTTATGTGTAGGATTGTCGTTATAAATCATAAGTTCTAATTCAATTTTATCTTGCAGTGTTAGTATGTTTGTCTGTAAATTGTAATGCTAAGAAAAGTTAACGTCAGAATATAGTATCAATTCGTTTTCGTATTTTCGATAGATTTTATTGTTACGACATTTCGCGTTAGGACGAGCGTTAATTATGGCATCATGTACACAGCCTTGCTAGAGCTCGAATGCCCAACGCCTGTCTACCACATGAGGCTCATTCGTGAGATATAACCGCGCATCCCTGCTTCTCCAATGATCTTAATTATAATAACATTATTACCCACATGGGTCTTACACGAAACGGGTATGCTGGGTAATTTTCTATAAATAGATTTTTATGGTGTCTGCTTTCTAAAACCTTAAATATCTGCTCGATTTTGATGAAGAAAAAAATCATAGTAGCAAACAGGTTAGATCACAGGCCAGTCGCCAATTTACTTGGCGGCTGGCCTGGATCAAACCAGTTTGCATAAGCATAAAGTCGGCTCCAGCACTTATAAGGGTGTGAGACCCATTTCAGTTGAACTGTTGGATGACAAACACACAGACGAATAGTAATTGGAAGCAACAGTTGGTGCTTTGAATTCTTTAACCCTTTCCCAAATAACAAATTTTCGACTGACCCAAATGAAAGAGTTTGTAGACGGCATTTCAAAATGTGATGAAATTGGAAAATTATCTTCCGATAGGCCAGAAAATATTGAGGGAAAAGGAAAAATTGCTTTTCCCACAATGTTTTCTAAAGTCGTCTGCAACAAAGTGGTCAAATGTCGTTATTGTTTGGGAAAGGGTTAAAGTGCATTCAGAGTGAATTAACATTTATATAAATGCAAATATGTGACATCGTTTTCGAAATCTACTGCATACATAATCCGCATAATAAGGTAAATTGGTGCTCCCTGAATCAATTATGCTTTCAATAGCTACATTTAGTTGTATATCAAACGACAATACAAAAACTGTATTGTTTCTACGACATTTTATTTTGATTTTCAATGTCTCTCTTTTGTGAACAGGGACTTTTAATAACATTTTTGGTATGTTATGCGCTTGCTGGCTTACCAGTGAAGACATTTTCAGCTGGAATGTCGTGTTTCTTGACTTCAACATTTCGATGGAAATCTCTTGGTTCACAAATCCCAACTATCTGTAATAGTAAAACACATGCGATAAGACAAGACATGTGAAATGAACTTACATACCACCAAATAATGGCATAAAATGCCGTTAAACAATTAGAGAACTGCTTCATTTTGTTCCAGTGCGCATGTGCCGAGTAAACTTATAGCATAGGCGTAGGAGCTGGAGGGCCGGGGGCGGGGGGCGGCCCCCCAATATCCAGACTTGGGGGCCAGAGTATACTTTGGCCCTCCCCCCAAATTCACAATGGCAAATGAAGATATTTGAAAAGAAAAATGAAAAAAACGAAATTTAACAGCAGAATAAAATTTGTGTATTTTTGTGTTTTATCTAATACTAAGTTGCCTTTTGTTACGAACAATTACCAAAATCTTTTTGACGTTATCATCGCAAATGGCAATCTGAACACATCGGGTTTATCAAATGAAAACTCAGCTCACAAAATACCCGGGAAGTACTGATTGACAAAAACAGTGGTGTACAACGTGTTCTCAGGAGTCAGACTCACTATTGTCCTCGATTGTAAGCTAAAGCTTAAAGAATAATTTAATTCTTTGACAGAAAATTTTAGTTGAACCCGTGGCCGTGACAGCCTGGTCGCTGCCACTTCAAGCTAAGATCAATACAATTGATTTCCGCGTGAGATCGTGGCCTACCATATCCATTTTTTTTTATATATATATTAAGATTAACATACGCTTTCTTTTAATTCTTACAATGTTATTGAAATTGCAAATGCATGAATATTCGTGAAAAAGTTTAGGAACATTTATTCTTAGACCAGTCCTCATCTGAAGTTAGCCCCCGATGTTGAAAACGCTCCTACGCCTATGTATAGGACGGACAAATTGTCACTTAGTATTAAATAAACCGTTTTAACAAAGTTAATATGCGGAATACAGACATGGTAGGTGCACTGATTGATGAAAAAGAATTAATTCACAACTGCGAGTAAAATATTATGATGATTTTCAAAAACAATGGAATTATTGGTCTTCAAACGTTGCGACAAAAAGTTCGTCGCACCGTTTACCATTATATGAATCCTTCGAAAGTTTGACGTGACGGGAGATATTGCCTGATGTAAAAATTTCTCAATATTTCCCGGTCGCGTCAAATTAGTTTGACTAGCTTACTCACATAAGTCTTCTAAATAAAAATTATTAATAAGAGTCTTACCTTAAGTCGGTCTGGGAAAGCAGTCGCATAGGCAGGATACGCGTGTCCCCTGTTACCTGCCCCTACGATTATAGCCTTTACTGGTGTCTGACCGGACTCCATGTTCACAATGAATTGATGAAGTCTGACCCGTGACCCCAAACGTTCAAACAGTCTGTCTTTTATTCAGAAGAATAAACTTAATATTCATGATCACGCACCGTGTCCCTTTACACATAATTATTCAATTTACCTTTAACAACGACACGGTTTGGAAAAAATAGCAAAATACGAAAGAATGAATAACGCATTCCACATATTGATAAACAGTTTTCATATATCATTCCGTGTCACGAATGAAGACCTTCAAAGACTTAAGTCTTATAACTTGTCAACCTTACCGATATCATGTTTTTAAAGGTGAGTATCTAAACGTCACGGATGAATTGAAGTGAACCCCTTAGATAGTCTGGATTACCAGCCCCTTAACCCTTTCCCAAATAATAACGACTTGCTGCAGACGACTTCAGAAAACATTGTGGGAAATGGAGAAACTGCTCGTACCGAGCAGTTTCTCCTTTTTCCACAATGTTTTCTGCCCTTTCAGAAGATTATTTTCCAAATTCATCAAGTTTTAAATGAAATGTCGTCTGCAAACTCTTTCAATTTGGGACGGTAGAAAATATGTTGTTTGGGAAAGGGTTAACATTACTTATAGAACGACTCCCGGGAACCAGACCAACCCCTTATATATATGTACATGTATTTCTTTACTGGTCAAAATGTCACGAAGCAGCGGGCTACAATATCTCAATCGTATAATACACACAAACACAGTTTCGCATCCATCTTGTTTTGCGAGTAAACAAATAGTCACGTGACAAACGCCCACTGCAATTGCATTGCGTAAAGGAGTTGTTCTACGAAAGATTTCTTCTATAACACTCCAAAATATAAAGAAATGATATAAACAATTATAAAATTTGATAATTTTTCTATCATAAAACATATCTTTTTCCTTATCTTTCGTCCAAAATAATGTTGTACATGTTGCATTAATTATTGTACCGTGACACGTCGTAGTTTTCCCTACTGATATTTATAACACGACGGGTTGTGCATTTAGGGCCACATTAAGTCCAAAAGAGCTTCTTACTTCTTAAAACATGTTTAACGAATTTTAGTTTACCACACAGTCCCTTAGTTTCATCAAACTTTGTTCTTACAAAGAAAGAGTTTCCACTGACTCACATGTGGCTTTACATTTGTTTGTTCAAAAAGAATCCTGCAGGTACATTTATAAGGTACGAAATTTTACTTAAACTCTAGTAGTATAGAAAACTACCAATCCCTTGGGCAACAATTGAATTTTCTGGACTTTTCAAATGAAACCCGAAAGACCGCCTTCATCCAAGCACCAGCCTGGTTTGTTTACAAACATTACAACATTGCCGATTTTTAAATCATTTGCTCCAAACTCAGAAGCTTTCTGCTATCATATATATATTCAATGGAATTGATTCTGACAAACCAATTACCTACACATTCTTCTGGATTATTTAGAGCCTTATGGCATGGCACAGGCAAATAAATGATTTAATATAGATGATGAGTAGGTTGCTCATTTTGTCCAGCAGATTGACTTATAATAAGGCAATGGAGGTCGTTCAGAATCATCAAAAGACAGTTCCAATCAGGTGTATTCCCCCTATTAGTTTGTTCTGTCCTTTTTAATTCGAAATGTGGGAGACATTGGTGCAGTGGTAGAGAGTTGGGCTATTGTACCGAGGGTTTGGTATCCAGGAATAAGTCATCGAGAGTGGCTTTGAA
The DNA here is from genome assembly GCA_947846245.1 of Cerastoderma edule. Lineage (NCBI taxonomy): Eukaryota > Metazoa > Mollusca > Bivalvia > Cardiida > Cardiidae > Cerastoderma > Cerastoderma edule. The sequence continues at coordinate 8,722,719 of OX401412.1, read as the reverse complement.
CAAGCTTTAAGCTTCCTTCACAATCGATGTAAAACAAATATGGTGAACTGGTGAATGGTGAACTGGAAATAGCCTATGTAATAAGGACTAAATACTTATGTGACCAAGTTGCAATAAAGAAAAATTCGGAAAAAGGTCAAAACCTCATTAACTCTTTCCTTCTAATTTGATTTCGGACAGATCTTACTAGTAATTAGAGACAATAATTTAAAAAAAATGTGAAAATCCGACTTGTTTGTGGTATTTGATAGAATCTTTATGAGCGTTTTCTCAATTTTTGAAAATAATTTCTAATCTCATCTTCTTATGCACAATGTATCATCAACATGATCAAAACTTTTTTTTTTAAATCTGCCATTGAAACTGTTTTATTCCTTCAATTGTGTACTTATTTCATATAAAAAATGGTACTACAATCTTTGATTAACCCATTGTCCCATATGGGGATTCGGGAATTATTTAACTTCATATGCAAGAGCAATTAATATTTAAGAAGCAACATTTTCCCTCTGATATAAGTTATAAACCATTGTAACGAATGGAGTTATTCTGCAGTTTGCCACTGTGGTTTTTAAAGTCATTTGTGAGGTGTGTGGTTTAATGGGGTAATGGGTTAGTATTCACACAGATAAAAATATATAAAGCGCTGCCAAATGCTTAAACTTGAAACTCTCTTGAGACAGGACATCAAAATTCATTGAAATCTCGGCACCAAAAGGTGTCCGAACGCTGTATCTAGGAGACATAGATCATTTTGGTACTGTGAGTACGTCGGAATCGGTTTGTTTACTCGCAAGCCTCGTTTCAAAACGACATTCACCTTAAAAATGTTACTATTTTTGGCAAACCGTGTTTGTAAGTATAACACAAACTTTACATATAAATGTCAGAAATTAGTATAACAAGGAGCAATTGTTTGTCAGTGTATAAGTTTTTTTTCTTCAGTTGTAGGCTACTTGTTTCTTGAGCATACTCTAAGACCTAATTAGGTCTTTGGCACACTATTACACGTGCATTCTTACATATGTAAACATATATTAGGGTAAGGTTTAATCGTAGTTCTTTAGAAAACCCGGCCAACGATGTGTGGCTATTCATGGTGTTCTTAATTAACACTCTGATCAAAACGTTTGAAGAACGTTCATGCGAACGAATTTGAGAGCATGACACATGGTTATCCCATTACCAAACAATAACGACATTTAACCATTTTGTGGCAACGACTTGAAAACATTGTGGGAAAATGATAAATTGCTCTTATCGAGCAATTTTTCTTTTTCCCAAACTGTTTTCTTTCCTATCAGAAGATTATTTTTCAATTTTACCAAATTTTGAAATATCGACTGCAAAGTCTTTCAATTTTGGACAGATGAAATGTTGGCGTTTAGTAAAGGGTTAAAGAATAAAAGAAAACACATCGACACAACTGACACTTTTTCGGATGTCAACAGTGTTTTAAATGATCGGATGTGACCATCATTTTTTAAGAAGCCTCTTTTGCTTGCTTCGCTCCATCGGTATCAGATTGAAGTGATCCGGTGTCATCTCTTTTGATAACAGTTGCCTTGATGTAATATGAAGCAATGGGTATATTATTAAGGTAATTGATTGAGTTTCCTTTCCAAAAGGCTTATCGAAGTTACGGGCACATGAATGGCTATGAGTACAAACAAATTACTGAAAAAGATTTGTGTGCCACGTGACCAGGTGAGGGGTGAAGAAGCAGGGAATCTGAATTATTGAACCGGCTGATTTGGGTGATTCTTCGTTTGCTTTCACGTTTAAGTTGTGCTGAGTTTTGTTTTTCTCGCCATGCTATTTGAATCTGACCAAAAGTTTACCTTAAAGGCACATAAAAGGAGATTAATTTTTTATCAAACTATATTATTTGGTAAACTTTTGGTCAGATTCAAATATTTATCACCAAAAATCCCAATCAGCACAACTTAAACGTGAAAGCCAACAAGAAATAACCCAGATTAACCAGTTTAATTGTGTGACTTTTCACCCCTGACCTTGACAGTTGATACACAAATTAATTAATTATTTAATATGGTCTCAATGCATCCGTAAATTAATTCTCATGCCTTTTATGAAAATAATAAAAGAATTCCATATATTTTTTAGTAATTTATTTGTAATTTTCTCCTTTTATGTGCCTTTAAATTATAGTTTGGTGAAGCATTAATCTCCTTTCATGGGATCTGGATAAGTACGCCCAAGGGCCTTTCGGCACACACCGGAATTCGAAGCTTTCACCCTCGCTTCCTGGATACCAAACCAGTACTCGCACCGATTTGGTGGGTAAGTCCAGGCAATTCTCACCGTTCCAGAAGCACCTATCAAAATCAAACCACTCTCACCATTTTTCCCAATTATCTTTTTCCCCATTTTTCCTTTTTTTGTTTTTATTTTTGATACAATTATTGTGAATATGTATATTGCTTGTATTGACCTCCATATCAATCGCATGTAATTAATTATATATGTATTGACTATGAGCTTGTGTACTTAATGTCTTAATAAATTCATATTATGTAATGTAATGTTATATCACGGGATTCAGTGTACATACCAACGGTCCTGACATCCATCACGTGTGTCCGAAATGCATCTGGACATATAAGGGTGAAAATCTTATGATCGACCATACGTCCACAGTACTGAGAAACTTGTACCATTATAGCCAGTTATCACCAAACACATCGTTGGTCTTGTCGTCATCAAAATTAATTTGAGATCTCTCTGGAACTACCTCTGAGTTTCAAATCCCAAATAACCGAAAGGTTTTGATTTTCACGGGAGGTAGACTCATGGCTGTTCAATGGTATGCCACTGTTACCCGCTCAAAAGACAGTTAATCGCGAAGTCTGTTTCCATTGGCTTTGCACCTGGGATCATTAACCAGTATAGTGCTGGAAGCCACTGCGTGCTTATGCACACAAGATAGATCACAGACAAGCCGCCAAGTAAATTGGCGTCTGGCCTGTTATCTAACCTGTTTGCTACTCTTGGTGTCTTTCCTCATCAAAATTAAACGTATATCTAAGGTTTTGGAAACCATACGACACAAATATCTATTTTAAGAAAGTTACCCTGCATTCTAAGAGTTTAACTAAAAAGGGTCGACATCGTGGTTTTAAACCACGCAAAGACTAGCGGTTTAACCCATTACCAAACAATAACGGCATTTAACCACTTTGTTGCAGACGACTGTAGAAAACATTGTGGGAAAAGGAGAAATTGCTCGTAAGGAGTAATTTTTCCTTTTCCCACAATGTTTTCTGCCCTATCAGAAGATAATTTTTCAATTTGCTCATATTCTGAAATGCCGTCTGTAAACTCATTCAATTTTGGACAGTCGAAAGTTTGGCGTTTGGTAAAGGGTTAACTAGGCGCGTAGCTACCTATACGCGAGTACTCGGCTGGATCCACATGATTATGACAAAACAAAATCAGAAACCTTTTTAAAATCACAAGTCTTCTCCCTTCAAGTAAAATCCCTTGACGCATTAATGTTTATATATTTGACCTTATTCTAATGAAATAACCCTGAAATCGCCAATAATGCACTAGATTGCACCAAGGGGGAGCATGCCCCTTGACCATCTAGCTTTATCCTGCATCCACATCCATGGGGGGGGGGGGGGCTAACTACGCACCTGGTTTTAACGACCAACTGAAATTATTTACGTAAGTCAAAACGGATCCAAAATGATAAGTCAAAACGGACCCAAAATGATATTATCTCAATCGAAAGTACAATCTACTAATGTGACATGTCAATGTAAGCATCAGCTGATTCAAATGACGTGTTACTTTTCGGTATTACTTATCGCTTTCCTTAATGTTTACATAAGAGCCAATGTTGTTATGAACCTGTAAAAATTCTTAGCATATGAGGTTCATGTGCTTATTCACAAATGTGAGGGTATTTGGAATTTAAAAACAATTCCTGTTAAACTGCACAGCAGCTGTAGCAGCTGTTACATGATACACACTGAAGAATAGAAGTTTGGGAGATGTTCTGTAGAGCTCTACTGAGTACTTGAACAACAATGTCAGTTTCTTTCTTTGTATGGTGTTTTAAGGCAGTAACAACAAGTTTTCAATTATATAACGGCTTTCCTGGATTAACTAGAACTAAGGCTATGAAGTGACTTGCCAAAGGTCACTCCCTTGAAACAAGGGTTTATGTCAATAGACTATTTCAAAACTTGGTGTTGGTGGAGTTCAAACCCAGAACCCCCCAGTTCTTAGACACCCACCTTCTCAACTGACCCCGTTATAAAGAATGGTTATCTTGACCTTTGCCAGAGAACCCAAGAATCATTGTGAAAAGCTTACTTGAGTTGATTCCGTTATTGATAACTGTTTTCTTAAAAAAAAAAATACATTTTCCATTCAGAAAAAAAGAGGGAGTGTTTCAATAACTTAACACAAGGTTTAAACTACATGTACCTTTTTATACTCTATGAATTCTGATGTGAGTTACAGTATATAATTGTAAATCTTAACCCTTAAAATTCTTGAACCGACTACATGATTATGCAAACAGGTTAGATTCAGACCAGCTGCCAAGTAATTTGGCTGCTGGCCTGTGATCTAACCTGTTTGCTACTCTGAGTTTCTTTCCTAAACAGAATTAAACAGATATTTCAGGTTTTGGAAAGCAGAAAAGGAAAAAATCTATTTTTAGAAAAGTATCTAGCATTATAAGGGTTAACAAAGCTAACTCATCACTTTCACATGTTCTTATGTGTTTTTCAGTTGAAGCCATGTAAGGGAAAGGATATAAATAAAAAGAAATTACAGGCATACATGTATATTTAATAACCTTGTAGATTTCTTGAATTTGCACTGTCCTATATACAAATGGGTTGTTTGTGTGTATGGTCATTCTTTGTCCTGAATCATTCACAAAACAAATTTTAAAACAAATTATTAAGTTAACAAAGGATACCAATGACCATCTTAGTTCTATACAAATCATTCTTGATTGAAGAAGCTGCATTTATTTTGATAAATGTAGCATTTGTTAATTATGACAAATTCAATGAATCTCTGCTGTTAAGTGTTAAAATCAATTTCTTTCAATGTATCAATAATCAATGAGTTATAAAAGTAATGAATAACTATACAAGTTTTTAACAATAAAAAGAAAACTTGATTGAGAAATTTAATTCATTATTTTCTTCAATTAGTTTGAATGACATATTTTTTGCAGATATTCATAGTCATTGAGCAAGGGTTTGAAAGAGGATAAGCTTATACTGATATCAGTTATTTTTTTCCAAAAACTATCCATAGAGAGCAAGCAGTACATTTTCTTCAATAAAATTATGGATAAATCAAACCGCTTAAGTGGGTTAAAAATCCATCCAGGACTTTTTACATATTTCATTCATTATGAATCAATGCCATAAGTTCATTCCCTGAATATAGCCAAAACCGTACTGCCCTTTGCAGTGTAGTTCAAATCTGAAATATTGGAAAGCATATTTGAAACAGAAATAGGTACAACAATGATTTAAATTTCAAATGGGGTCCGTTTCAAATGTAATCGTACAAGTCAAACTATCCAACATTGATTATCACTAAATACAATCATGTTCATGAACATACAATCATTCCTGCATGGTTAGTAATCTGGAGTTAGAAATTAGTTTTGGACATGTAAACATATAATCAAAATCTAATTTTCCCTTAATTTTTTTCCTGATATGGAATTACTTTTTTGACAACATTGCACTGAATACTTTATATGAAAAAATAAGGAAATTCACAAAGCACAATTTTCCTCATGTTATTTTGTTACTTATACCTATAAACTTGTAATAAATATTAGGTTAAATTCAAATGAGGTAAAGGGTTAAACCATTGTACTATGAGGGGAAATGGGATTGGTCTAAACCCTAATTTATCATAAAAAAACAGATGAAGCATACTAAAAAACATTGATAAGTGGTAATAAATAGAGACCATTATGATAAAAGCAGGATCTGTTCTAGAACAGTAATTTGGGCTTTGATCATAAAGGGTTCTCAACTTGACTTTTTAAACATATATCCATCAAACGCATGTATGAGGCGAAATACAAAATGGAATTAAGAAGCACCTGACAAGAGAAATATCTAAAGCTCTCTTTCTTATACATGTTTGATGTACTTCCTAAAATAAATTAAAAATTAATCACAGTACACAAAGTAACATTAAAACACTTGTAAAATAAGAATTCATATCAACAAATATTACAGTGCAGTCAATATTTCATCAGAGCCCTAGAAAAACAGAGCAAGTTCCCTGTTACGATGTGAACTTTGACTAGGGGCATGAAGTTTTCCAAAGTCACATTTTTGTGTGACCTGAACGATAGGTACGGTCTCATTTTTCTTCTGACGTCTGATTATTGGCTATTTCCTCCTTGTTTTTTTAACATCAATTATTTTTCTTATCACCTGCCCCACCACTATCACCAGCTGTGACTTCGGGAGATGTGGCTGTTCCATTAACACTACTCTGTTTACTACCAAATCCCACTGGGCAAGTCTGGAAAGAGAACAAAATATATTCCTTTACCAATCATTCAGACAATTTCTATAAAGAATACTTTATCCTCTCTATCCTAAATCTGTGAAGAACATGGAATAATCCATCAAAGTGCTCCTATTTATTGTAAAAGTAAGTAATGAGTTGAGTGAACAAGTTTTTATTCAATTGAAGACCAATTCAGAAAAAGCCGGGAAAAAAAAGGCAGTGTAGATAGATCTCTAACTCTCAATCACCCAAAAAGGGTTCTTAACAAACTGAGAGACTGTTATTATCCATTCACACCTTTCACTCTTGCCTCCATTACTCAAGCCAAAATGTTGGCAACAGAGGTAGAGCATCGGCCCGAATCCCGTCAGATGCGAAATTTACCAAGACTAACCCACATATCGGTGGAAGCAGTTGTGAAGTTTCCATAAAGCTTTCATGAAGAGTGAGCTTGAATAGGCTTTATCAAACTTCCTTCACAAACGATTAAAAAAAAAACCAACACAGTACAGTTTACAGTTGTAACAATTAAAAGATTTTATATCGAGTATGGCACCACGGTCATTTTTTTCGGATAGCCACATAAGGATTGATTCGATGATCTTTTAATGGAAAAGGTAGATTTCGTCGCTACACAAATAAACTAAGATTATTCAACAGTTTTCTGAATTGAGATAGTGCGCAATTAAGGCCAAAGATAATCTAGCGGCCACTTTCCAGCAACCACTTTCCAGCAACCAACTTTCGACACATTTCCTGTTTGTTAACTTCCAACCTCTTAGCAGCCATTTCATCGAAAAACATCTAACCAACAACACTTATCAAAGGCAGTTAAAGGACTTAAATGATTCTTAATTCAAGTAATAACATATAAAAAACACATTTTCTTTAATCTGCTAAGGTTTTAAACGAGGTATCCAGATAAGATAATAAGATTGACACCACCCTCCAAGCAAACAGTTTTCAAAGCAGCCAATGGAAGGGTTTGAGACTAACAGCCAACGACAAACGCAAATAACACTCTATTTAAATGAAGAAAAAATGCTTAATCAAAATACTTTCTCCAAAAACATTTCGATTTTTTCAAGTCCACATCTTTATATATTTGTAAATACTAGAATAAATTGTCTTCCAATGGAAATCAATCGGTAAAACCTACCGCGGCATCTTCAAAAGCACAGATATAGTTTCACCGTTGAAGCAAAATGTAAGCCTAAAAAAATCAAAAATATATACAAGCCTTCCTCAATATACTTAAATGGAATAGGTTAATTAAAAAGAGTAATGTAATGGCCACAGATAAAGAGTCCATTGGTGTCACAAAAGCTGGAAATGATAGTACCGCGCCATGTAAAAATGTACCAATTGCGGATGTTGGCTGAACATAACGGAATACTTAACTGAAAAACCCCTAATCTACTATAGCCTTCCCCAATAGAAATCGTTTGAAACAAGTTTAATCTAAAGAATAATGTTAGGGCTAAAAAGTGGAAAGGGTCAAGTGGTGTCACAAAAGCTGGTTAAGATAGCGCCACCATGTAAAAATGAGCTAATTGCAGATATCGGCGGAATATAACGGAATGCTTGCCTGAAAAACATTAAAATCTACTATAGCCTTCCCCAATAGAAATCGTTTGAAATAATCTCAATAGAAACTGTGATGGTAGGGCTAAAAAGTGGACAAGGTCTAGTGGTGTCACAACCGCTGGTTAAGATAGCGCCGCCATGTAAAAATGTACCAAATGCGGTTATTGGCTCAACATAACGGAATACTTGCCTGAATGATCTCAAATCTACTATAGCCTTCCACAATAGAAATCGTTTGAAACAAATTTAATCGATAGAGTAATGTTAGGGCTAAAAAGTGGACAGGGTCCGGTGGTGTCACAAAATCTGGTTAAGATAGCGCCACCATGTAAAAATGTACCAGTTGCGGATATCGGCGGAATATAACGAAATACTGGCCTGAAAACACTCAAATCTACTATAGCCTTCCCCAATAGAAATCGTTTGAAATAGGTTAAATTAAAAGAGTAGTGGTAGTACTAAAGAATGGAAAGGGTCTAGTGGTGTCACAAAAGCTGGTTAAGATAGCGCCGCCATGTAAAAATGTACTAATTGCAGATATTGGCTCAATATAACGGAATACTTGCCTGAATTATCTCAAATCTACTATAGCCTTCCCCAATAGAAATCGTTTGAAACAAATCTAATCGAAAGAGTAATGTTAGGGCTAAAAAGTGGACAGGGTCCGGTGGTGTCACAAAATCTGGTTAAGATAGCGCCACCATGTAAAAATGTACCAGTTGCGGATATCGGCGGAATATAACGAAATACTGGCCTGAAAACACTCAAATCTACTATAGCCTTCCCCAATAGAAATCGTTTGAAATAGGTTAAAATGAAAGAGTAATGGTAGTACTAAAGAATGGACAGGGTCTAGTGGTGTCACAAAAGCTGGTTAAGATAGCGCCGCCATGTAAAAATGTACTAATTGCAGATATTGGCTCAATATAACGGAATACTTGCCTGAATTATCTCAAATCTACTATAGCCCTCCCCAATAGAAATCGTTTGAAACAAGTTTAATCGAAAGAGTAATGTTAGGGCTAAAAAGTGGACAGGGTCCGGTGGTGTCACAAAAGCTGGTTAAGATAGCGCCACCATGTAAAATGTACCAGTTGCGGATATCGGCGGAATATAACGAAATACTGGCCTGAAAACACTCAAATCTACTATAGCCTTCCCCAATAGAAATCGTTTGAAATAGGTTAAATTAAAAGAGTAATGGTAGTACTAAAGAATGGACAGGGTCTAGTGGTGTCACAAAAGCTGGTTAAGATAGCGCCGCCATGTAAAAATGTACTAATTGCAGATATTGGCTCAATATAACGGAATACTTGCCTGAATTATCTCAAATCTACTATAGCCTTCCCCAATAGAAATTGTTTGAAACAAATTTAATCGAAAGAGTAATGTTAGGGCTAAAAAGTGGACAGGGTCCGGTGGTGTCACAAAAGCTGGTTAAGATAGCGCCACCATGTAAAAATGAGCTAATTGCAGATATCGGCGGAATATAACGGAATGCTTGCCTGAAAAACATTAAAATCTACTATAGCCTTCCCCAATAGAAATCGTTTGAAATAATCTCAATAGAAACTGTGATGGTAGGGCTAAAAAGTGGACAAGGTCTAGTGGTGTCACAACCGCTGGTTAAGATAGCGCCGCCATGTAAAAATGTACCAAATGCGGTTATTGGCTCAACATAACGGAATACTTGCCTGAATGATCTCAAATCTACTATAGCCTTCCACAATAGAAATCGTTTGAAACAAATTTAATCGATAGAGTAATGTTAGGGCTAAAAAGTGGACAGGGTCCGGTGGTGTCACAAAAGCTGGTTAAGATAGCGCCACCATGTAAAAATGTACCAGTTGCGGATATCGGCGGAATATAACGAAATACTTGCCTGAAAACACTTAAATCTTCTATAGCCTTCCCCAATAGAAATCGTTTGAAATAGGTTAAATTGAAAGAGTAATGGTAGTACTAAAGAATGAACAGGGTCTAGTGGTGTCACAAAAGCTGGTTAGGATAGCGCCGCCATGTAAAAATGTACTAATTGCAGATATTGGCTCAATATAACGGAATACTGGCCTGAAAACACTCAAATTTACTAAAGCCTTCCCCAATAGAAATCGTTTGAAACAAGTTAAATCGAAAGTGAAATGGTAGGGCTAAAAAGTGGACAGGGTCCGGTGGTGTCACAAAAGCTGGTTAAGATAGCGCCACCATGTAAAAAGGTACCAGTTGCGGATATCGGCGGAATATAACGAAATACTGGCCTGAAAACACTCAAATCTACTATAGCCTTCCCCAATAGAAATCGTTTGAAATAGGTTAAAATGAAAGAGTAATGGTAGTAATAAAGAATGGACAGGGTCTAGTGGTGTCACAAAAGCTGGTTAAGATAGCGCCGCCATGTAAAAATGTACTAATTGCAGATATTGGCTCAATATAACGGAATACTTGCCTGAATTATCTCCAACCACTATAGCCCTGAAATCAGTTTGAAACATGAACCCGTTATAATGTTTAGGCCAAAAGGACAGGGTCCGTGGTAGTCACAAAAGCTGGAGTTAAGATAGCGCCACCATGTAAAACGTACCAGCTAAGTATATCGGCGAATATAACGAAATACTGGCCCGAAAACACCTCAAACCATAGCCCTCCCCTAACAGAAATCAAGTTTGAAATAGGTTAAATTAAAAAGAGTAATGGTAGTACTAAAGAATGGACAGGGTCTAGTGGTGCTACAAAAGCCGGTTAAGATAGCGCCGCCATGTAAAAATGTACCAATTGCAGATATTGGCCCAAACATAACGGAATACTCTGTCTGAATTCATTCCAAACTACTATAGCCTTCCCAACAGAATCGTTTGAAATAAACTGACCAAAGAGTAATGTTAGGGCTGCGCGGACAGGGTCCGGTGGAAGCCAAAGGGTTAAGATACCACCATGTAAAATGTAACACCAGTTGCGGATATCGTATGAATATAACGAAATACTGGCCTGAAAACACCCAAATCTACTATAGCCTTCCCCAATAGAAATCGTTTGAAATAGGTTAAATTGAAAGAGTAATGGTAGTACTAAAGAATGGACAGGGTCCAGTGGTGTCACAAAAGCTGGTTAAGATAGCGCCGCCATGTAAAAATGTACTAATTGCAGATATTGGCTCAATATAACGGAATACTTGCCTGAATTATCTCAAATCTACTATAGCCTTCCCCAATAGAAATCGTTTAAACAAATCTAATCGAAAGAGTAATGTTAGGGCTAAAAAGTGGACAGGGTCCGGTGGTGTCACAAAAGCTGGTTAAGATAGCGCCACCATGTAAAAATGTACCAGTTGCGGATATCGGCGGAATATAACGAAATACTGGCCTGAAAACACTCAAATCTACTATAGCCTTCCCCAATAGAAATCGTTTGAAATAGGTTAAATTGAAAGAGTAATGGTAGTACTAAAGAATGGACAGGGTCTAGTGGTGTCACAAAAGCTGGTTAAGATAGCGCCGCCATGTAAAATGTACTAATTGCAGATATTGGCTCAATATAACGGAATACTTCCTGAATTATCACTCAAATCTACTATAGCCTTCCCCAATAGAAATCGTTTGAAACAAGTTTAATCGAAAGAGTAATGTTAGGGCTAAAAGTGGACAGGGTCCGGTGGTGTCACAAAAGCTGGTTAAGATAGCGCCACCATGTAAAAATGTACCAGTTGCGGATATCGGCGGAATATAACGAAATACTGGCCTGAAACACTCAAATCTACTATAGCCTTCCCCAATAGAAACGTTTGAAATAGGTTAAATTGAAAGAGTAATGGTAGTACTAAAGAATGGACAGGGTCTAGTGGTGTCACAAAAGCTGGTTAAGATAGCGCCGCCATGTAAAAATGTACTAATTGCAGATATTGGCTCAATATAACGGAATACTTGCCTGAATTATCTCAAATCTACTATAGCCTTCCCCAATAGAAATCGTTTGAAACAAATTTAATCGAAAGAGTAATGTTAGGGCTAAAAAGTGGACAGTGGTGTCACAAAAGCTGGTTAAGATAGCGCCACCATGTAAAAATGTACCAGTTGCGGATATCGGCGGAATATAACGAAATACTGGCCTGAAAACACTCAAATCTACTATAGCCTTCCCCAATAGAAATCGTTTGAAATAGGTTAAAATGAAAGAGTAATGGTAGTACTACAGAATGGACAGGGTCTAGTGGTGTCACAAAAGCTGGTTAAGATAGCGCCGCCATGTAAAATGTACTAATTGCAGATATTGGCTCAATATAACGGAATACTTGCCTGAATTATCTCAAATCTACTATAGCCTTCCCCAATAGAAATCGTTTGAAATAGTCTAAATAGAAACTGTGATGGTAGGGCTAAAAAGTGGACAAGGTCTATAGGTGTCACAAAAGCTGGTTAAGATAGCGCCACCATGTAAAAATGTACCAGTTGCGGTTATTGGCTCAACATAACGGAATACTTGCCTGAATTATCTCAAATCTACTATAGCCTTCCCCAATAGAAATCGTTTGAAACAAGTTTAATCGAAAGAGTAATGTTAGGGTTAAAAAGTGGACAGGGTCCGGTGGTGTCACAAAAGCTGGTTAAGATAGCGCCGCCATGTAAAAATGTACCAGTTGCGGATATCGGCGGAATATAACGAAATACTGGCCAGAAAACATTCAAATCTACTATAGCCTTCCCCAATAGAATTCGTTACAAATAGGTTAAATTGAAAGAGTAATGGTAGAACTAAAGAATGGACAGGGTCTAGTGGTGTCACAAAAGCTGGTTAAGATAGCGCCGCCATGTAAAAATGGACTAGTTGCAGATATTGGCTCAATATAACGGAATACTTGCCTGAATTATCTAAAATCTACTATAGCCTTCCCCAATAGAAATCGTTTGAAATAGTCTTAATAGAAACTGTGATGGTAGGGCTAAAAAGTGGACAAGGTCTATAGGTGTCACAAAAGCTGGTTAAGATAGCGCCGCCATGTAAAAATGTACCAAATGCGGTTATTGGCTCAAAATAACGGAATACTTGCCTGAATAATCTCAAATCTACTATAGCCTTCCCCAATAGAAATCGTTTGAAACAAGTTTAATCGAAAGAGTAATGTTAGGGCTAAAAAGTAGACAGGGTCCGGTGGTTTCACAAAAGCTGGTAAAGATAGCGCCAACATGTAAAAATGTACCAGTTGCGGATATCGGCGGAATATAACAAAATACTGGCCTGAAAACATTCAAATCTACTATAGCCTTCCCCAATAGAATTCGTTTGAAATAGGTTAAATTGAAAGAGTAATGGTAGAACTAAAGAATGGACAGGGTCTAGTGGTGTCACAAAAGCTGGTTAAGATAGCGCCGCCATGTAAAAATGTACTAATTGCAGATATTGGCTCAATATAACGGAATACTTGCCTGAATTATCTCAAATCTACTATAGCCTTCCCCAATAGAAATCGTTTGAAATAGTCTTAATAGAAACTGTGATGGTAGGGCTAAAAAGTGGACAAGGTCTATAGGTGTCACAAAAGCTGGTTAAGATAGCGCCGCCATGTAAAAATGTACCAAATGCGGTTATTGGCTCATCATAACGGAATACTTGCCTGAATAATCTCAAATCTACTATAGCCTTCCCCAATAGAAATCGTTTGAAACAAGTTTAATCGAAAGAGAAATGTTAGGGCTAAAAAGGAGACAGGGTCCGGTGGTGTCACAAAAGCTGGTAAAGATAGCGCCACCATGTGAAAATGTACCAGTTGCGGATATCGGCGGAATATAACGAAATACTGGCCTGAAAACACTCAAATCTACTATAGCCTTCCCCAATAGAAATCGTTTAAAATAGTTTTGATTGAAAGAAATATGATAACACTAAAGAATGGACAGTGTCTTGTGGTGTCACAAAAGCTGGTTAAGATAGCGCCACCTTGTAAAAAAGGACCAATTTAGGATATTGGCTGAAACGTACGGAATAGTTCCCTGAAAAACCTCAAATCTACTATAGCCTTCCCCAATAGAAATCGTTTGAAATAGGTTAAATTGAAAGAGGAATGGTAGCACTAAAGAATGGACAGGGTCTAGTGGTGTCACAAAAGCTGGTTAAGATAGCACCGCCATGTAAAAATGTACCAGTTGACGATATCGGCGGAATATAACGAAATATTTGCTTGAAAAACCTCAAATCTTGTATAGCCTTCCACAACAGAAATCGTTTGAAATAGGTTAAATTGAAAGAGGAATGGTAGTACTAAAGAATGGACAGTGTCTAGTGGTGTCACAAAAGCTGGTTAAGATAGCGCCGCCATGTAAAAATGTACTAATTGCAGATATTGGCTCAATATTACGGAATACTTCCCTTAAATAAACTCAAATCTAATATAGCCTTCCCCAATAGAAATCGTTTAGAATAGTTTTAATTGAAAGAGTAATGTTAGCACTAAAGAATGAACAGGGTCTAGTGGTGTCACAAAAGCTGGTTAAGATAGCGCCGCTATGTAGAAATGTACCAGATGTGGATATCGGCGGAACATAACGGAATGTTTGCTTGAAAAACCTCAAATTTAGTATAGCCTTCCCCAATAAAAATCGTTTGAAATAAGTTAAATTGAAAGGAAAATGGTAGCACTAAAGAATGAACAGGGTCTAGTGGTGTCACAAATGCTGGTAAAGATAGCGCCTCCACGTAAAAATGTACCAACTGCATATATTGGTTCAATTTAACAGAAAACTTGCCTTAAAAACACTCAAATCTACTATAGCCTTCCCCAATAGAAATCGTTTGAAATAGTTTTGATTGAAAGGTAAATGATAACACTAAAGAATGGACAGGGTCTAGTGGTGTCACAAAAGCTGGTTAAGATAGCGCCACCTTGTAAAAAAGGACCAATTTCTGATATTGGCTGAAACGTACGGAATAGTTCCCTGAAAAACCTCAAATCTACTATAGCCTTCCCCAATAGAAATTGTTTGAAATAGGTTAAATTGAAAGAGGAATGGTAGCACTAAAGAATGGACAGGGCCTTTTGGTGTCACAAAAGCTGGTTTAGATAGTGCCACCATGTAAAAATGTACCAACTGCAGATATTGGCTCAATTTAAAAGAAAACTTGCCTTAAAAACACTCAAATCTACTATAGCCTTCCCCAATAGAAATCGTTTGAAATAGTTTTGATTGAAAGGGTAATGGTATCACTAAAGAATGGACAGGGTCTAGTGGGGTCACAAAAGCTGGTTAAGATAGCGCCGCCATTCAAAAATGGACCAATTGCAGATATTGCCTCAATATAACGGAATCCCTCTCTGAAAAACCTCAAATCTATTATAGCCTTCCCCAATAGAAGTCGTTTGAAATAGTTTTAATTGAAAGGTAAATGGTAGCACTAAAGAATGGACAGGGTCTAGTGGTGTCACAAAAGCTGGTTAAGATAGCGCCACCCTGTCAAAATGGACCAATTAGGGCTTTTGGCCGAAACTTACGTAAAACTTCCCTGAATAATCTCAAATCTACTATAGCCTTCCCCAATAGAAATCGTTTGAAATGGTTTCAATTGAAAGGGTAATGGTAGCACTAAAGAATGGACAGGGTCTTGTGGTGTCACAAAAGCTGGTAAAGATAGCGCCGCCACGTAAAAATGTACCAATTGCAGATATTGCCTCAATATAAGGGAACACTTGCCTTAAACAAACTCAAATCTACTATAGCCTTCCCCAATAGAAATCATTTGAAATGGTTTTAATTGAAAGAGTAATGTTAGCACTAAAGAATGGACAGGGTCTTGTGGTGTCACAAAAGCTGGTTAAGATAGCGCCACCATGTAAAAATGTACCAATTGCAGATATCGGCGGAATTTAACCGAATGCTTGCCTGAAAAACATTAAATCTACTATAGCCTTCCCCAATAGAAATCGTTTGAAACAGTCCTAATTAAAACATTGATGCTAAGGGCTAAGGAATGAACAGGGTTTCGGGGTGTCACAAAAGCTGGTAAAGATAGAGTCGCCATGTAGAAAATGTTCCAAATGCGATAATTGGCTCAGCATAACGGAAAACTTGCCTGAATTATCTCAAATCTACTACATGTATAGCCTTCCCAAATAGAACTCATTTGAAATGGTTTTAATTGAAAGAGTAATGTTAGCACTAAAGAATGGACAGGGTCTAGTGGTGTCACAAAAGCTGGTTAAGATAGCTCCACCTGTCCATTCTTTAGTGCTATCATTTTTCTTTCAATCAAAACTATTTAAGACGATTTCTATTGGGGAAGGCTATTGTAGATTTGATTGTTTTTAAGGCAAGTTTTCTGTTAAATTGAGCCAATATCTGCAATGGGTACATTTTTACATGGCGGCGCTATCTTAACCAGCTTTTGTGACACCACTAGACCCTGTCAATTTTTTAGTGCTAACATTACTTTTTCAATTAAAACTATTCCAAACGATTTCTATTGGGGAAGGCTATTGTAGATTTGATAGTTTTTAAGGCAAGTTTTCTGTTGAATTGAGCCAATATCTGCAATTGGTACATTTTTACAAGGCGGCGCTATCTGTCTTGTGACACCAAAAGGCCCTGTCCATTCTTTAGTGCTAACATTACTCTTTCAATTTAACCTATTTCAAACGATTTCTATTGGGGAAGGCTATACTAGATCTGAGGTTTTTCAAGCAAATATTCCGTTATGTTCCGGCGATATCCACGACTGGTACATTATTACATGGCGGCGCTATCTTAACCAGCTTTTGTGACACCACCAGACCCTGTCCATTATGTAGTGCTAACATTACTTTTTCAATTAAAACTATTCCAAACGATTACTATTGGGGAAGGCTATAGTAAATTTGAGGTTTTTCAGGGAACTATTCCGTACGTTTCAGCCAATATCCGAAATTGGTCCTTTTTTACAAGGTGGCGCTATCTTAACCAGCTTTTGTGACACCACTAGACCCTGTCCATTCTTTAGTGTTATCATATTTCTTTCAATCAAAACTATTTCAAACGATTTCTATTGGGGAAGGCTATAGTAGATTTGAGTGTTTTAAGGCAAGTTTTCTGTTAAATTGAGCCAATATATGCAATTGGTACATTTTTACGTGGCGGCGCTATCTAAACCAGCTTTTGTGACACCAAAAGGCCCTGTCCATTCTTTAGTGCTACCATTCCTCTTTCAATTCAACCTTTTTCAAACGATTTCTATTGGGGAAGGCTATACTAGATTTGAGGTTTTTCAAGCAAATATTCCGTTATGTTCCGCCGATATCCACAACTGGAACATTTTTACAGTGTGACGCTTTCTTAACCAGCTTTTGTGACACCACTAGAGCCTGTCCATTGTTTAGTGCTAACATTTTTCTTTCAATTAAAACTATTTCAAACGATTTCTATTTGGGAAGGCTATAGTAGATTTGGGTTTCTTTAAGGCAAGTATTCCGTTAAATTGAGTCAATATCTGCAATTGGTACATTTTTACATGGCGGCACTATTTTAAACAACTTTTGTGACACCACTAAACCCTGTCCATTCTTTAGTGCTAACTTTTTTCTTTCAATTTAAACTATTTAAAACGATTTCTATTGGGGAAGGCTATAGTAGATTTGAGGTTTTTCAGGGAACTATTCCGTACGTTTCAGCCAATATCCGCAATTGGTACATTTTTACGTGGCGGCGCTATCTTAACCAGCTTTTGTGACACCACTAGACTCTGTCCATTCTTTATGGCTTATGTTACTTTTTCAATTAAAA
The DNA here is from genome assembly GCA_947846245.1 of Cerastoderma edule. Lineage (NCBI taxonomy): Eukaryota > Metazoa > Mollusca > Bivalvia > Cardiida > Cardiidae > Cerastoderma > Cerastoderma edule. The sequence continues at coordinate 8,704,858 of OX401412.1, read as the reverse complement.
GTATTTCAAACGATTTCTATTGGGGAAGGCTATAGTAGATTTGAGGTTTTTAAGGCAATTTTTCTGTTATATTGAGCCAATATCTGCAATTGTTACATTTTTACATGGCGGCACTATCTAAACCAGCTTTTGTGACACCCTGGACCTTTGCTTTTTAGTCCCAACATTACTCTTTGCATTAAGACTGTTTTAAACATTTTTTATTGGGGAAGGCTTTAATAGATTTGAGATAATTCAGGCAAGTATTCCGTTATGTTAAGCCAATATCTGCAATTGGTACATGGCGGTGCTATCTTAACCAGCTTTTGGGACAGCACGGGACGCTGCATACTTTTTAGCCCTAACATTACTCAACACACCCAGAGAGGGGCCATGTTATTTCAAGTTTTCAAACTGCTGGGTCAAAGATGCCCAAGTACGATTTTACAAATGACCCAGAGTCTACTAAGTTAATGTCTACTTTAATAAACGTTCGAAACCTTTTTTTCTATAACAAGAACCCTGTATGTATGGCTCAAATAATCTGATAATGGTGTAAACACCAACCATATCGACAGTTGTACATATGCATTGCTGTAGTTGCTGGTACATAACCAGTGCTCTGGCAGGGTCCTGTGAGAGCACTGAATCCCAATGGTTCTTCCTGGCTTGACCAGCCTTTATGGGCAGTCAATGTAAGGTTTATTGTTCATCAGTATGAGCCATGCATTGCAATATAACTGAAATATTGTTGACTTTGTCATTTCATGTATCTGAACACAATCTAGCTGGTAAATCCACATCCATGCTCCCCTCTCAATGTCGTCAATGATCTTTCATGCACCATTCCCAATCAAAACTTTCTCTCATTGCTACATTCCCGAACACTCACACAATTGTGGAAGCATGACTTTAGTACAAGTGCTGCTATAGCTATATATAACAAGAGCTGGCCATAAGACAGCATGATCGCCTATTTGATAATGTCTGAGAGGGGTATAGGTCAGTGAAATATTATTTGTTTCTAAAAAATGAGGGTGCAGACAATGATTTCTTACATTAGTTGTTGAGAAACAAACATGCACACAAAACTTTAACCAAGATTTCTTAGTAGACAAGGCCATATTAATTAGTTGCTTAAATTCAATACGAAAGATTTGAAACTTGGTCAGGGGTTTTAAATTATTACCCTGAACACATGTGTGAAGTATCAAACCATTCCATACTGTGGTTCATGAGTTAAACTTGCACGCAAAATCTAACCACGATTTTCTCAGTTCAAAAAGCCCCGAAGTTTGCTTAAATTCAAAACTAGAGGTTTTAAACTAGGTCAGAGACCTTAAAGTATGACCCTGAACACATGTGTGAAGTATCAACCCTTACCATACACTATACAGTAGTACATGAGATACAAACTTGACAAAGATTTTCTAAGTACAAAAAGCTGCATAATTTGCTTAAATTCTAAATTAGAGATATGGAACTGGGTCAGGGACCTTTAAGTATGACCCTGAACATATGTATCAAGTAGTAACCCATTCCATACAGTAGTTAATGAGATACAAACTGGCAAGTAAAAACTTAACCAAGGTGTGTTAACCAACAGCATCGCCCGGGTGAGTAGCATAGCTCTCCTAATCCTTCGAATAGTCGACCTTAAAAGTATGTTCTATTGGAAGCAAATAAGTTCTTCTTTATCTTTTATAAGTAAATAGCAGCATAGAGAAACCAAATCAAACAAGCTAGAAAGTCTGACTGGGATTTGAACCCAGAGCCTCCTTAGAAATTCTAAGACGCTCTTACCACTTGAGCTACCAGACTGAAATCGAGCATTGTCTTTTTGGAATCAATAATTTGTCTATTGCCTAAAACACATCATTTGGTAAATCAAATTGAACACTTAAACTTGATCAAAATCCTTAACCTCAAATGAGCGTTGTAATTGCCCAATCTAGAAAATTTAAGCTATTTTGACAATTCCTAAAGAAGAGCAGACCTTTAAAGTATTTGATATTGTTATGACACCACATAGTCAAGTCTTGAACATCATCACTTCTTATTAGAAGCTTGAGAATGTTCTAAAGAAATTGGAAGTATTTGACAATGATTTAGATTTTCAATTAACCATAGGTAAAGGGTGGCATTTAAGATACCTTCATCATGTTGGTCTCACTCTTATTTCACTTTGCATGCGAAAACCTTACTTTGGTCATGTGGAATGATCAAAATTGGTAAGAATTTCCACCAAAGCATTGAAAGGCATTGAAGCTCGTTTCACTTTCTTTAAATGAAAACACAGGTGTTCAGCAGCTAAGACAGAAAAAAGAATTTTGTTTAGTTTGGAGGATTGTTCATTGAGAAAGTTCCTTTTAAGGTTTTAAAAGTGCCTCATGACTGATCAGGTTTTTAAAACTGACAAATGTCAGATGAAGGGGAGGGTCAATTCAACTGGTAAAGGTCACATCCAGGCGGCTGACAGAGGTATTTACTTCCAACTGCTTAGAGAAATGATGCTGTTGAAAATAAATAGAACAATTAAAACATGCAAGAGAAGATCCATTTATAACACAGTTTCAGTACAATATACTGGACAGTTAGAAAACACTTCTGTGTGAAATATACCAAAGTGGGACTTTCAATACTTAAAATAACTACTTAATCAGCAACAAAAACTGGAAGTGATTCCACCCTACACAAACACCTTTATGTGAAATTATATTTCTTTTAGCCAATTATTTCATTTGCTTCCTAGATTTTTTTTCTATTACAATAACACAAATACCAGAAACCGAACATCATCTCAAATGGGTCATTTAAAAAAGGAGATCAACCAGAAGCAAAATACATACAGAAATTAACATTTTCTGGAATTTACTCTTTATAATTCTTTTTAAGTATTCATTTAATTCAAAGCTACAAACATATTTCAATTCATTATACAATACCATGATCAGTTGAAAAAACTTAAAAATATATGAAAAAATGCAGCCTGTACTAAGGATGTATGCCTTTGTAAATTGATCATTAATCAAGTTTTGAGAGAAAAAGGTCTACCCTTTTTTGTATGGATATATGTGACCCAGTGGCAGACTTGGAACTAAGGGGTCCCAGGTTTGAACTCCCTTGATACTTATGGTTATGTTGGAGTGTCCTTTGGCAAGACACTTTAGATCCCTATCCAAGCACTGGTGAATCCAGGAAAACTGTTACACAACTTAAAAGTTATACACGATGCATTAAACAGCATCTTAACAAACACTTTAACCAGGTCTCCTTAAATTTACATCAGTAAAAATATGATTTGAGGTATTTTTCCATGTGTACACACATGTAAAAACAGACAATATCAGCTTAAGACATCATATCCCTATATTTATTTATTTATATGGGGTTTTGCAACAACATTATTTGAGTCATTGTGCAATGCCCGACACTTGTTGATGGAGGTATACCCAATACTCAACTGCTAATAAGAGCTAATTAAGCCAGTTTTCTACAAGCCACTCTGAAGACTGCCTCTCATGAAATTCAAAATGTTGTCAACAGGATTTGAACCCACATTGGCATCATATCCATAAACAACCTACCTGAAATGGAGTTGAGAAGACAGCCAGAATACCCTAAAGGTTTTTAGTGAATGAACAGTTAGTGGTAAGTAACCTTGAACCATCAGGACGGAGCTTCCCTATCTGTGAAAAAGTGTAGAAACACAAACCATGAAGTGAACAAACAATACAATCCAAATTATGACCCTAATCCAGGCCATTGTAAAATACCTATTGATCGTTACTCACAAACGGTTAAATTATTCCTATTCTAATCAATCCATACACATAACATGTCGGTATTATTCCACATATTTACTTTGTAACTTACAGTAAGAACAGTTTAATCAACACTAGGTGACCATTTTCTGTTTGCCTTTCTCCCTGTTAAAACAACAACAACAATGGTTAATGTGAGAAAACTGGATATGTATGACACTATTTAGCGTTTTTTCATTGTTTATTAATTAATGGCAATTGATGCCATTATTTTGTGGTATGTAACTATATTTCACATTTGTCTTATCAATTGACTTTTGAACTTAAGATCTGAAAATGTGAATTTGAAAAACCAATCCCTAACTTGGTCCATCAAAATTATTACAATGTTAGATTGCTCAATCAGAAAATTAAAGGCAATCTTCATGTTGACTTTCGACTACCCTAGTATTATATAATTTGTAGGTTCCAATCATGTCACCTCGAAATCTTCTGTTGGATAAGGTTGGTAGTTTCAATCCTCTAAGTCTTTCAGGATATTCCAAGTTCTTGAAGCCTGGTAGCTGTTTTTGCCTTTGTACACTTTCAATTCTGTATTTACCTATGGCTTTAAATGGTCACCAGGATCCACATGCATATTCTAAAAAGTAAAGCTCGACTTATTCTTCGAATATTCGAACTCTAAATGAAAGGAAGACAGTTCTTTCGTCAATATGTAGCACCTGTGTAATTAGCGTTTAGCTAACACCACGAAAACTAATGACACAACTAAATTCATAACCAAGTTTTGTTTCTATCATGTATCATCTATGTATATGGCCAGGGAGTGGTAAATTATGCATATAAATGTCATTATGTGAACCAAAAAATAGGTATCTAATCGATAAAAAGTATTTAATTACCAGTTTTGTCCCCGAGTTTTCACGTACAAAGCAAACACATGACAGAAGGAATTGCGCATGCGCGTAATCAGAACAGATCCGGTCTCAAGTTCCGGTCGCTAGAAAAGTGGTCGCGGGAAAGTGGCCGCTAGCTTCGGTTTAGTGCAATTAAGGACGCGAAAACCAATAAAACCAGAGACATAGATAACAGAGATTGGCAACTCCTTCTTTACCTATAGCCGGTTTCTGCGATATCTCGCATGACGCGTTATTTAGCGAGACCTTTCGAGATCTGTCTATCGACGCAATTTTCAACTAAACGCGAAAAAGGCAACACAAATTTAAGCGTGTTTTAAGTCATAATTAAATTATTTTCTTACCAAATTTACTATATTGTTATTGTAAGAAAGTTTCTTCATCCAACAAGACCGATCAGCAAGCGATTATCAAAGAAATAAACATGGCAAACTGCGACAAACTTGATTAAATTGTTTGCAATTTCGTGGTTGGGTGCGATAAACGTGATAATTGAGTAGTTTTAGATTCAAACTGTTCTAAAGGAGGGTTTTTCAAACATTTCCAATTCAAGTCCATTTTAAAGAAAGGGTTTGTTTTTCTACATTTCCAAATTTTCAGTTTGATATTCCTTGTCATTTAGAAGTTATTACGTACTGAATATGTCCATTTTACGACCCTAATGAGTTTAACCATCTTGATTTACAAGCAAAAATTAACAAAGTTGTGCACAGTAAAACTAAAATACCATGCACTGGATCATATCATACTTGACATTTTCCTGAAGTGTTATTCTTGTTTTATGGTTGCCCGCATTTTTAAAGTAATCTTCGCTTCCATAACGAAGTTATATCAGGTTTACTGAACCACACACGCATGATCATGATTTCGGCCATTTTATTTTCAACCAAAATATTTCATACTTGTACAAAGTAAAATGTTTTAACAGAGGATTTTTCAAACATTTCTGATTTATGTTCACTTTAATGGGATAATATGATTTTGTTGATTTCCAAATTTTCAGTCTGATATTCTTTGTCATTTAGAAGTTATTGCGTACTAAATATGTCCCATTTGTTACCTTAATGAGTTCAGCCATCTTGATTTCCAACCAAAAATTAACAAAGTTGTGCACAGTAAAACTAAAAAACTATGCACTGGATCATATCATACTTGACATTTTCCTGAAGTGTTATTCTTGTTTTATGGTTGCCCGCATTTTTAAAGTAATCTTCGCTTCCATAACGAAGTTATATCAGGTTTACTGAACCACGCACGCATGATCATGATTTCGGCCATTTTATTTTCAATCAAAATATACTTGTACAAAGTAAAATGTTTTAACAGAGGATTATTCAAACATTTCTGATTTATGTCCACTTTAATGGGATAATATGATTTCGTTGATTTCCAAATTTTCAGTCTGATATTCTTTGTCATTTAGAAGTTATTGCGTACTAAATATGTCTCATTTACTACCTTAATGAGTTCAGCCATCTTGATTTCCAACCAAAATATAACATAGTTGTGCACAGTAAAACTAAAAAACTATGCACTGGTTCATATCATACTTGACATTTTCCTGAAGTGTTATTTTTGTTTTATACTTACCCGCTTTTTTATGGTGATTGTCGTGTTTATAACGAAGTTATACCAGGTTTACTTTACCAATCAAGCATATTCATGATTTCGGCCATTTTATTTTCAATCAAAATCTTTCATTTTTGCATCAATTAAAACTTAAATTGTGTGACTTGGGTTTTATCAAACGTGTTATTACTGAAAACGTCTGAATGAGTTTGAATTGATCCCGTATTAAATGCTGACAAAGTTCTATAGTTTCCTGTATTTTCAAAGTGACATTCCTATATAAGAAGAAGAAAATCCATTCAATTAATAGACAAAAGTATGGATAGATCTTCTTAATCAGAAACACCACGATATATCCTTTTTCGTCATACTTCTTAATTCCGATCGCTTGCAAATATGTCAAGTGAAATGTGTCATTTAAAGAACGAAGGGTGATAGAGTCAATCACGGAAGTGGACAATACAGGCTAATATTGTAAATTGCCACCCCATAATATATGTGGTTTGATGTCATAAAACCTTTTGATGCTAGGGCGATTACACAAGAAGTGTGTGGCGCTAACCCTGTGTCCACTCTCTGACACCTCATTCAAATTTAATGACCTAAAGCTCCCGAAAACAAAATAGGGAGGATTTGTTCTGTTTTAAGCGTCTGTCTGGGTTTAAAGTAGTGTGCTTTGACTTAATTTCTCGTTCAGAAATGATAATAAAAACGAAGGTGCAAGACACACTATTTGCTTTAGCTTAACATTCAAAAAGCTCACATTTCTTTTTTCTAAAATCATTTCGGTCAGCAGCATGATAAGACCAGACCATTACGTGTTTAAGAATAATTATGTACTTATTGATTTGCAATCAATATTAGAGGAATCTGCGGTAAAAGGTGTATTCGAAACTTTGCACGTCAGTTTTTTCTTACGTGTCCTTTCGTTTACTAAAACCGCTTTTACAAAAATTCTCATCACATGCATTTTAACATCATAAAATACTTTTAATTTTCTAAAATTGAAACATTTGGCTTGAAATAATGTCATGATGAAAAACGTGTTTTGTTTTGACAAAATTAGCACTGTAAACATTTTACGACACAAAATAAATGAAATGAAGTTAGAAAGCAATCTTTTAATATTAACGAAAACTATCATGTCTTAATGGAAAGTTCATGCTTTGGTTATTAACTGCAACTAAATAGAGTCACTTGATTTACTACAAAATGTTATTTAAACCTTTGCTTGAAAGACATTGTCGTTATAAGTACAATTGCATGGTAATCAAGCCTATCATTGAAAAAGAAGGCCTACTGTAACTTTTTTGTTTTGTTTTTAACGTAAAATCAATTTAATAAAATCAAAATGAAACAAAATGTCCAGAAGTTGTTTCAGATAACCAATCAGATAACCAAAACATAGCTATTTTACTGTAATAAAGAAGTATCAATTTCGCTTGACATCTCCCGTGGTAACGGATAAACAGGTACGCATTTTCCTTATCTCGCAGAACCTCGCGACACGCGAGAGTTTGGCGATAATTCCGGAGTTGCCAATCTCTGTTATCTATGTCTCTGATAAAACTTACCTTTGGAGCTCCATTATCGGTCACTTCAGACTTTTCCTTTTTCAACCATGGTATAAACTTCCCAACATATGGTTGTATATATTTATGAAAGAACCATAACACAAACGGAATGACTATACAAGGCACACAAACCATCTTTGTGGACTTAATTTTTATTTTTCTTGTTTTGACAGTTCACCGGAAATGACACAATTCATGTTCCGTTCTCACTTTGGTTCGCCCTCGGACATTTCGCCCTAGCTTTAATTCGCACTGAATGAAATATACCTTTTGCTAAGCTGGAACCTTAAGTGACAGGACCCAATTAGCACTTGTAAAGGGGTTTACATTGGAAAACATTGAAGCTTATGACTTTACGATTAAGTTCGATTTCAAGTTTTTGTTAATGTGCCGACTAACTATGTAAATATTGATTTACATCTGTTACTATTCATTGTGAACGTTTCACCTGACTCTTTCCCCCACATTTCCTCTGTATCTTTCATTTCTCAATGATGGTTCAATCAAAGACCATATAAATATTACGTTTTATATTTTTTTGATTTGTCATTAACCATATGTTTTAAACACATAACTCTCCGCGTAGTCTCAATAATGAACCATGAACGAAACTTTTTTCAACAATTGGACAATAATTTATTGTGTTTCGCTCAAAGGCGTCTGTCAATATAGCATTAGCCTTCGAGACCAGAAATCTGGACTACTCTCCGCAAGGTTTCTAATTCCGGTGTCAGCATTTGACTTTTATGAGAGGTGGTTTCCCGGTTGACTTACGAAACGCCTATGATTTCACACGGCTGGACCAGCCCTTATGTGCAATCAAGTTGGGGGTGGTCTTCCTTCATCACTGTCTCTTCACTATTCTAGGTAACAACAGGAGGAGGAGGAGGAGGAGGAGGAGGAGCAGGAGGAGGAGGAGGAGGAGGAGGAGCAGGAGGAGGAGGAGGAGGAGGAGGAGGAGGGGAAAGAAGAGGAGGAGTTGGCCTCTCTCTGCATGGTTCAAATCAAAGTACACTTGTGGGTAGGGGTATATTTTTGTTAGAGGCACTCTCTGGACTTGCTTACGGATGAATATCTCCTAATTGACTAGCTGTGGTGGACGCTTAAGGTTTGGGATCTCCCTATATCCATGGTTAGCTGGGTATCACAAAATAACTGATATATATATGGCTGAAGTGGTGTGAAACCCTAGCAGACAAGCAAGAGAAAGCATTGTCGACAGACCGCTGGACAGATCCTGGGAACTACTATAACATAAACAGTGTTGGTTTGTGGTGTAAACAAAATAAATGTAAAAAAAGTAGATTGATAAATCAATGAATTTGTAATCTTATTAGTTATTACATTATCTCACCAGAGATATAGATATCTATGTCTCTGATCTCACGCAGTCACTGTACGGACCATTCAAAATGTATGACAATGTGCGACAAGATATACTTAACCCATTACCAAACAAAAACGACATTTAACCACTTTGTTGCAGACGACTAGGGAAAACATTGTGGGAAAAGGAGAAATTGCTCTTAACAAGCAATTTTTCCTTATCCCACAATGTTTTCTGCCCTATCAGGAAACTTGATCTTATTTTGAAATGTCATCTGCAAATTCCATCAATTTGGGACAGTCGAAAAATTGTTATTGGTAAAGGGTTAAACCCTCCCTCGTCCTCTTTACCAGCGCATAGTTTCACGTTTTAACATTGGTTGATTAAACCGAAATGAAACTCGGCATACATTATAATTACACTTTTTAGTATAATAAAGGCTAGTCGAAAAAGGCTCAGCTCTTATTGAAAATACTTGTTTATGTAATTCTACTTTTCTCTAAATATTATACAAACTATTTTGTAGCAAACACTTTACGACGAAGGACCATTGTTAAGACTGTTATAAAAGCGTACAGTTGATATTGTTTTGGGTATATGTTTCTTGTTTTGGGTGATGATGTCAAGTTGTCAACGCTACCTGTAGAGCGCCACGTGGAATTAACCAAGTCTCGTAGTACTTGTGTATGTGGACTTGTACCCTATATATCTAAATGCACTATCGGAGAGTTTGTCAAGTCGCCAGAGTAAATTGTACATGCGTTTTCACAAATTTCACGTTATTTAAAGGACTGTGTTAACCCTTATAAATAGTGCTGAAACCGACTTCATGCTTATGCAAACAGGTTAGATCACACAAGCCAATCGCCAAGTAAATTGGCGGCTTGCCTGTTATCTAACCTGTTTGGTACTCTTGGTATCCTCCTTCAACAAAAATAAGCAGATAATTTAAGGTTTTGGAAAAAAGACGACACAAAAATCTATTTTTAGAAAATTACCCAGCATTCGAAGGGTTAACAATATCTAAGATATCAGTATGTGTAAGATATCAAAGTTTGTCCTGAAACATGAGGATAAAGATCGGCTCTGTTTTCTTATAACAATAGGCGTTAACCTCATTTTAAGAACTGTGACTATATAGATGTACGATATTCAACCTATTTACCTCAGTATTCAAAATTGAACAGTCTTAACGGAATCATTATGCCTTTATAAATCATTTCGCAACAAATAAAGTAAACTTGAACGAGTAAAGGATTAACAGTGTGATTATAAATATTCAGATTAGTGTCGTCTGCATAAAACAGTCGTACTTTGATCTAACTCTGATCCAAGCCAATCGGAACTACTCGGGTATTTCCGTGAGCTGTGTTTTCATTTGATAAACCCGATGTGTTCAGATTGGACCCAAGCTGAAACTGCGGAGAGTGAAATATCTACGTCTGGACCATTCGGACTAACTTTGATCGGGAAGTGTCGTTTCGGGTCAGACCACATCAATTGTTTGTAAACATGGCGTCCCATGATACACCGGTAACGGCTATTATCGTCGGAGCAGGTAACCGAGGACATAGATATCCTACATATGCGACTGCTTTCCCAGACAAACTGAAGGTAAATCTCTTAATTCATTACTTGGTTTAGTCATAACACTCGGGCCTGATCAGAAAGGGTGAACCGTTTCATAAACGTCTAGGGAGGTAATCACTTCCTCAATCAGAAAGTGTGACGTGGACAGGTATAAAACATGGCGCCTACCCCGTTATAGCGCGATTACGGAAGAAAAATACGACGCCCCCTGTTAACTTTTTTATTTGTGGATATATCTCAACAAACTTGGTACCAAATGAAAGAAGACACTCTGAACTTTCTGGTGGCGTTTGAATCTAAAATATGTTTACCAAGTACCAAGAAAATGCATGTCAAATATGGGCAATATTTTTTACAAAAATGTCGCTTAAAAATTGAGATTGAAAAACACGGCGCCCCCTATTATATTTTTTGTTCTAAATAATATTTTTCTAACTTTGATATATTTTGAAAATGCATAAAATTACCTTTCAAATGATATTAAATATTTGAAATTTGGACGAAAGATGGCTGAGAAATGGCTGTTCAAACATGAGTATTACTCCAGCCATTTCGACTCACTACAGATTTAAGTTCGGAAAACACGGCGCCCCCTACTAACTTTTTTATTTGTTCAATGACTGTACATTATGTGGTATTGTATTTTAGAAGGCACTTTTTCCTTTCATATGATGTTAGTTTTGTTAAAATTGGTTGATTGATGACCGAGATATGGCCTGTTAAAGATGGGCGTTTTTTTCCGTACGTCCTGTCGCAAAAGATTTTGCTTGGAAACCGTTTACAGTTACACAAGAAAAACAAGGCTCCTGTATTAACTTAATTATTTGTTGAATTTGTAGAATTTACACAACAAACTTGGTATCAGATGAAAGAACACACACTAAACTCTTTTATGGTATGCAAAGAACTTAAATATATGGACGAAGTACCGGAAATAATTGATGGCGAATATTGTTAGTGTTTTACCAAAATGCCGCTCACGGATTAACCTCGGAAAACATCACTCCCCTATTTTCTTTTTCGTTATTTGTCATATTTCTTTAATGTTTACTATGTTTTAAAAAAAACATATGATACACGTTCAAATGATGAGATGATATTAAGATATGGAATGCAGATGGCTAAGAGCAATCTTTGCAAACATGAGTAATATGTCAGTCCAATCTGAAAACACGGCGCGCACCGGACTTTTGATTACTTCGAATATTTAAGACGTGGTTCTCACGTTCTCATCAACATATATTATAAAGGTAATGTTAATTTTGATTTACTAGTGACCCAGAAATTACCTTTCAAACAACGGCTTTTATTCCCAACATATTGACCACTTTATGTTTTTTGTTTGAGAATATCCCTTCCGAGAACAATATGCGTCAATTAAACGTATAATTACACTGTTTTCAGTTTTAACCATATCATTCAATACTTGGGTTTTTTCTATTGTCTCTCTCTATTTTCCCTTTTCATGCTACAGTATCATGGATAAATTACACAGCTTCTTATCCGTGATACTGCTAGATTAAATGTATATTGATCCGAACATGTGTCCTCTTAACGAAATGACATTTCCCTAAGACCTCTCTCTCTCTCTCTCTCTCTCTCTCTCTCTCTCTCTCTCTCTCTCTCTCTCTCTCTCTCTCTCTCTCTCTCTCTCTCTCTCTCTCTCTCTTCTCTCTCTTCTCTCTCTCTCTCTCTCTCTCTCTCTCTCTCTCTCTTTCTCCTATCTCTCTCTCTCTCTCTCTCTCTCTCTCTCTCTCTCTCTCTCTCCCTCTCTCCCTCTCTCTCTCTCTCTCTCTCTCTCTCTCTCTCTCTCTCTCTCTCTCTCTCTCTCTCTCTCTCTCTCTCTCTCTCTCTCTCTCTCTCTCCCTCCCTCCCTCCCTCCCTCCCTCCCTCCCTCCCTCCCTCTCTCTCTCCCTCTCTCTCTCTCTCTCTCTCTCTCTCTCTCTCTCTCTCTCTCTCTCTCTCTCTCTCTCTCTCTCTCTCTCTCTCTCTCTCTCTTTCTTTCTCTCTCAAACTCTCTCGCTCTGTCTTTCTTTCTTTTTCTCTCTCCCGCTATATCAATCTCAATGAGATTTCTTTTTCAATTTGAAAGTTATTTTTATTATTACTTTAAGTGTAACTCTAAGCGTTTGTTATGCTCTTGGGTCAAAATAAAGATTTGTTCTGCTCTGTTCTGTAAAGGGTTATTCCGTCCCACCTTTCCGTTCTTGATAATAGCAACAATTATCGATTGCAAATTCCAACTTGGAATTATTTGACAAAAGTAATTGAACAGGCAGTTTTCGAATGTTTTGTCGCTTTTCGAACCATTCATTTGCATAACAAAGTAAGTAATAATGCCGACACAGTAATCACTCAATGTTTAGCAAACAGAGTAATGAATTGTCCGAATTAATTCCTCTACTATAAATACATGCGGGGGATAATGATGTATGATTAAAGAAGTCGGGCCCTTTAAAGCTAAGATGTCCAATTCAATTGTGTGACAGATACTGAAAGTGGTACCGGGTATAAAATGAATAAAGTGACAATTTTCTTTGTGATCTGTGTTCTCGATAAAACATGAATAGATTAAAATAAAAACGTGTTTAGTGGGATGCGTGATTTATTGAACTATTTGTACTGTACACTGTTGGTTCGTTCTAGAACGTGAACCCTGCTGGGAAATCATTGAGATAAAGATCCCTACGAGGACTATTTGTTCCAATGGATTCATATTATCCTATTATTGATTGAGCTTCTTTGATCGACATGAATACATATTAATGTGATCGTAACGAGAAGACAATACCTGTATAACACACGTGGTCTTAATCTCCCCAGAGCGCCACAGGGCATTAGCAAATGGACAGTAGCAGTCCTGTGTAATCTGGTCATAAAGCACGATGTCCAATTAGGGCCATAGATAAGGGGTCAGCCCCTTCTACTTGAAAAGAAACAATGTGCTACCGTTCGGATTATGTGCCATAAAATAGGTAAATTGTTTTAAATGAAATTTGACTGCTGGTGAATTTGTTCAAACAAACAATTTTGTAAAGGTTATTTCCGGATATTTCCCTATGAATGCCATTATCGATATAAAAATGAGAAACGGTTATTGGGAATGTTATCCTAATATGCTAACTGAAATACATTTCATGCCCTAAAATGACATATTACCTGACTTCAGGTAAAAAAAAATACCAGTTTTAATTTCTGCGGATGACACTTGTTTCCTATAAATGTTTCGGATTGCCTTCCTTTTAGAAATATTCCACATAGTTGTAAAATGTAAAAGGCGCTTGTTCACAGAAGAGTTAATTTGAAAACCAACGTAAAATGAAACAATACAGTATTTGTGTTGCTAGATATACAGTTGAAGAAGTTAGATCTCGAAGGCGATGTCACGCTTTTGGAGTTAGAAACACGTTAATTCACAGTATTCCACTTAATAAAATTTAAAAAAAAAGATGTAATATTCAACTTTGCGTAAAATATAACAGTACATCTGTTGTGTCGTTTTAAACAAATTATTTTTAATCTCCTTTCATTTAAGAATATGCGCCTTTAAACACGAGAAAATAGCAAGTCGAGCTCTTGTGACTTATTAACAATAACCTCAAGTCGTTCATTTTTATTCCCCAACCAGGCATTTGTGACTGGCTCAAAATCAAACAAAACGCGGACAATACTTATTTCAAAAATAGAATCATTATATTTATTGATATATTCGGTACATATTACTGTGACTAAAGGGTAACTTACCGGCAATTCATCCTAACATCAAAGTGGTTAAAGAAACACTCTTCATCAGAAGATGTTTATGGACATGACATATGTATGTAAAGAGTAACCTGGTATTATTACTATTGAATAATAGAGCATGCTTTTAATAAGACTCAATATTGAATATTTTTTTAAGAAATAAAACATTTAGCGGTGGGCTCCGTGTTTTCCAAACTTCAATGGCTGAAATATTGCTAATGTTTGAAAAGGCATATTTGTGGGTCATCTATCATCTGAATTTTAATATCATTACGTCGCATAAAAACGAAATATATGTACTTAATGACAAGGTTAAATTGGAAAAAGATGGTAATGTTAATTAAACACAGAAATAAACAAGCAGATGCGGCATGCAACTAATTCAAAATAAAATCTGTTAGCGACCTGACGTACGGATTAAAGGTCCATGGCAGAAAGAAGATTTCTCAGTCACTATTTATCCAAAAGTAACAAAATTGATACCTAACCAAATGGGAAAGTATGTGCCTTCTAACGTTTTGCAGGATATTTTGGAAATCAAACGCATTAATGGTGAGGTACAGTGATCCGAAATTTCATGTCAAGTGATGGAACGGTTGAAATATTAGTCCTCCTCATGTTTGCAAGAGTGCTCTTAGCCATCAGCAATCCATATCTTCATCTGAACTATTTCATCATTTGAACGTGTATCATATGTTTTTATGAAACATAGTTAACATTAAAGAAATATGACAAATAACGAAAAAGAAAATAGGGGAGTGATATTTTCCGAGGTTAATCCGTGAGCGGCATTTTGGTAAAACACTAACAATATTCGCCATCAATTCTTTCCGGTACTTCGTCCATATATTTAAGTTCTTTGCATACCATAAATGAGTTTAATGTGTGTTCTTTCATCTGATACCAAGTTTGTTGTGTAAATTCTACAAATTCAACAAATAATTAAGTTAATACGGGAGCCTTGTTTTTCTTGTGTAATTCTAAACGGTTTCCAAGCAAAATCTTTTGCGACGGGACTTACGGAAAAAACGCCCATCTTTAACAGGCCATATCTCGGTCATCAATCAATCAATTTTAACAAAACTAACATCATATGAAAGGAAAAAGTGTCTTCTAAAATACAATACCACATAATGTACAGTCATTGAACAAATAAAAAAGTTAGTATGGGGCGCCGTGTTTTCCGAACTTGAATCTGTAGTGAGTCGAAATGGCTGGAGTAATACTCATGTTTGAACAGCCATTTCTCAGCCATCTTTCGTCCAAATTTCAAATATTTAACATCATTTGAAAGGTAATTTTATGCATTTTCAAAATATATCAAAGTTAGAAAAATATTATTCAGAACAAAAAATATAATAGGGGGCGCCGTGTTTTTCAATCTCAAGTTTTTAGCGACATTTTTGTAAAAAATATTGCCCATATTTGACATGCATTTTCTCGGTACTTGGTGAACATATTTTAGATTTTCAAACGCCACCAGAAAGTACAGAGTGTCTTCTTTCATTTGGTACCAAGTTTGTTGAGATATACCCACAAATAAAAAAGTTAACAGGGGGCGCCGTGTTTTTCTTCCGTAATCGCTATAACGGGGTAGGCGCCATGTTTTATACCTGTCCGTGTGACGTCACTTAAACCACAGGTGCGCGATACGATCTTCTATAATGTCCCAACACATACACATGACGTAAACAGCCCATACTCGTTGTGAAAATCTAACTAAAATCGAAACGTCGCTTTGTATCTTTCTTATAGAAATCATAGGGAAAAATGTCGCTTAACGTATAGATCTACGTGTTTATTGATAATACATTAATTAAACGGCATATGTCCCTGTTATGAAAAATAAAATGCCATTTCTTTAAACAAAAACGATGCTTTCAACGCCGAAGTTAAGAGATAATATGTCTCAATTCTCGCTTCCGATTATCCGGGCACTTTCACGATTTACCCGCAGGTAACAACGGGGGTACAACAGCGAAATTTACTATAGAGTTAAGAGTGGAGCGAGAGTATTTTTTATGAAATATACGTTAAAAGCCATGCCAAATACATGTTGTGCGGTTGGTTGTTCAAACCATAGTATGATGAAGAGAAAATTATCCTTTTGTCTCTTTCCAAAAGAGTCTGTTAGACGGGAAATGTGGATAAATGCAGTTAAAAAGGATCAACGTTGACGGATCGAAATGGCGACCTACTAGTAAAAATGCTTTACTGTGCGGTGAACACTTTCTGACAGGTAAGCTGGTAGATCTTTAATCGTCAATTATTAAATAAAAAAAAGTATTCGGAGCATTATGGTAAAATATTAACATAGTGACACTTGATGCGTCCCTCTAAAAAAGACACGTTCGTAAATGGTAATTGTTGTATCCGTCGTACTAAAAATAACCGTTGGACCTCATATAGTGGATGTCTTAAAATGATTTGATTTTACAGGAAAGGGAGTAAAGAGCAAGTTAAAATATTTTATCAAATTTGAGATTTTTTATTAAATAGTATTGGCACGTCTTGAATTTAAATAAATGACCACCCAGCTATGTTTATTTGGAATTTGAATAAAGGCGAGACTGATGAAAAAGGGTACCCATTACAAGATCTAGATTTGGTTTTGTCCATTTCGAACAATAGTTTAACTTTTCCTTTTAATAACATATAATCTTAACGAGCAATTTCTCCTTTTCTCACAATGATTTCTGCCCTATCAATAGATTATTTTTTTTAATTTCATCACATTTTCAAATGTTGTCTGCAAGTATACTCTTATTTAAGTTTACTCTTTTTTTTTCTTGCTTAATTCCTAATCCAGTGATTACTGCACTTAGAAAGAAACTGCAGAAAGTGGAATGCAGAAAGTCATTGGACTCCTTGTTCAATCTCATTGAATAAAATAGTCTTAAATGTCTCGAATGTTTCGAATTTGAATAAGTAACTGTTCACAATGTATTTTGTTACCATAATGCGACTTAATTAAAGATGACATATAGAAAATATTAACAAAGCAAGGGTTATTGGATATTAATAAATGATATTTAATATTTTTCACACCAGTACAGCTTGCAATGCTTATGCAAATTCTCCATTTTCAATTATATTTTAATGCAAATTATCATGCAATTAGTCTCAGAGAATTTGACTATTCAGATTAGGATCCAATTTACAATAATTTGATTAAATAAGATGATGAAAAATCAGCATAATTGTTTAAATTGCATTTTTCATATTGCGTTCTTTATGTTGTTAGGAGGCTATGTGTTCACAAGTTCAAAGAGTCATCTTCACACATTTCTGGAACAATTGCTAATTGTCATTTAATCCACTTGCTGACAACCCACGTGTGAAGTTGTTACACTTAGAGGATTAGGGGGCCATAAAATACAATTAAGCACAAAGAATACAGTCCAAGGGTGAAGTTGTTATAATTAGGGGATTAAGGGGACCATAAAAACCAATTAAGAACAAAGTGTCACACAGCTGGACATTACAGGAAAGGATTTCATAATACAAATAACTTATCATGCCATACAATTACAGTGTGCTACAGACACAACACCCTCGGATGTCAGGGCCACCCATGGCCTGTGTGGATCATCATTCACCCTTTGTGATGGTTTCACATTCGCAGTCAGAACACTGTACCCACTGATTGACACTTCAAAGATGAAAACAGTTCTACCAATCCTGATGTAAAGTAGATATGGGCTTCTAGGCTTTTCTTGTTTTTCGTGCTCTCTCTGGTGTAAACCCCTAAATAAGAGTGATTAATGTCATATTTTTGGTGCGAAAATATCATTAGGTAAGCTATTGCAGATGTCTTTAATTGAGACATTTAATTTATGGAACTAACAGGACTTTTCTACCTATATTTGAAAATAACATATGCAGAAGACATTTAGGGTTAAGGAATCATTAAATTAACTAGAAAAGGCACCCTCATATTTGCGAAAGAAGGGTAGAACACACACAAAAAAAAATATTTAAAAAAACTATTTTATTTATGATAAAGTTCCCTTAATGGCATGGTTTTAATCGTAAAATGGTAAATAAAATTCAATGAAATGTTTAATATTATTTCAAAAGTACACTTAACAAATAAAGTTTGAATTTATTTTGGCTTTTTCCAGATCTTTGTTATTACGTTTTTAAATCGCACATGTAGGCGTTTCATAATTAAACCAGGTTGATCGATAAGGCAAAAATGGATAAATTTTATCTTAAAGATCATATTCAAAACATCAACTTTTTAAGATTATGAATATAAACAATTTCCATATTTTCTCCTGTAAAATTAGAAGTTTCAACGAAAAAACAACACATGTTAGGTCGCTCCGAAATCATAGACAAAGAAGCACTGCCACTTGCACGGCGCACCGAATGACGCATCTTTTTGGGGTTAAAAACACTATTATATACGCGAAAATGACAATTCAAAGAGTGGAATGCGTAAAATAATGATTATAGTTCAAACCTGGAGTGTCAATCAAATAGGAATACATGTCTCCGTACTCCATTTCTGGCCAAATTGTAGGATCGTCTTTCCAGCTTCCTTGTGGCAGTCTATAAGGGCACTCGTTTAATCCGATTAAAGACAATTTCCTATCATAACGAGTCTTGGCAACACCCAGTAGTAAATCATAATATTGAAAAGACATTATCAAAACACAGAAAAAACAAAACATCTGTCTCCTTTGATTTTTGCGAAATGAAAAGGGGACCCGCTTTGGCGATATAGCGTTGCTATGCCATAGCATCCCCCGGGTCATTCACTTCCGGTTAATGATGACGTCATGTCGAAAGCGAGAATACGAATCCATGGAAATACGAACTGAGTTAGATTGTATTTATGTTGGAAACAGTAAATAATCTGTAGGATATAAATCTAATAAACTTCAAAATTGTCACAATTTGAAAGAACTTTGCAGTCATGGTTGTCTATATACACAAGCTCACATGTGTCATGGTTGTCTATATATATGAGTTCACCTGTGTCATGGTGTCTAGATACATGATTTCACAAGTGTCCTGTTTGTCTATATAGATCTTAACTTCACATATGTCATGGTTGTTTATAAACACATGCTCAGTCACTTGTGTGTCTATATACATGAGTTCACATGTGTCATTGTTGCCTATATACATGAGTTCACTACGTAATGGTTGTATATATACATGAGTTCACATGTGTCATGGTTGTCTATGTGCAGGAGGTCACATGTGTCATGGTTGTCTACATACATGAGGTCACATAGGTCATTGTTGTCTATATATACAGAAGGTCACGTGTGTCATGGTTATCTATATACAAGAGGTCACATGTGTCTTGTTTGTCTTAATACAGGAGGTCACATGTGTAATGGTTGTCTATGTACATGAGGTCACATGTGTCATGATTGTCTATTTACATGAGTTCACATGTGTCATTGTTCTCTATATGTATACATGAGTTCACATGTGTCATGTTTGTCTATATATATATGAGATCACATGTGTCATGGTTGTCTAAATACACGAGGTCACATTTGCCATGGTTGTCTATATACATGAGTTCACATGTGTCATGGTTGTCTATGTACAGGAGGTTGCATGTATCATGGTTGTCTATATACATGAGGTCACATGTGTCATGGTTGTCTATATACAGGAGGTCACATGTGTCCTTTTCGCTATATACACTAGTTCACATGTGTCATGGTTGCCTATATACAAGAGTTCACATGTGTCCTTGTTGCCTATAAACATGAGTTCACATGTGTTATGGTTGTTTAGATACAGGAGGTCGCATGTATTATGGTTGTCTATGTACATGAGGTCACATTTGTCATGGTTGTCTAAATACATGAGTTCACATGTGTCTTGGTTGTCTATATACAGGGCTCACCCTGGCTGGAAAAAAGTCTGCGCCAGCACATTCGCCAAATGACAAAAATAGGAGCCAAATTAAAGAAGTAGGAGCCAAATTCTGAGCAAATGGCTCCAATTAAAATTTCTTTATTTTAAACACTCTTCATGTTGTATGTAGCCTAGATATGTGTTAAATCCTCTTGGTTAATTATTTCTGTTTGTTATGTTTCACCATTTTTATTAAAATTGTAATGTCATAAATATGTAATGTGTAATGCCAAAAAAAATATTGTTAAAAAAAAAAAAAAAGCCAAGACATTCCCCTTCCCCCTTCCGAACAAATTTAAACCAAAGATGGTATAACTAAAGGCTACGCTTTGAGTGACAAAATCAAAAATCAAAATGAATCTTTTATCTCAGATAACATCAAATCATATTGAAGACTATACATTTCTGAATTCTCAGTTTTGTTATTTATTTTAGAAATGTCCGATAGTTAAATGGAAAGTAAACATGATCTTAGGTCTATTTGTTTTTACTCTCGCCAAGACTCCGGTATGATGATTTGGATGATTAATAATAGAGGATCGCAATTTGAATAGTACCGTTGCATCAACGAAGGAAGCGAACTGTCAATATCAAAATACTTTACAAATTAATCCTCTTTAAATTCTCGCATTCTACCATGCATCATAAAACACTGGACGGAATGCGGTAAATAGTAATCGGTTTTCGTGGAACAACCGCATCGAGTCTACCGATCAAGTGTGTCGAGTTGTTTACACATAATAAAGACCCGATTAATACACGCCTCAGGCATTGTTTGACACGGGGATAACAATTAGCGGATTAATTTGGGGGTTTCGGAGATACTGTTAAGTGTGTCAAAAGATATAACTGTCTGTAATGTCCGGACAGGTGGAAAAATGGTAAAATTGAATGAAAAAAACATGCGCCAAGCAAATTCGCCAAATCGGGAAATCTTTCGCCAGAATGAAATAATATTCGCATTTGGCGCATTTGGCGACCGACAGCGTGAGCCCTGCTATATAGATGAGTTCACATGTGTCATGGTTGTCTATGTACAGGAGGTCACATGTGTCATGGTTGTCTAAATACATGAGGTCACATTTGTCATGGTTGTCTATTTACATGAGTCACATGACTGTGTCATGGTTGTCTATATACATAAGTCACATGACTGTGTCATGGTTGTCTATAAACATGAGTCACATGACTGTGTCATGGTTGTCTATAAACATGAGTCACATGACTGTGTTATGGTTGTCTATATACAGAAGGTCATGTGTGTCACGGTCATCTATTTACAGGAGGTCACAGATGTCATGGTTGTCTTTATATATATATATGAGTTTACATGTGTCATGGTTGTCTATATACATGAGTCACATGACTGTGTCATGGTTGTCTATAAACATGAGTCACATGACTGTGTTATGGTTGTCTATAAACATGAGTCACATGACTGTGTTATGGTTGTCTATATACAGAAGGTCATGTGTGTCACGGTCATCTATTTACAGGAGGTCACAGGTGTCATGGTTGTCTTTATATATATATATATATGAGTTTACATGTGTCATGGTTGTCTATAAACATGAGTCACATGACTGTGTCATGGTTGTCTATATACATGAGTCACATGACTGTGTCATGGTTGTCTATAAACATGAGTCACATGACTGTGTTATGGTTGTCTATATACAGAAGGTCATGTGTGTCACGGTCATCTATTTACAGGAGGTCACATGTGTCATGGTTGTCTTTATATATATATATGAGTTTACATGTGTCATGGTTGTCTTTATACATGATTTCACATAGGTCATGTGTGTCATCATTGTCTTGATACATGAGGTCACTTGTGTCATGGTTGTCTCTATATATATATATGAGTTTACATGTGTCATGGTTGTCTATATACATGAGTTCACATATGTCATGATTGTATATTTACATGAGTTCACATGTGTCATTGTTGTCTATATACAGGATGTCACATGTGTCATATTTTTTGTCAAATTAGATTAGATTTGATTAGATTAGAGTCATTGTCTGACACAGGTCCCATATGGGTCCTCATCGTCAGGGCTGTTTCTCTATTTTTCACAGGTGCTTGAAACAATCTTCGATGATATCCCAATATATGCTCTATATACTATGTCAGAGAAGTATATGAGAGCATAAACGACTTTCCTGGAGGCACCAGTACTAGGCAAGGGCTCTGAAGTGACTTGATAAAGGCCACTCCCACGAAACCAGTGGTCTCAGTGGGGCTCGAACCCGGCACACCCATGTTCTGAGTCCACCACCTAAACCACTGAGCCACGCAGGATCCTATATCCGATATATTGTTTATTTGTTGAATCTTTTTAAAGACATTTTGGGATTTTTTATCAGAAAACTTGGAAAAATTGTCATTGATTTGCTTGGGAAATGGTCTGTTTCACTGTACAAAAAATATAACAAAAACAAAGTTGCTGTGCATGTATAATAGATTTCTTAAACATGTAGTACTATGACTGTGCTTGTACATTTACATGACTGTCTATATGCATGCAGCATGTCTGTCTATCTGTCTATACGTTGATATCACGACTGTGTGTTTGTATTACAGATAGTTGGCATTTGTGAACCAAGAGAGTTCCACAGAAATATTGAAGTCAACAAACACGACATTCCTGCTGAGAATGTTTTCACAGGTAAGGCCATACTTTTAGATAAGATAATATGTTTTTACTTAGCGTACCATCTCCTCAATCAGAAGGTAGAGTATGAAAGGAAAATTCTTCATCTTTTTTTTCGTTTTATTTTATGTTTGTGTTGAAACTACTCATACAGGGGTCTAAAGTTATCCTACTGTCAGAACTATGTAATATCCAGTGAAGCTTCGTTTATCAGGACCCCAGTTATCCGGATGTCTCGCAGTCCGAATGAAAATGTAAGGGAACGGAATTATTTTGAAATGTTGTCTGCAAACTCTTTCAATTTGGGACAGGCAAAAATTTGTTGTTTGGGAAAGGGTTAAGAGTTCATTGCTATTTTTAGACATTATTCTGATGTAAAAAATGAATTGATATTGTTGCATACACAATGTGCAAAAATAGCACTATGAAACATTGATAATAAATAATGCAGGTATAATGTATTGTCATGATAATGTAGTGTTTCCCTTAGTTTGAACATGTTGTTTCATAATTTATAACTCATTTTATACAGTTTTGCAGTTTTGAGTTCTCAGTACGCTTAATAAAACCTATAAAAAAAACTGAAGAAAAAAAATTCTGGACTTAAATAATTAGGGTCAGAGGACATGAAGGGTGGGTTTACCCTAAGCAAATGTTTTTTGAACAGTGTTTGTTAACAGCATATGGACCAATGTTGTTTGGCATATTTATATTATCAATAAATACATTGATAATATGGGTATGTCAAACAACAATGGTCCATGCCTTTCACAGAGGAGAACATTTGTAAGTTGAAATAAGGTATATTAGAAACAATATATACAGTTTTTGTTTTGTCGTTAAAATGATATACACCTAAAAGTAGCTATTGGAAGAACAACTAGATCAGGAAGTGACAATTTATATAAGCATATACAGTTTTTATGCACTAGATTTCAAAACCTATGTCATGCTTTCGGATTAAATTATATGTTAATTCACTGCATTCATATTTAAAGAATATTAAAGCGATCTAATTTTGCTTTCAATTCAGTGTGTATCAATTATAACAGTAAAGTTGTTGTGAAGTTATAAAGAATTTATATTTTATTTCCAAATATCCTATCTTACATCTGTGAAAAAGCCCACTTTTAAACTTGTGAAGAAAACTGGCAAACAATTTTTTCTGGAGGAATAACAAAATGGTTAGGGTCAGAGTGTTCAGCTAAGTATAGTAGGGTTACCCAAAACAAACACATTTTAGGACCATTGTCAAATTGAGTCAATTCTTTCTGTAGAACACAATTGTGACAAAATCATTGATTGCCCATTTGGAGAAATTAAACTGCTGGCTACAGTGGTTCCTTAAGTCTTTACATGTAGATTTGTTAAAGATAGGGATTGTAGAGTAAAGGAGTTAATGTAGATAAATAAATTCTCTGTCTTGTTATCATTGCAGTAATGAATAAAGTCATTTGCAATTCATAGGTTCTATGTGTCTTAGAAAGCTGAATTATTTAAAGTATTATATATGTATTGGATGCATCTTAGTGGAAATATTCTTTTTTTCAAATTAATCTGGAAAAAAGTCTGCTCATCTCAAATTGTTGCCTGTCTGCTCATCTCAAATTGTTGCCTGGTGATTGTTTTGACTTTAAGTGATGACTAAATTATAATTGATTATGTGCTGTGCCTGAACATGTAAAACATGGTTTGGTGATTATCATTTAGAATGAGAGACAGGTTGTGAAGGATAGTCATTAAGGGGAAGAGCATTGACCACAGGACACATGGATGTTTAATTTGAATCCCATGGGCGCCTTGGTTCACTTGGGGTCCTTTCATTTATCCTTATTTTGCAGGTTTTTTATTCAGGAAGTAGAATCAAGAGTTATTAGTCTAGGTTGATAAAACTTGTTTCAAAATTGATGTACAATTATAAAGTTTAAGCTAATTGAGAGACTGGTTAACAAGGTTTTGATCCATGAGTGTGACTATTTAGTGAGAGATCTTTTTGCAAGCCACTATTTCCTAGCCTAATAGCTACAAATAATCCAGACAAATTGAATGTATTTAACCTGATGCTGTGAGATATTTAAACAATTGTTAAAAATGTTATCAAAGCTTGATATCCAAATTTTGTTTGAAGTTGATAATTTTATAAAGGTGTTTGTTTCAGATTGGGTGGATGCAGTAAAAAAGGAGAAATTTGCAGACTGTGTTTTCATCTGTACACCTGACATATTACACAAGGTACATATGTTATACAATCTATATTACAGAATCTATATGATGAAACAATTATAACATTTGATTTGAATAACAGATTGTCCTATACTTACATATCATTGTAGTTGAGTGGTAATCTATTTTAAATAATTAGAGATACAGTATGTTAAGATTTCTTTGTAAATATACACCAATTATCATGTTTTAGACTTACAGTTATAAAGCTTATAGTTTACAGAAACTGTATGACGAAACAATTATAACAGTTGAATTCAATCATGAATTATCCTTTAATTGCATACAATTCACATTATAGATGAGGAGTTCTCTGTTTAATTGATTCAAGATATATTGTTTGATAAGATATCATCGTAAACATACACCAATTATCTTGGTTTACTTCCATCCTTTACCTGTCAGAGACTCTGACTCAGAGCACAGGGGCCTGAATCAATGCATACCATATGTATATACTATAATAAAGATCTTATATAGTATATATATAGGGATTTGGGAGGTATGTATTGATTCAAGCCCCTGTGACTCAGAGTTGATTATAGAGTAATTAACTTTGTCACATCGATATTGTAACATTTTGGGTAAACAAAACGCTAAACTTAGAAAATGAGGTGTTATTTTTAGATACTTCTGTCCCACAGGTCTTTGGAAACTTTTAACCAATCTTGTCATGTGACATTAGCAAGGTGCGAGAGAAAGAATTTCCCAAGTCTTACTTCACCTCATGTAATGAAAACACAGGCTTTCAACAGCTTTGAAGAAAAAAAATTGAATATGGTCTTCGGTTTAGCGACAATGATTATGAATTTAACCTTAATTACTTCTAGAGCACAAATCTCTGAGTTAAAACTTAACAACGTAGCCGGAGTTTCTGGGCGAAGAAGCATAGGAAAATCCCCAGCCACTGGCTCCTAATGAAACCTCTACATGTTACAAATGCGCCTTGATCTTAAATTGTATTTGAAAATATATTAAATAATGAAGGGAGATCAAATGATTATTTACATAAAATTTCTTAGAATACATGTATTTCTTTATTATTTGAGTAATAATTGTTTCTATGTAGGATCCTGCAATTGCCTTTGCCAAGAAAGGATACCATTTAATGGTGGAAAAACCTTTAGCGGTGAGTAAATACATATTGAAGTTCCTTTTCACATAGATGTTATTTAACATGTAAAATAAAATGTCATTTTGATGTGAAAATGATGAAATAGTATTTCAGCATTTTCTCAGGTTTATTAATTATTGTTGATATTTTGGATTTTTTATTTGGTTATTCAGTTTAGTCCATTGCATTAATTGACTACAGTTGCCTTCATAAAACAATTATTACAAAGAGAAGCTAATTTTTCATAAAAGAAAATGTATTTCTTTGTAAAAATGGTTTCCTATGAATATCATTCATTGAAAGTTATTCTTCATATTTGTTTTATTATCATATGCTGCTGCTTTTAAGTTAAACCAGTCTCAAAATACCATACATGGGAATGAATTTAAGTTGTCCTATATTGTCTGAAAAGGGATGATTGACTTCATTCTTCGGTCTACATATTAAAACATTTGCTATGTTCACTCCTTTCTGTTTAAACTACAGAAGCCTATATGTTTATTATTCAATGCTTTTCACATTTTGTGCATTGGAAGATGCTCTATTCATTTACCTTTTTGTAATTGATATAAAATCCTCTAGAAATAATCCATGTTTAACCCTTATAGTGCTTGAACTGACTTCATGCTTAGGCAACAGGTTAGATGCAGGCCAGCCACCAAGTGAATTGGGGACTGTTCGGTGATAAGCTGTATGCTACTCTGAGTATCTTTACTTATCGATATTAACCAGATATTTAAGGTTTAGGAAAGCAAACAACACACAAATCTATTTTTAGAAAATTACCAAGCATTCTAAGGGTTAAGTGTTTGCTACAATACTGGTAGGTTTTTCACTACAAGAATGTGGGAATAACTAGAGTCATACTTTGAACCCTTAATTTGTGACATTTATTTAGGTTAAAGAAGAAGACTGCAAAGAGATTGTTAAGACCTGTAAAAAGAACGGAGTAATTCTCTCTGTTTGTCATGTATTGCGTTATACCCCCTGGGTGAAGAAAGTGAAGGAGATTATAGACAGTGGTCGGATTGGGGAAGTTGTGAACATTAACCATACAGAACCTGTGAGTATTTTTATAATTCAAGCAAGAAAAAGATGTACAGTACAGTATTATGGATTAAAGAGGTCAGAAGAAAAAAGACATTAAAGGTTATTTCTTACATGTTTTCACATCAGTATGACAAACAGATGATAAAAAAAAAGACTTGGGTATTTTGTATGTTTATAGATATTGTATACCTTAATCATTCCTTATGGAGAAAATAGATATACACCAAAAAAGGCACAGATTTAGGGGCATATGAGGGGTCGAGTAGGCTGTTGGCTGTTATAAAAACTCTAACAAAATTGTATTGTGTGAAAAGGATGCATTCAGAAATTCCTGAGGTTTCCAAATAGAATGCTTATTGTAACATACTCCTTCCCTAGTTGCTTGGTTCCAAAAGATTCTGTTACAGATAGCTTTTCATCTGTCATCAGAAAGGAGGTCCTTGCTTTTTATTTTTTAGGTCCAACTTGTATTGAATGGCCATGGTAGTAGGAGATGAAATGGTGGTGTGTAGGGCAGCCAATTGCTTAATAATACAGGCATTAAAAAAACCCAAAAAGGACTTGCATTCTGTAATAATATTGCCTCACACTTAATTTTCTTTTCACTCATCATTCAAGATGGTCACTTAAAACAACATTGACTCTACTTGAATTTTCAGGTTGGCCACTGGCACTTTGCCCACTCGTATGTGCGTGGAAATTGGCGACGTGAAGACCAGAGTGCGTTTTCTTTGCTCGCTAAATGTTGTCATGATGTTGATCTTATTTGTCATTGGATGCAAGGCAAGCCATGTGAACATGTCTCGTCATTCGGACATCTCAGTCATTTTACAAAAGCAAACAAGGTAAATGTGCTGTCAACGATGACATGTTTTAAACACATTTTCCAAACACTATGACATGCTTAATATTTCAGGTTGGTCACTGGCATTTTGCGCATTCATTTGTGCGTGGAAATTGGCGGCGTGAAGACGAGAGTTCATTCTCGCTGCTCGCTAAATGTTGTCATGATGTTGACCTAATTTGTCATTGGATGGAAGGAAAGCCATGTGAGCATGTCTCGTCATTTGGACATCTCAGTCATTTTACTAAAGAAGATAAGGTAACAGTGCATGTTTTATCCATGGCATGTACTCAACCCACTGTTTAAACACCCTATAGTCATATGGAGGGGAAAAGGTACCTGTGTTGTAAACATTTTTGACATTTTATTTATTTTTATTAAGCTGACAAGGTTCCCATGTATAACAAGCCATGTAAACCTCTCATAGACACAAGACGTCTGATTAGTGAAAAACACATTCATACACAGATTTGTTTTGCTGTCTATCCTAACTCTAACCCTATCTCTAACTCTAATCCTAACCATTAACTAACCATATATATATATATCTGTGTCTACCTACCTGTTCTCTCTAACAATGCTTTAGGTTCTCATATTTTCATAATGTTCTGCAAGCATTGGATATGTCATGTAACAAATATTCAACTAACTGATTGGGCATGACAGCCATCTTATTGCTGATTGGTAAATTGGTTACCATGATACATTATGTATTCAACTGATGATTTGGCAAACTGGTGGGTTTTTTTCTTGTCACATTATTATAGGTTATTGCATGTATATGGTAATAAATCATGTTTGACTAGTTCTTTGGGTAAATTAGCACGAGCCCATTTTAATAGTGGAAGACCCCACACTTGACTGCCTAGTAGGGCCGCTGAGTAGAACCATTGACATTATGTAAGTCAAATAAGAAAGAAACTACCTCCTCTTGAAATCCAAATGGCGTCAATGGATTCTGTACCCTCACTGAGAGGGGCCTTATGATTCCAAGTTGTAACTAACCATTAGGCCATGGTCGCGCCCTAAATTGTAACAAGTTGTTCTTCTACAATGATTTGTGTCATTGTTGTTAAATGGGGAATTTGCTCATATGGAAGAAATTGTGACAAAAGAATAGATTGCTCCTAATGAACAATCTATTCTTTTGTCATAATGGTTTTAACCCAATACCATTAAAAAAATGTATTTTCCAACTCCAATTTGGACCAGTCACAAATTCCAATATTGATCAATTTGGTTAAAATCATACTTGAGCTCATTTGCACTTAAATTTTGAAAGCTCTAAAATAATTGAAAGTTAACTTAAAAGTACTTTGATTTTCCTTATACATAGGAATTGAGACTTTAACCAGTTCACATGATACTTTTAAAAGAGTGAATACTATAAGGTCTGTTTGCAATTAGCGATAAAACATGGTCAGCCGGGAAACGCTGGGATCCAATATAACCCAAGAAATTCTCCATTAGAATGTTTGACAAATGACTGTATTTTCATGTGTTTCACATAATTTTTCCAACCAGATGATCGCCACTCATTAATGACATTTTAGATGTTACTCGAATGTAAAGAATGAAGTTAAATTGGTGGGCACCAAATTTATCAAAATTTATCTTTGGAAAATAGATAACAAATAGTGCAGGCGTTATACTGTCATGATCCGGTGGTTTTTCGCTATGTTTCAATATATTCTATCATAACTTATAACTCATATTATACAGTTTTGCAGTTTTTTAGGGCTAGAATGCTTTTAAAGGTCTAAGTGATTTTTAATTTGTATATCTAACACCATTTCAATTATAGTTTAAAACTATATAACAATTATCTCTAACATTATAGATCTAATATCATTAACAAAATTGAATAAAAAAATAATGTTTTAAGTTCGCTTTTGCAGTTGGGTCATGGTGACAAATTATAATGAAGACTCCTAAATGAGTGCTCTATCTGCAATTCATTAATTTCTAACAGTTGAAACTTTCATTCAATAGAAGGTTCTAATAACTGATAACTGATTGTTGATATATTTGTATCCATTGTATGATGTATTGTGGGCCAGTTGCCTATATTTACAGCAATTTTTAAAGAAAAAAGAAAATGAATTCATTCAACTTTATTTCAGTTTCCCTTTTCCTTTTCTCTCCTGTCAAAGATAGGTATCTTACCAGAATGATAAAATGATTGAGAATAAAGATTCTTTTGCTCTATTTTCCCCCACACAGCCAGCTGGAGCTGCAAGCCGATGCATGGATTGTCCAAGTCAAATTGAGTCACAGTGTCCCTACTCCGCCAAACAGATTTATCTGGGAATGGTGAAACAAGTATGTGACAAACTAATTATTCCTTATCAAACTGTTAGAATGAGCAAATGACAATAGTTTATTATTATGCCAACTTGTTTAGAATTTAAATGTGAATCTTTTAGTCATACATGAATTCGAATTGCTCTTCTGTAAAAGATGAAATGTCTTTTTATTGAATTGTACTATTTTGCTATGAACAATGTACATGTATATTCATTTAATGCAATAAACATATTGTATTATAAAAGTGTATAAATTCATTTTGAAAAGTTAGTGAGAATCTAGCCTGTGGTCCTAGCCCATGAATATACCCCTAGTATGGGGATGGGACCCAAGGCTAGGGTGAATATTTTTGCCTAGTAAAGTGGTCAATTCATCTTTCATTTGGTATGTTTGTTTCTTGAATCATCTACTTGGATGAAACTATAAACAGCGATCTATGCGTCGGTATCACTCTACAGTGTATAAATCTAACCCTTATATACATGTAGATAATCTAAATGAATTTTGTGGTTTTGCATCAGATGATACTGAAAACATTGAAACTAAAGGAGAATTTCCTTTTGACATAGATTCTCATTTTCATCAAACTGATAACTGATTTCAGGATTTCTCAATTATTCCATGCTGCTTTTTTTCAATAAATGTGCAGAAAATCCTTATTTTCTTATTTGAGAAATCTTACTGATCACTTTAACCCATTACCAAACAACAACGACATTTAACCATTTCGTTGCAGACGGCTCTGATAAAAAATACTGTGGGAAAAGAAGAAATTGCTCGTCACAAGCAAATCTCCTTTTCCACTAATTTTTCCTATTCTATCAGAAGATAACTTTCAAATTTCATCATATTTTGAAATGTCCGCTGCGAATTCTTTCAATTTGGGACAGTCAAAAATTTAGTGTTTGGTAAAGGATGAGAAAGGTACCAACAATAGAGGTTTTAAACTGTACATACCATACAACAGTACAGCTCTTGTACAGTTTTAAAGAAATTGATTTTAACTCTTTTTTCCTCACATCTGAGACCAAGCAACTTATATGTTTATCTCTGTTTTAGGGGCATAGAGGCTGGCCTGTCAATGTTGTTGCAGATGTTGTGGACATAGAGAATGTGGCCTACGCTTTACAGACAGGGCCGTATGGGAGATGTGTCTATGACTCCGATAATGATGTTGTGTCACATCAGGTAAATTACAATTTTGTTTGTTAAGGACTTGATATCATTTCCAACATTGTGAAATAATTTAAAATAGAACAAGAAAAAATTCTCAGATGTTGTTTTCATACCTGTTCACACAACAACTTTAAAAGTCTTCTACTTTAGACCCATTACCCCATATGAGATTTATGCCTGGCTCAAATTGTAAGCAACAGATGACAACAACAATATCAATAAATTTACAATTTGCTTTGTGGTAGAAAACATTCTTACAAAAGGATAGATTGCTTTGCTATGTCACAGTTGATTTTAAAAGTTTCCAGAGCAGACGTTTCAAATATAGGTGTCCATAATTATAAGAGGTTAATCACTGCGATTCTTTGAGAATGATTAAATCCACAAATGAGCTAGTTTGGCATATTAACCCTTAAATTGCTGGGTAGTTTTCTTGAATTGATTTTTTTGCCGTCTGCTTTCCAAAATCTGAAATATCTGCTTATTGACGGCTTGCCTGGATCTAGCTTGTTTGCATAAGTGTTAAGTTTGTTCCAACACCATAATGGTTATCCTTGCCACAAATTTGACATATTATCAGATTCTGTTCTGACAGGTCGTTAACATGCAGTTTAAAGGCGGAGCTACTGCCACTCTAACCATGGTGGCATTTACGGAAAGAGTATGTCAGCGGGAAACAAAGATTTATGGAACAAAGGTCAGTACTCTATTACCAATATATTATTGATAACACATTATTTTGTAAATATATTGTTTAAAATGACGATGTACTGTATTTTTAAAAGTCAAATAGAATTTTTCTGATTCTGATTCATATTTAGTTAAGTTTGTACCGTATTCATGATTGTTTCATTATTTTTGAGGGATGTAATGTTACATCACGTGAAAATGATGTAAGGCATTGAAATAATCAAGTTGAATTGGTACTATTTGAACATTTCATTGTTTCTGCAAAATGCAATGGTACATGTAATGCAATAAAATAACATAGATCAAACCTGAAACTACCTAAAGGCAGTTGGTTTCAATAAGAGTTGAATCATGTTTTGGGATTTTTGATTACTTTTCTCAAAATGCAGGCAAATAGCAAAAACTACCCTAAAAATGCTTAACCAGAAGTTGCACATCTGATTTCGTCGTCTGCAACATGGTGGTGCGACAGAGTGTTCACCAGCCGTGAAGTAATTGAATGAAAATGGTAAAAAGAAATATTTACATATAAGAACAGAACAGATAATACTTTAATTTAGACTTGTACACAGTACATAATTATTTACAATACAAAGAAAGTACAAATAAATGTCAAGATGACAAATATTTACTGATCAAGTGATTGTTATAAGAAGTACTTTAAGAAAGAAAAAAAAACTTTAATATCGTTATCTTTGGAGGTAAACATAAACCTTTTTTTACACATCAACAATCAAAACAAGAGTTCTTATTGCATGATCTCCATGTTACGGTGGCAAAATTTATGATAATTGATTATTTCGGTGGGAAACAAATTTCTTTTACTGTGCAATTATCAATATTCCATGGCCACTCTCAACATGCTGTGGTTAATGTAACAAAGACGAAGTAATCAGTGTGAGATATTTGTTCCAACCTACACCCCCAAAACAGTTAACCCATTACCATTTGAATTTAACCTAATTTTAGGTACCAATAATATATCTTTTTTACCCATTTGACAAATTTGAGCTGGTCAGAAAAACGATTTGAGGCGGTCAAATCAGCCTGCAGCCGCCTCTAATGAAAAACCCTGCATTGTACATGATATCAATATCATGATGTCAATAGATTTGAATGAACTTTCATCCAGGGACAGATGATAGTAGATGATTCTTCACCTATCGAGGTATTTGACTTTCTCACAGAACAAACAACTTATGGTTAGTATCAAAATTTGTTTCATTAGCTGCGTTCATCCCCTCCCCCTCCCATATATTGCATTTTGACACAACTTCAGCAAAAGGCTTGATAAAATGCCGTAACAAGTGAAGGAATGGCTTATGATGAGCAAGTGAGCAATTTATCCTTTTCTCATTACAACTCATTCCACATATCACAAAGATTGTGTAATTTTTCATACTTTATAAGTGTTGAATGTTTAGGACAACTCACAAAACCCCTGTTGAGAGGTTCGTTTAACCTGAATGGGGTTGTCTTTAATTGTTTTGATAATGTGTTGAATTCTATTGCCAAACATTAAATATAAGTGTCTAAATTGTTTATTGGCAAGCAAGGGATATGGCGAAATATGTTTGAAATTATGTTTCTTTTTATTACAAAGTGTTTGAAAATCCTTTAGCTTCAAGGCGTTGAAAGTTTTGTTAAAAATGAATTTCTGTTTGAGTTGTGAGTTGTGTTTATATATTTGTTACATATTTTCAGAAAGTTGTGATGACTCAGCCCGGGTCCCAGCATCTCTCTCAGGACATGGGGGTGCAGACTTTCATACTGTTAAGTCTTTTGTTGACACCTTAAAGGTAAGAAATATGCAGGATTAGCTTCTCAATGTCCAGCAACGAGGAGTTTAACTTCATTTTCTTAAAGATTCTTGTTCACAGATAAAAAAAACTTGAAAGTTGTTGTGCATTTAATGTGGGTAAGACAATAGAGAGTCTGAGATATTTCCCAGTTGATAGCTTTTTTAATAATCAAGAGAATGCAGGTATACATATACATAGAGATATGCAGTTAGGGTGGAGCATAATGCAGGTACACACATATATATACATAGAGAGATGCAGTTAGGGTGGAGCATAATGAATATACATACATTACAAAAGACAAAACAAAATGTCATAAGGACAAAACAGTTTTTGTATTGTTGATAGATATACTATTAAAAGTAGCTATTGAAAGCATTATTAGTTCAGGAACCGTTAATTTATCTTAGTATGTACAGTTTCTATGCGGTAGATATTAAAAACAATATCATCATGCTTTTGGATCAAAATACAGTAGGATTTTCTGTACTGACACTTTAAAAAATAAAAAAAAGGATTTAATTTTGCTTCAAATTACTACTCTTCAGTGTGTATCATATAAAAGAACAGCTGTTGTGCAGTTTTAAAGAAATTGATTCTTAACTTCCAAATATTCTTAAATCTGTGAACAAGTACCTTTAACCCTATATTGTGGGTACTCATTAGAATCCTTTCATTTAGATGAACTTTGAAAAAATCATTATTTACTATTCTTAATCATGCAATGTGGGTACTTAAAAGTTGTAAGTAAAAAAGGGCATGCATAAGTCTAAAAAAATACCCACCCAGCCCAGGGGTGGCGAAGTCAATTGTTGATATTGTCAGGCATGTCCAAAAGCTTCAATGAACAAGTGATTTTTTTCTGAAATTTACTATAGAAACATTATATGGATAAGTGTACAAAGTGCCAACAAATACATTGGCCTTATCAACATTATTATAATTATTATTAAAATGATTATTATTGTTGTTATTATTGTAATCTCTTCTTTCGACATATAGTCTGTTTACCCTTTGCTGCATATTGGACATGATATGTAGGTGATAATGACTTGTATCTATTAAAAAACAAAAGCCTACAAGTTTATAGTAGAAAATGACGTTTTCTTTAGGACATTTTTAGAAATTAGTACAACTTAATGGGGAATTTGCACGTTAAAAGCAATTCCTCCTTTTGTCACAGTGGTTTCTTGCAAATGTGTAAATGTGAGGTATGTTGAATACTGGGTTAACAAGGTCCATACATTGTCAAGATTAATTTTACCCTGCATGGCCCAGTGGTTAATGTGGTGGACTTATAACCCATGGTTCCGAGTTCAAGCCTCACCAGCCAACACCTCTGGTTACGTGGTAGTGACCTTTGGCAAGTCACTTCAGAGTCCTAGCCTAGTACTGATGGATCCAGTAAAGCCATTTCATAAATGAAACATTGTTGATAAGGCATTAAACACCATACCGTAAGGACAGTCACTGTGGTCCAGGGGTAGAGCGTCGGCTTCTGGACATGAGGGTCATGGGTTCAAATCCGGTGAGAAGTGGGACCTGCCTTGCAACCTTTCATTAATCCACAAACAGCATGAGTACTGGTTATGTATACAGGAAGCAGAGTCCAGAGTGATTAATCTAAGTTGTAAGAACTTGTTTCACAATCAATGTAAAATAAATAGTTTTGAAATAAACACCATGCAAAGAAAATAGTAATAATGTTGCTGTCTTCATTATCATTAAAAAAAAAAATGACAATGACTTTTATTTTCTATTATTGCTTTTGACTTTGATCATAGCATTATTCAAAACTACTGAATATTTGTGGATTTAACTCTACCTTACCACCTGCAGACAAGATTTATTTAACTTGAAGCAGACGACTTTAGGAAAGCTTTGTAATCATGTGAAAAACCTTTCAGTTCTGCTATTGTGATATGTGGTAAAATTGAAAAAGCATTGTGGCAAAAGGAGAAATTGCTTGTGACAAGTAATTTCTCCTTTTACCACAATGCTTTTTAAAGTCATCTGCTGCATGACACAAAAATATAGCGTTAGGTGATAATGTGATATTCTGGGACATAAAAAACATAACTGAAAATTGATGAAAGATTATTAGGATACATAAAATGAAATTTTATAAAAGAATATTCAATTCAATTCAATTTATTTACCATGAAAAAGCACAAAGTATACTTAAAGCCATTACAAAAAGTGTACATATATATATATTTCAACACATGCATAGAGAGCAACAGTTTGTTAAGAATTTTCAAGAGAAGTACAAGATACAAAAAGATAATACAGTGATAGATGTAATGTCCATCTATCTGTACATGTTTTCAATCGCAGGACCCAACGGACAGCAAGATACAGACAGGACCTGATGATACGCTAGCCAGTCACCTTGTGGCGTTTGCGGCTGAACGAGCGCGTAAAAAGAATAAAGTTTTATCACGGAACAGCCATGGGGAGTATGTGTGAAGGAATCGGTTGTGCAAAGTTAACCCTGTATTAACACACGTTAATACGCCTGGTTATGGTTTTGTTAAGGAAAGTTTTTGCGAATGTCAAAACTGATCAATGTGGAAAGTACCTTAAATTATTTCACATTTGTACTTTATTGCAATGTGGCACATCATTCGAAGGGTTTGTCTCGTACAGACGATTGCAATGGTGTGTTACTTTTCTCAATTTCGAATTAAAGGAAATATTGTTTTGAATTAAGGCAAACTTTTAGTGTAACCAGAGACATACTGTTTTTTTGTTTTTTTTAGGTGATGGTCTTTTCCGTAATGAGGTTGTATCATGTTTAATTTACCACACAAGTATCATTACTTAGCAATTTTATTTTTAACCAAAACTTTTATATTTGTATCAAGTAACACTTAAAGTATGTGGCTTGGATTTTATCAAATGTGATATTTCTGAAAATCCCTGAATGTGATGAATTGATATGTATTAAAATCCTGACTAAGGATTGATAATACCATCTACATGTACAACGTTTCTTTCTTTATTCCGATTGCCGGCAAATATGTCTAGTAAAAGTGGTACACTCAAAAGCTCCCCCTATCGAAAGCCCCCCTACCAAAAGCCACCACTTTCACCCCTTCAAACTGGTTAAGTGGTTCAAAATAAACCTCCTCATAAAAATATTTGATTTGACATTTCTTTTTTTTTTACAAAACATGTGAATACCAGTATGATATTACCTAAAGATTTTTTTGTTCTTTTTTCCTGGAATGGGCACTTTTTGTGTAAGAAAAAACATGTTAAACAATTTCTTTTTGGTATGATAACAAGATATATTTTATCCTTATTTAAGAATTTATGATCATTATCTTCATTTTTAATAGTCTTTGTCATCTAATATTTTAAACAATTTATATTCAATATTTTTATTTTTCACATTGTATGTAATAAAAAAAATCATGCATATATTAAGTTCCTATAGATAATCATGCATGGATGAGTTAACAAAGCTTTGAATAATTATTGATTGATAACATTTATGTTGATTGCGGTGTAAATAAATGGTAAAGGTATTAGAACTTGCACGTTTTCATATAGTGATGATGTTAAAGAAAATAATAGCTGCTTTCTTTATTTGTCTATTGTTATCTTCCTCTCCCTTGTATGAGTTGAACCAGATCAACAAGCACCCTCCACTTTCTGTGCACTATTGGTCAATACGAAAATGTATTCCACCAAAATGAAATTCAAATCTACTTGTTGTCTCATCAGGATACAGATTCCAACCAGAAAAGACGAGCAATCACTCAAGCAGCTTAGGCTTGGTTTTTGAAGTATTGCAGCAAAATTGAAGCTTATGGGAATAAAATGTCAGATCTGGACCTACTCTATAATATATATATTGGCTTAAAGATATGGGAGCGTATTGGTTGAGGAGGTGCTTTGAATATGAGGACTTTTGGGTATATGTACATTGGCCCTCGGCCATTTGCCACCCCGAATATGTGCCCCCTTTTTAGTATAGGGCGGACTTTTAACCGCCGTAATGCAGAGTGTGGACTTGTGCCCCCTTGTATTTTTAAACTTGACTGTAATCATCTTATTTCGTCATATTTACATAGAAATATAAACGTAAGTAATCTTTTTATCAGACTAGCATGTCATTTTGCTCTATTACGCCGATGGCATATGCAATAAAATTTCTATGTCTGGAACATTTTGACTATGTCTCTGTTTGAGGGAAATATTGAGATATTCTTCTCTTGTCCTATCAGAAGAACTCTGTGGGTCTTGATAGGTAGTCTGACGGTATATAGGGTTTATGTATAAATACTAGTTCTACATTCTCGCCAAGGAAACCGGCTTTTATTGGTGATGTGGTAAAGTGGTTGGCTTTCTCTCGAATCTTAGCTACGTATATTGCGGTTAGTACCTGGATGGGTGACACATGATGGCTTTACTCCGAGATGGACCGGCACACGTTACAATAGGCATTTGTAAACGCGACGGGAGAAAGAGCTAATGTTGCCTAACCACACCGTTGAACGGCACTACGGAACCTGTTTACACTTCTGGCGTGCACAATGGCAATTTTCGTGGCAAATTAATTTGACTTAGTTTTTCGCTTAAC
The DNA here is from genome assembly GCA_947846245.1 of Cerastoderma edule. Classification (NCBI taxonomy): domain Eukaryota; kingdom Metazoa; phylum Mollusca; class Bivalvia; order Cardiida; family Cardiidae; genus Cerastoderma; species Cerastoderma edule. The sequence continues at coordinate 8,666,048 of OX401412.1, read as the reverse complement.
ATGTTTTTATTTCGGTCACTTCTAAAGGGTCTTTGATGAAGAAATGAATGCATTTTGCACTATAATAGTTTTGTTTGATAATGTTTGCTGTAATGTCTATTTCATTCAATTGTAAAGAGAAAATTTCGGACAGCATCTGAAACATTTATAACGAACTACAGCAGTGATCAAGTCGGCCTTTGGTCACGAGGGTGGTCGGTTTGAATCTTTTAAAAAGCGGATTCTGTCTTGCCACCTTTCATTCATCCACATTCGGTGCGAGTACTGATTACGTACCCTGGAAGCAGAATCGAGAGTGATATATCTAAGTAATAAGTAATTGTTTCAAAATCGATGTAAAATGAATGACTTTAAACTAAGTTAAACTATGAGGGAAAATACAACTCCATATCGGAATGGCGTAAACCTCTGTAACCTCCTTGCGAGAAAGCGAAGATCCTCAGTCTGGATTTCTGTTCTGTGTTTACCATACACCCAAGGCACTGAAACTGAAGTATGCTTCTTCAAGTATAAAAATTGATTTGTTTTATATCGATTGTGACAGAAGCTTGAAGTTTATTTAGTTCCCTTTCGATACCTGCTTCCTGGATATTAAACCAGAACTTGCACCGATGTGTGGGCTAGTCCGGGCGATTTTCACCTCGCCTGATAAGAATCAAACTCGGAACCATCTGTACAAGAGACCGACGCTTTAACACTGTACCGATGGGAGTACAGCACCGATGGAGTTTTAGGGGTTTTCATGGCCAAACTTAAATAGAAAATTGTTTTGTTTGTAAATCACCGGAAATGGAAGCAATAAGGAATCTTGTTGGTCAATCCGGCTTTCTTTCTGATTGATGTCCGAATTTTTTTCGACGCCGATTGGTCCCCTCACACACAGAGGGGGTGAATGCTGACGCGTTTTTATCACAGGGCGCCTCAAAGTTGTGACACAGTTGCAGCTTGGATCATCCGAGTTAGTCTGGGGTAATAAAACTAGGCGTTTGATATTTAGAACAACAACCAGAAAGATGTACTAATCGATACTCCCCGTTTGTAATATGACCAAAATGTTTATATAGCTTTTTGAATCAGTTGTTTGAGAGAAATAGATGTTGTCTATGTCTCTGGTTTGTTTCAATTTGCGCTTGCCAAACCTGCAAATAATATACCTTGAAAAAGTTTAACTCCACCCCCTTCTACACATTTCCCGACATGCACCACCGCGGATAATCGATATCCGCTTGATGCTCTTTTATATCGAACGCATCAAGACATAGAATGAAATATCTACGCCTGGATCATTGGGATTAGTCACCATTAGAACCCCTTGTTACTTTTACAGTACAGTTCTATTTAACCATATGTGGTCTTTTCAAGGTTCATGAGCAATACTTGAAATTATATAGCCCATCATGGGTTCGAATCATGGTGACGTCATTTGGATCAGAATGTTTAAGTTAGTTTTATCATTTGATGAAACGTCTATTGCTATGGAAAACATATGGCACGGTGGTGTTCAACCATAATTAACATTGGTTGACTTTTAACATACAAGTATGTATATTATGAACCACTTAAAGGAATACTTTGATACTTCACTTAGTGTTAAGGTCAAACTGTAAGGTCCTTGACCAGGTCTCATATCTGTTGTTTTGAATTTAAGCGAAAAAAGCGGCTCTTTGTACTTATTACTGAAAATATTATTCAAGTTTTTACATGCAAGTGAGTATCTCATGACTACTGTATGATCTAAGGTTCCTCGCCAAGATTCATTTTTCTAGTTTTTAATTAAAGCAAGTTATGCGGCTTTTTGTACTTTAAAAATCTTAGTCAAATATTTGTGTTCATGGTCGTATCTTAACAGCTATTGTAAGGATTCATTATGTCCATGCTCATATTTTAGACACAAACACAATTTCACTGACATTTACCCCTTCCGACATTATCGAATAGTCAAGCATGAGAGTCTCAAGCTATGAAGTTTCGATTCTTTATTTAGTAGTTCATTTGAATATACTGGTACACGCCCGTTAGACCAATGATTCTTAAAAATTAAGATTATAGAAGTGCTCATTGCAACCAATGAAAATGAGCCACGCTTGCTTTAAAACAAGGCCTTTCTGTATGTCTAAAACGTTGAATACAAATTAACCATAACTATTCAGCAAAAAACATTTATAATACTATTCGCGATATACTTGTAGTTCCATATGCAAATAACTGCTGTGTAAAGTAATTTTATTTACAAGATGCAATAAAATCCAATATTGTCATAGCTAAATATATGCAGCTCACACCTTGCGCTTTTCAATATTCAATTTTACGAGAGGCAGCCTCCTGAATGTCTAACAGAATGCCAACATGTCCACGTGTCTTGACCAACTATTGAAGCGAGTTAAGTGGTGTGGTCAGACACGCAGAAATAAACAAGATGATAACAAATTTTGAAACAACTTTTCTTTGTTAAAATTTGCATGAAATCCACATCATGCACCAGCTCCCCCATGTGGTCACACGACCGGCATAGACTAACAAAGTCAAAGGGAAGCTACTTATGCACCCTCTAAGATTGTTTCACACATAAGTTATCTCCATTTGGCGATTTTAGGGTTACGTTACAGTTAGTAAGCGGGCTTCCTCAATCATTATCTATCGGGCATTGTAACAATGATGAAATAATGTTGTCACATTGTAAAAACCCTATAAAACAAGTCTTTACTGAGGACTGCTTGCTCTATGCCTTTGAAAACATCAAACATCACAAGGACCTGGATGACCTGCAAAACTGGGCCAGAAATTCAACACGAAAAAGAAATGCCAACAATGGAGCATTAAGCAAACATCTTGAAATTTCTGCACCATCAATGGCAACATCCTGAAATAAGTACAAGACAACCAATATCTGAGCATTACATTATCTGATAACAAATGGACCACTGATTTTGATCATAAAAAACGTCAACTTAACCTTTTCGGCTCCTTAAGAGAGGCAATCTTAGGAGTATCAAACGTTCAAAATTTGATATTAACTATCACTAAACCAAAGATTGTCAGTCTGTTGTCAACATTTCCTCTTCAATTATGACCTCTCTTACTGTAAGACATGCTTAGGATTCTTCGAAACTATTGCTAAACTATTCAGTTGTCAAAAGTAATGGACTACATTTTTTGAACTAATTGACCAAATGAGCTTAGCCAAAAGTCATAAATATTTAAAGATAGTAATAGTACAGCTTCTAGTTGTCTGTCGTCCACTGATCGGTTGTTGTCTATTGAAATGGTGCTATCTATATCTTTGTAAGAATCGAAAACAATAAACTACAAGTGACCAGAAAATGATGTAAGATCGTTTATTACGAAATGCAAAATTTTACAGAATAAAGGGTTGTGGTACTATCATACACCAATCCGACACAATTGAACCATATGGTGAAATCACAAAATCCTTTACTGTTAAGCTTATTGGCGGTCTTAATGGTCAACTATTGGTCACACAAACTCCCTTTTAAAACTTATCAAAGCAACCCTGTGTCCTTCGTCAGTTCCTTTACAGTACTTGGATACAGTTCCAGCAAGACAATATGGACTTGTCGAACATAATTGGTAAATCAAATCTTAATTTGATGAATATGTACTTCCAACTGGACCACCACGACCATCAATGTCTTGCATTTCAGTTTACCTTTAATGATCAAATGAAAAATATGACCTTCTTCAATATGTGTTTTATTGATTTTTCAATACATCGCATCCTCATTTTCAAAGGAAGAATTCAGACAAAGTCAAATAACTTATTTGCTTTATAGCATATGGAATATCGTGGTATTTACTACAGAGCGTTAGTTAGCAATAATTCACTCAATTTGATGACAATTTATCAATTCGAGGCTTGACAATGGCAAAAACCAAGTAACAGGTCGTAGTATTGATATGACATACGAAATGAATGATTTCTTTAAATGCTGCTCGTGTATTGAATATGGGACGTGTACTGTTAATGACATAGAAAGCAAACTATTTTCCAATAAGTGCCATTTTCTTCGATTGTCACTGACCAATCATTTATTGTATTTTTTTTTTAAATTTAGGCGTTATATTACTTTGACAACACGTATAATGTATTTTTAACGGGACTGTTCCTTCTTATGGGTTCTTTTTGTGGATGATGGTCAGTTCGGTAAATGACTTTTATGCAATTTTTCCATATTTAAAATAATTATCATGCTTTTAAAGGAACCAAATCATCACAAGGTAAGTCTTTTCTAATTGGATTGTCCCATAAATTATCAAGAACATAGGTGTGAAGGAACTGGTAGGTTTTGTTCTTATATGTGGGCGACCTTGCGGAAATCAGACAACATTCAGTTACACCGGCTCGTTTGGAAATTCAAAGTATACGCAGGTTTTATCCGTTGACATCGGAATAGGGCAAATCATACTCTGCATAAAGGTATTTTCCAACCATCAAAGTCTGTAATAATCTGAAGATCAGAAACAATACGATCAATCAAACATAAACTTGCGATAGGTATCACGAATAATGACAAGGCGAGACTGGAAGTAAGTTCACCGCCTCATTTTAAATGGTATATAGATTGTTGATTCGTTTGGTCATCGTTTGCGCATGTGCACTGGATTGTGAAACATCTTTGTTGCCCGAAGCATAGAATTCTTAGATTTTCAGATTTTGGGATTAAAAAAGAATTATAATTGAAACATGTTTCAACACAACTTACCGTGGTCAATCATTTACTGCCTTTTCCTACTTATCGGGAGCGCCCTCGGCTACTTTAACGTTTTGCTCTTTTAAAGATTTTAGGGGGTGAATGAGTAATGCCAATAATGCATTAGAATTTCCGCCATTAGCCTGGGCATTTTTTTTTTAGAATTCGTCGAAATGATTACACGGCTCTTTTCTAGTGTTAGTTACGGTTCTTCCAAGAATGTGGATCATCGTTATTTCAATCACGATAACACAATGTATTCAAAGTTATTACTGCACACTTATGTATAAATTTATTTTACAATGATGTTTACATGCTCTATCTTTCAATCTTTATCAATGACTAAGAGCCCATCTATAATTTGCCATTTTTCAGTGAATGTTTTGTGTATTTGTGAAACTTTTTATCTACTACAAATTTAAGCAAGTTGCGCCAAAACCTGATAATCAAGCAGTGTGTCCTGTTTTAAAGTCTTACCTAAAGCTTTTCATTTTTAGATAAGGATGGCATAATAAGTCTCCCTCCAAAGAGAGATGGTGAGACTGATTCGGAAGTCTGTGAGTAAATACACATAATTAGCCTGTCTGTTTCGTTAATAACCAAATGCAAAACTCACCTCTGGACATTCATTTTAACCCATAGCCAAACAATAACGCCATTGAAACACTTCGTTGAAGACGACTTTGGAAAACATAGTGGGAAAAGGAAAAATTGCTCGTGACGCGCAATCTTTCCTTTTCTCACAATGTTTTCTGTCCTATCAGAAGACTATATTCCACTTTCATCACATTTTGAAAAGTCGTCTGCAAACTCTTTCAATTTTGGGACTGACGAAATTTTGGCGTTTGGTAAAGAGTTAAGGTCATAAAGTGCTTATAGACCTTCCTCCAAATTGAAATGTTGAGACTGTTGCGGAGGCAATAAGTAAATGGACCCAATTTGTCTGCCTGCTTGGTCAAGCTTGTAGACACATAATAGGCAATGTCCTCTGTCTATCATTTATAAGATATAAGTCAAATAAACATTTTCTTAGAATGGGAGACTGCCTATGGCAAATGGCGACATTCCAACGATCGGAATTATGTGACATTGTCCAATCAGACACACTAGCATTGTGTTTTTGTGTCGCTTTGTGCGAAGAGGAAGTCACATGATACCCACTCATTGACGCCTACAGAAATCTAAAAAAAGACTAATCGCAAATAAACATACATTTTATGATTAGTTATTCATCTATTATAGACCCCAACATTTCAACTGTCCCGAATTGAAAGAAATTGCAGGTGACATTTCAAAATGAGATGAAATTAAATATAATCTTTTGATAAGGCAGAAAACATTAAGAACAATTTCTCCTTTTCCCACAATGTTTTCCAGAGACATCTGCAATTAACTGGTCAAATGTCGTCATTGTTTGATAATGGGTTAAATGACTTACACATTAATAGTATGAAAGGTATGAATACGGCACTCAAAAAAAGGTATATTCAAAACACATTATAGATGCATTCCTCTAAATGTTATTGCTAAACTACAGAAAGGAATTTTAAAATGATAAATTTCTGATTCCCCCCATATCCTTGTTTTGTTAAAGATCATACAATTGAAATGTTATTTCATGGCATCCTTGAATATTCGAACAGAGCTCAAAACACCAAAAAAGTGCAGAATATGAACGGTAATTATCAGAAAACCACACGCTCATTATATCCATAATGAATATGTCCTTGTAGCGTTTACAGAAAAGCTATATGTTGGAGTCAGCGGAACTTTGATTTTTATATCGCATCGCCAGTATTTCAGGAATGCTGCGATGCCATACCCCTTCAGATGGCGGAAAACCACAAACTCAACAGACCTCAACTGACCACAAGAGCTTGTCAAATAGTGTAGAGCCATCGGCATTTCGTAAGACGGTCTTGAGACGGTCCTGAGACTGCCCGACAAGAAAAACTAAGGATTTTGAGCCCATGCGGGGCCATGTGATTAGAAGTTACGCACCACAAGGCCACATATGCCCGGGCTATTATCATAATCCTTGTGGTGCTGGAGCCGTCTTCATGCTTATGCAAACAGCTTAGATCAAGGCCAACCGCCAAGTAAATTGGCCGCTGCCCTGTGATCTCACCTGGTTGCTGGCAAGGCAATTACGAGCAATGGGTTCTTTATTTAGTATTACAAAGAATATGGAGGTACCTGTCAATATTATGTTTAATTTTTTTGATGCATTTGTTTCATCAATTTTAGGATACTATTGTGAAGCATGGGGCTTCATTAAAGCCGAAAGTACTGAACGTGTACATAGAAAATTTTGTAAATGGCTACTTAATGTCAAAATGTCAACGAATACACTATCTTTGTACTCTGAATTAGGGAGATTCCCTCTTATTGTAAACAGACACATTCGCATTGTTAAGTATTGGCTTAAACTACACAGCTCTAAATCTTCAAATTGTATTCTATCTGCAATAATTGAACAACATCGTCGTCACATTGAAATTAACAGCAATGTCAACAACTGGACGAATAAGGTTAAACATTTACTGAACTCTTCAGGCTTCAAAGAAATTTGGCTATTCCCAGAATCAGTGGCACTAAATGCATTTATTCAAGTATTTACAAATAGACTTCGAGATTTGTATATAAACGAAAGTCAAAATGGAATCCAGCAGTATTCTTCCTTACGTCTTTACAAAGTATTAAAGTCAAACTTTTCTAGAGCAGAGTACCTAGATCTGATAGGGAAAAGGTCACTAAGAAATATGATAACAAAAATTAGATTATCTTCACATAACTTATTTATAGAAAGTGGTAGACATAGGGGAATAAACTTGAATAATAGAATATGTGAACTTTGTCAATCAACTGATATTGAGGACGAATATCACTTCATTTTAATTTGCCCTTATTTTAAAAGATTGAGATTGCATTATATTGAAAAATGTTTCATTGAACGACCAAATATGCAAAAGATTATTTGTCTGCTTAACCTTGCACTGTTTTGTAAAAATGCCTTACAAAGTAGAAATCAGTTTATGTCAAGAAATGATAACTAGATATGTTTTAGGATTGTTGAAAACGTTTTTAACACTCTCATACACAACTTTGTAGAATGAAAACCATCATTGATGTCTCTAGTCAATACTTAATCTTAGTTAAACTTTCAGTTTAGCAAGGCATCGATGGCTATTTATACACTTTGTCATTATAATTTCTGATAAAAGTAAATTAGAACTTTTTGTTTTCTTATTTCAGAGCAATGCTTTTTGTTTAGTCGAATTTATATATGAAATGACACTATTTTCATTGTTATGTAGTTAATTGTATTTTAAGAACAATGAGCTAATATGCTTAAGTTCTAATAAAACATGTTCTGTTCTGTTCTGTTCTGTTCCGTGTCATGCGGCAACATTGATTTTCTCAATGTTCAAATAAGACAAGATTTTTTTTTTTAACAAATGCAAATATCTAGAATATGATCTGTTGTAAAACACTGCCCTGTATTTAATAGAGTTTCCTCCGTATTCAATACCGGCTTTCAATTAATGGATTGTTCATTTGGGTTTCCTTTGGCTATCTTTTAACAATGGATTGAACCAAATAGTGAAAATAACATTCGAAATTAAGGTTATACCTATTCCGATATATAAAATTATCGATTTTTCCACTAATTTACCACTTATGTTAATTTCCGGGTGTTTTGTATACCCGAATAATGGTACACGTTTCCGTTACCTAAACATTTAATTTCTTCGCGAATCACCGTACATCCGCAAAGTTTACGCCAATATCTTCGCGAACGTCCGTGCTCTCTGCAAACGGAAGTCGAGTTTGACTCGTGAATGAAAAACGGGCGATCAAAATGGTGGACTTTCGATTTTTTTTACATATTATGTACCTACCACTTCTGATTGTCAAACGCTTATTTCCGTCGAAAAAATACAAATTACCGAATTATTTGTTCTTTTTCTCCATGTCTTTATTTCAGACATATATATGTCTGACTCTCTTTATCTTAAACTCTCTTTTTGTCAAACATTTCGATCAAGTCCCTTTAATTTCGAGATATAGATAATTTGTTGTAGTAGGTTTTCTGCTTGTAATACCTTCATACAAAAACTCATATTTGTATATTGGCATAAAGTTTGTCACCAGTTATGAACCATATGAGTGATTATTTGACATGATTATTAATTATTTGATATTTTTATAACCTATGATTTATTGAATCGAAGAACTCTTCCATCTATGGATGGGACTGAAAAGTAAAATCACTTTTCGAATATTTGTTTACAACCACCCGAATATATTCAAGACTTTCCGCTAGTATTACAACTCTTTTTAATTTCCGAGAGTCTTGCTTACCCTAATAATGGTACACTTATCTTTTACTTAAACATTTAGACTTCTCACTAGCCTTGCGTTCAATAAAGAAAACATGCACATTTTTCGCGAATCACCGTACATCCGCAAAGCTTACGACAATATCTCCGCGAACGTCCGTGCTCTCTTCAAACTGAAGCCGAGTTTGACTCGTGAATGAAAAACGGGCGATCAAAATGGTGGACTTTCGATTCTTTCGACATTTTACATACCTCCCACTTCTGATTGTAGAACTCTTCTTTCCGTCGAAAAAATACATGTTACCGAATTATTTGTTCTTTTATTCCATGTCTTTATTTCAGACATCTATATGTCTGACTCTCTTTATCTTAAACCCTCTCTTTGTCAAACATTTCGATCAAGTCCCTTTAATTTCGAGATATAGATAATTTGTTGTAGTAGGTTATCTGCTTGTAATACTTTCATACAAAAACTCATATTTGTATATTGGAATAAAGTTGTCACCAGTTATTTACTATATGAGTGATTGTTTGACATAATAACAAATGATTTGACATTTTCATAGCCAATGATTTATCAAATTGCAGAACTCTTCTATCAACGTGTAGGTTAACGCCAAATGCATCATGAATCACGTAATGCCTGTCAGACAAATATCCACAAACCAAGGACCGACCATTGATTAGTTAGTATCGATATATTTGCCATTTCCACTTCATAAAGCCATAGCTACTTGTCAGACAATCGAGTTTTCAGCCGACTGGGCGCTTCTTCCCAAATATTGGACGCTTGTTTAATATCGGAACCACCGACAAACTGGTGCTGAAATAATGCAATTCCGTATAATCGTTTACCTAACGCCAAACTTTCGACTGGCTTAAATTTAAAGAGTTTGCGGACGACATTCCAAAATATCCTGAAATTAAAAAATAATCATATGATAGGGCAAAAAACAATGTGAGAAAAGGAGAAATTGAACGTTTAGATCAATTTCCCCTCTTCCCACAATGTTTTCTACAGTCGTCTGCAACAAATTGGTCAAATGTCGTTATTGTTTGGTAATGGGTTTAAGCATCTTTCATATGTGCGACCCACACAAATTGAAAGAGACAGCAGACTCCAATTAGAAAGATAAAATAAATAAGTTTCTTTATAGCATTGCTAAGAAAACATTGTAACAAAAAAGGAAACTGTTTATTTAAAGCTGCTCATTCTAAGGTCTTCTACAGCGTATGGGACAAAATTTGTTTTCTTCGGTATCGGTTAAAAGGTGCTTTTTCATAGATGTAAAAAAATGTTGAAGCTCAAAATTAATTTCTCTAAGTGTGCTCTACAGCTGGTTGTTATTTGAGTATTTGTTTTGAGGACGCAAGATGAGATCGTTTCTTCAATTCTTTAAAGAATGTATTCAGTAAAATAGCATGTATTTTAATCCAAAATAGTGACATCTATTGTTCTAAAAACATTTCATTTTGACTTTCTGTGAACAAGTTCCTTTAACGACACATAAAGGATTAGAAAAAGAAAGATAAACAACCATGAAAGGGCCATCTTTAAAATACCAAGAAGCAGGATTGGCGATAACAATATTAGAGTCACTGTCAGACAAAGCAGACTGAAAGTCGACTAATATGAACGGACGCTGTAATAGCGTTTGCATTTTTCTAGGAAAATGGAATAAAAGAACCATGTGTTTATATCATAAACTATAGACTTTAATACTAGATGCAGAGTAAAAGCATTAATCTCTATAAAAGATCATCAACATCAACATCAACAGCAGCAGCAGCAGCAGCATTTATTTGTTCCAATCATTTGAATAAACCGAAAATATTTGGGCTAATTGTGGTTTTCCTACATAAAGTTTCTAGGATTACTATGAAATAAGGGTTGTCCTAAGACATGCTCATGACATTGTAGAAAGCCATCGCCTTGCCTAATAGTTCTAAAATACAAAGACATTAATTCTGGGCGTCAACAACGTCTCTTGTTTGGGTTATAAATGCGAAAAACTGCTGTATGACAGCATCATTTAAAAATAGAAATACATTTTTGACAAACAAGGATTATCAGCCGGAGTATTTAGGGCCCTACGACCAACAAGTACATGAGTGCATACGCTCGACAAATTACTAGAAATGGTTAAATCAGAACTTGTTCAATCTAACCGAATTCATATAATTTACAAAAATGTATCAGATATATTAAAAAAGGACGGACATTTAAGGGATTTTTCAATCTAGTAATACGTTTTTAAGCTAAGAGACAACGAATAATTATTATCACTTACTATGTGAATTGAACGTAATGAAAGGGAATGTGTAAGTCAACCGACCTTGTCATTATAATAATTGAAACTGTTGAAACTACTTTTATAAAAAAAAACACGTTATGTCAAACTTGTGTTAAGAGGCCAGCCTATGGGACAGAGTAAATTGGCTGTTTAAGACAGGTTGGCTGTTTAACACAAATTCATGTACACTATAAACCTGACAATGAGACTTTCTGTAGTGGCTGTTTAAGGCAGGTTGGCTGCTTAAAAGGGTGGTTGCTTAACACAAGTTGGACTGTATATACCAAGAATACTGTCTTTTACCACATGACAACTTAAACAGAATGTACTTTCTACCCCTTTATCGTTGCCGCTTTTAAAACCAAACCAGTCGATGAACGCGATCTTTAACCGTTCAATACAAAACAACTTCCCAATCAAATCATAAAATTTCTGGCCGCTCGTATATCTATGGTTTATTGACACACACGACAAGACTGAGTGATCGTTTTCCATAAAGTTGCATGCCCTATAGCAATATACCAAAGTGTGGAACTGTCGTAAACAACTATGTTGCCATGCGTCAATGCCATTCTACCAACGCAATTGTCGAATGCACGGAATAAACACACAAAAGAAACAAGGACAACAACCGCTGCCTCTCAAATATTTTGTCATATATACAAGCATAGCTGCTCGTTGCCAATCGGACTGACATCGTAATCAATAAGTAATTAAAATCAAACTATTACAATCCTATTTGATTATATTTTATCCATCTTATCTAAAATCATACATGTTTTAACTTAGACTGATGTATATGCTCAACGTTGCTGGGTGTTGTAAATACTGTTGAAAGAAAATTGTATATTTATATGTATATAACGCAAGTCGCTATATAAGAATTAACTGAATTACTTACTTATAACATTTCCACAGTAATATTTCAAGTCTTCAGCGACTGACAAATAAATCCCCCGGATTATTCGACAAATTCTGAAAGTAAGTTTTGTGCCTTTCTTTCGAACGTAGATATAAGTTCCGTCTAAGGCCGGGTATTAAGCGTTTTTGATTTATCTTGTTATTGAAAGCTCATGTGAAACCGGTAATGTGCTGTGCAGACATCATGACATATTGGTCTGTCTGAAAACAAAGACGGATATTAAAACTTGTTGCTACTCTCGATCAATTATCTGATTGACCTGTGCTTGAATGAACCCATTGTAACATTGTCCTGGTAAATCTTAATTGCTTGTTTGCGTCGTCTAAACTTTACGAATTTACGCCGTTTTAGCTGTTTTTTACTTATTCAGCAGTTCACCTATCACCAAACAATAACGGCATCTAACCACTTTGTTGAAGACGACTCTTTAAAATTATTGTGCAAATAGCTCCCCACAAAGTTTTCTGCCATATCAGAATATTATTTTTAATTTCAGCACCATTTGAAATGTCGTCTGCAAGTTCTTTCAATTTGGGACAATTTGGAAAGGGTTTCATAAACCTGGGACATGTTGGTTTTAAAAAAACTGTTCAACTATTAAAATGAGTGATATACATTTATTACAAAATAGTGAAACTGTGTTAATTTTCATTAATGCACAAACATTTTTGCATTTATAAACACGGGCTACTGTAATAAACTATCACAGGCAGAACGAGCACCGATTGGCTGTATTTCTCTTAACCCTTTCCCAAACAACAAATTATCGACTGTCCCAAATTGAAAGAGTTTGGAGACGATATTTCAAAATGTGATGAAATTGAACAATATTCTTCAGAAAGAGCAGAAAACGTTGTGGGAAAAGGAGAAATTGCTTTTTACGAGAAATTTCTCCTTTTCCCACAATGTTTTCTAAAGTCGTCTGCAAAAAAGTCGTGAAATGTCGTTATTGTTTGGGAAAGGGTTAAACCCTTATAGAACTGGAACCGACTTCATGATCATGCAAACAGATAAGATTCAACGCCGTTGCCAAGTTAATTTGCGTCTGGTATGTGATCTTAACTGTTCTGAGTGTCTTTCCTCAAAAAAATTAAGCAGTTATTTCAGGTTTTGGAAAGCAGACCAGACTAAAATCTATTAATAAATAATTACCAAACATTCTTAGGGTTAGATTTTAAATATAAGTTTCTTGTTTAACACATACGCAAGTTACAAATGTAAAAGCAAAATTTGACAATGCCTTTCAGAGTATAGCCTATCACATCGTTGAAAACGATACCAGCAGCAACAGTGTTATAAAATCGGGACAAAGCGCAAACTATCTCTGCACGGACTGCAATCCGAGGAGACAAACGTTGTTTGCAGACGCCCAGACTTCGAATAAATGCTTTTTTATCAATCTTGCGTTGATTAAACCACGGGACATTGTCCCGAATTTATCACCAATACGCTGATGAGTTGTTGCAGCGGTATTATGTATCATGGTTTGCGGGAAAATGCGTATGTTTTGCATAATTCTTTTGAAAGGATTGCCAGAAAAGAAACGAATTACTTCATTTTTAAACATTCTAATCCAACGAAACAAATTATTTCACAAGCGATCTCAACCCATTCTTTAGTTAAATAGTTTTTTTGTAAAATAGTTTAGTGTGTCTTGGAGGAGACCAATTCATTCAAACATCAACATTACTTACATGAATATGTGTTATTGGATGTCAAATGAACCTTCTTACCGAACCATTTAGTTATTAAGTTGTATTAAATAAATATGTATAGGGTAGATGCATTCCAATATTTCATCCTGTATTTATATCTTTATTATTCTACTCGATGCATTGGTTTAATGCTACAATGAACAATTCAGTGGAAAACACAAATCGTTCTCAAAAGCAGAAGAAAAGAGAGCAACTCTTAAGTATAAGGGCCAGTTAATGTGCCTCAAATTTGTCACTTGAATTAAAGATGCTGTCATCAGAAACTTTTCTAAATGCTAGTTATCACTCGAACAGGCAATCAATCATTGACAAGATAACAAAGGTCTATGCCGACTTTCGTTACAATAAGCATAGATAAGACTGAAGAAATGTAAAGAAAGAAAGCAGACGCTGCAGATTCTGAAGGTTCAGTGTAAGTGATAGATTAATCTTTAAAAGAAGAAAATATAAGAAAACATATGAAATACGCGTTTAAGGAGTTTGCATAATGATGAAGAAGTTTAAAATGAAATCGGAAGGACCGATGCAACATTTGAACGACACCACTGAAACATTTGGGACCTCAGTAAGATATTGAATGTTTAAGCTGCGTCCATTAGTACATGCATTCCCTATGTGTACGAGACAGACTAATTCAGTTTTCCTATATGATGTTGGCAGGCCTCAATGGTCAGCCTGGCGGAATTGACCGAAGGGTCCCGATTGAAAGGGACACTGTCTACCCAAAAGGCACGTCAGACAGTGCAAGCATTTTCATGGAAGTCTCAAAATAATCATATGTGCAAAATATGGCAGAAGTACCCGACACTGAATTACAATTGGCAACAAATATTGTACCGAAATAAATATCAAATTTGCACTAGCCTATTTAATTACATTCGTATGGGCCGGGACTCCAAAAAAATTGGTAGAGCTGCGAAGGTGTGCGGAGGACTGGTATGAGGCATGACTGGCCTGGACCCAAAGCTACCGTTCTAGTGTTCGGAGTTCCCTCCCCTCCCACTTCTTTAATGGGAAAAGATGTCGGGGATGGATATAATCACAATTCTAGTATTTGCTACTTTTGGAGTACAGTCTTTGTGAGTGTCCCTTTAAATGAAAGAGCCTTTCAAATATTAAAGAAACTAGCGTTATACCTCCGGCGAAAGACTGTAAAAGGATTATTTGTTCTGTATTTGAATGAATCAGACATTATTCATCCCTTGTGAGTTGGACGTTTCTAAAGAAAAACCTAAAAACGTGACGAGAATTCTGTTCAATCACATGCAAAACGCATTATAGATATTCCCCTGACAACTACAAATCACGGATTTGAGTTTATTGCATAATAACATGTGACATTCTACAGAATGATATAGACTTCCATTCATTTGGATGGGTGGGCGGAAGCAGAGAACTAACCGCATTTTACAAGACCGCAAAGTGTTTCGACTTTCATCGCGTATGGTTCAATTTCAAAATCGCTATTTTATTAAGATTATGGTTTTTAAAAAACCATCATTTCTTCATGATGAACAAACGTTTGTAGAAAAAGTGGAGCTTATTGTCCACAGAGCGAATACGAAGATTAAAGACTACCCACTTGTTCTTAAACTGATTGTGGTAATTATTTAATTTTGTTGTCCTCTTACTGCTTTTACATCATGTTTTAATATATTCTGTATTGTTCATGAAAATTATACATGCACCTAAGTCAGCCTAAGGCATTGTTATAAAAGACATGCAGGACTATAGATAGAGATCACAATCGACCTTTGGACGACACTGTTTGTCCCTGATTAGATGTGATAACGTCTTTGTGAGAGCCCTCTTTGCTAGCTTTGTTAATGTTCGTTTAACTCTTTCTCAAGCTCTGTATAATCCTAGTTTTAATATGTTCGTAACATGTTGAACATGAAAACACCAACGCAAGGGCTCAGTGCAATACTATAGTAAGTGCTTCATGTTTACGAAGCACTTACTATAGTCTTGCACTGAACCCACTAACTGAGTTCTAGAAAATTCGGTCAACTCTACGATGATCATGAACTATCGGTCATCAAAATATTGTTTCTACCCAAGACATACTCTAGACATAACACAACAACATCGGGCAATTGGGATGGATTGTTTACTTCTGTCATTTTGAGGGCGCTTGGTTGAACGACTTCCGTGATACGTCAAGATTCCATAGAAGTTTCTGACAAAATGTTTGATAAAAACGTTTCTTTATTGAAAATTGAATACTGAAGTGCCTGTCATTTTAGCACATTTTGACATGCGTCTGTTTTTGATATTTCTTGAAACTTTCTAGACCTTCATATGACTTCAGCCAAGTTAATATAGCTCGGAAACATCGCAATAAAGATTCGTGAGTGAACAAGTAATTGATTCGTTTGATAAATAGACCGTTATTGGTGTGATTTTTTCTGATTCTTCACCTTTGACCCAGTCACATGATTCCCACCAGTTTGAACGGACTAACTATATAAGGGAACCTAAAACTGCCATTAAATGTTAACAAACTGCTTGTCGATATACATATATGATTGAACTGGAGACAATTATATTTCAAGCACGAAATAATTTGCGTTAAACGAATTTATTAGATAGGGACTCAAATACATTTATAAACTAAATTTCATGTCTTTTAAGAACACATATTTCATATATGTGACCTGGTTCCCCACAATAGAATATCATATATGTGACCTGGTTCCCCAGAATAGAATATCATATATGTGACCTGGTTCCCCACAATAGAATAGATTTCAACTTTTTCTTTAACTTTAGCAACTGGCAGTTTCCCATTACTCAAGTCTAATTGTACCTTAACACAGTTCCAAACTGATTTTGTATTGGTGATTTCATTTTTCCCTTTCTCATTTATCAAATGTTATTTCATAGACATGTTTTAGAATTTACGTTTGAAAGTGAAAGAATCTAGGCAATGCTCAAACATGATATTATACTCTTTCTTGTAATAGTTAGAGAAGGTAAAGTAGAAAAGGTAAATATTCGCTAGAGTGTATCTGGCATCTTTGTGTGTATTGTTATTGCAAGAATGTAACTTAAACGGGTGACTCGTTCCCTTATAGAGAATATAAAGTTGTGTCGTGAATCGGAAATGTTATCGCGCAAGGCTTAGAAATATTATCCGGTGAGCCGAAGGCGAAATGGATAATAATCCGAAGCCGAGCCCGATAACTTTTCCCATTCAAAGACACCAACTTTCTATTCTATTTATCCTGTTACCTTTATGTATTCTTTCAAGCAAACAAGATGTAAATAAAACACGAGAAAAGGAAAAAAGGAGTAGAGAATGATGTAAACATGACGTCATGTCGTTCGTATGACGTCATGATTTGTCACGTGCATGTGTTATATGGTTATTGCCGGATATCAGAAATGTTATACGGCACCTAGTTATCCGTCCCAAAACGACACTAGTGACAGGATGAATGGGTTTATTAGTACTTCAGAATATTATTTAAAGATAAAGAATTATGATCAAAAGTCTTGAATCTCGTAAACAACCCTTTCTTAACACTGATCTTGTTGATATTCCAGCTTGTAAACCGCTGCAAATCGATGTTGCTTATAGAAACTCAAATGAAACCAAACCCGAGGGAAGACACACATGAAAATAAACATCAGTACTATAAACGGCAAAACTATGCCTTCGATCATAAATAATATTATTAACAAGATCATACAAAGTACTTTGCATCACATATACCAGAGACAAACACGTTCGGGCCTGTAACCGTTAGAAAGCTGGGTAATTGTCTAAAGATTAATTTTATGTGTCTTCTGCTTTCCAAAACCTTAAACATTGCTTAATTTCGATGAAGACAAATACTCAGAGTAACAAACAGGTTATATCACAGGCGGGCCACCAATTTACTTGGCGGCTTGCCTGGATCTTATACGTTTGCATAAGCATAAAGTCGGTGAAAGCACTATAAGGGTTAAAGTTACTCAATCACAGATGAGACAACTTGAAAGTCAACATTAGATGTCATCGAAACAATATATAATTTGTGTCGTTGTATGATAAACTATTGAAATAGTCATTGAATGCATATTGAATCATAGTGTGTCACAATAGCTTAGTATGTGCCATATATGTGATTGTGATGGTTTTAAAACCGATGCAACGCTTTCAAATCTAAGTACATGTCAGTTTACTGTTAACAAGCTGAATACAAACTTAAATACGAACTAGATTTGTTTCCGATGTCTATTATCCGGTGCGTGTTACACACCAATACAACAGCTGTTGCACAGGTTTTAGGAAAATGAGTTTTAACATCAAAATTAATTCACATCTTTGAAATTCCAGCATTGAACAACAAAAGCACCGACGTTTTTTACTTTCCCATTAGTGCAAGCAGAACACCACTGATTTTTATTCTCATAATGATTGGAGTACAAAGACGTTTAAAGGTACATTTGACATTTCCGTGTTTCTCCTATCTGATAATGCACTCCGTTTGTAATGACGATAGAGAGGAGTAAAACATCAGGTCGTTTTCTTTCTTTCAGAATCTAACCTGTCTGCACAATCAGGAAGTCGGTTTCAGCAATATAAGGGTTATGTGTGTCTGTTTCCGTTTGTTTACAAAGTGCGTAGTTTCAAACTAAAACGACACCCTTCATCACACATACACTTCTGAGTAAACTTAATAGATGGATGACTTAAACGACACCCTGTCTAAAGAAAAGAAATACTGATTTGTTAAACACGTTTCTGACACACACTCTCTATATTTACATCGATACGTAGATTTGTTTTGAAGAGTACATCTGTAAACAATGCAGCTCAACATTTTAATGGCTGCCCGAGCGGTAACGAAGGAAACGTTAGTCGTTTATCAACTCATTTTATACGTACAACTGTTTACCTATCTAAAACATGTACGAATATCATACCAAACCTTGTGAATAATTACAACTTCCTTCAAATTATAAGAAATCTAACTAAGAAGAAAGCAAAAAATGATTTTCTTTTAAACAAACAAGACTGTTTGATTCGTGATTTTGTTGTTGAAAATATCACCAAATATTTTTTCTGTGATCATTCTATGACAGTTTTGTGGATTGTACCATGCTGACGGCTTTTCATTCTATTACAGTTTTCTTAAAATTCGCTATTACTAGTACAGGACTCAGTCGTGTCTTGCCACAAGGTACCCACTGTAAGCTAGCAATGCTGGTGGGGGGATCTAACCTAATACCCACCGAGTTACAAGTCCATCATTCTTTTAATGACATGAGCAACCAACAGAGGTCCTAAATGATCTGAAAACTTTAATATCGTAAAAATCAAACTTGTTTCTCGCTATGAAACAGAACACGCTTTCTCCGCTAGTCATAATCATAATTGTATGTTGAACAATGTATGCTGAAGTAATGTCAGAATATGGATAGGAAGGATCAACTAAATGTCTACTATCAATCTGAACACATCGGGTTTATCCAATGAAAACACCTCTGAAATAAAAGGGATGGCGCCATATTGTTTCCCGCGAGAATGACGTCACTTTACTTTCGTGTTTAAAAATAGATCTTAAATGTGAAATCTAAAAATGTGTTAAATTTGACTGAGGAAACAACTATACATGTCTTACCAACAATTTCGCCATTTGGTATGAGTTACTGATAAAAATGATTAAAAAGGATGTCCAACACTTCCATACACATTGAACCACTTAACGTGCACGCTTATAAAATGTGTTAATAGCAGGATGCCGATTTACCCGAAAAATTGTAACCCTACACTTATATCCGAGGTGTATTTCACAGCTCACGGAAATACCCGAGTAGTTCCGATTGTGTCTACTATGTCACTTATTTTCGTTGCGATTTGTTTTGGTAACAAATTCCAAATTACTATATCCGTTTGATCAATCACATCCCCCACACGGATTACTGATTAATAATTACGTAGAAAACAAAACTAGATACCATCATGAGGGAAACACGTTTAATCACTTACTTCATACTATATTGTCACGCTGCTGCTTCGACATTTTATAGAAACCACTGTGAATAAAGGATAAATCGCTCGTAAAGAACGATTTATCCTTTTGTCACAGGGGTTTCAACCAAAGGTCAAACGTATTCTTTTTTTTTTCAACCCACTTGTGTTGTTGTTGTTGTTGCTGTTGTTGTTTTCAATTTGTTGTTTTCAATTTGTTGTTTTCAATTTGTTGTTTTCATTACTGACCAGTCAAATTCTAATATGAGGGAATGGGCTAATCTATATTGTGCCCGGGACCATAACGAGTGATACAGACAGTTTTATTCCCCAAAGTGTACTGTTGGTCACCTCGAATAGCCCACAACATGGTCTTTTCGCACCTCTAAATCGACATATCCGCACCTAGGCCGTATTATTCAATGAAATGCAGACACTTCCATAGACCTTTTCTGCGTCGAATGTATTCTATGTTATTGTACTTAAAAGGGTCCCATGAAGAAGGCGTCGTGCCGAAACGTTGAAATTAAAGGCACATCAAAGGAGAGAAGTACAAATAAATTACTTTGAAATTATATGAAGTTATTTTATCATGTTCATAAAAGTCACGAGAATAAGTTTCGGAATGTATTGAGATCCTATTAATGAGACTCATTTAAAGTAAGTTATTTTGTGCTTGAAATATAGTTGTCTCCAATTCAATCATGTTTATCAACAACATGTTTGTTTACATATTCAAAATAACGAATTTTGATTGGTTGGTTAAAAAATGTGTGTATCAACTGTCAAGGTCAGAGGTGAAGAATCAGGAAATCTGATTATAAAACTTGCTAATCTAGGTTATTTCTGGTTTACTTTCACATTTAAGTTGTGCTGATGGTGTTTTCTGGTGATAACTATTTGAATCTGTCCAAAAGTTTATCAAATAATATAGTTTGATATAGCATTAATCTCCTTTAATGGGCCTTTAAATAAGAATATTTATATAATCATCACAATAGGCTGTTGTCGTTAAGAGTAATTTCTCCTTTTGCTCTATGTTTTCCAGAGTCGTCTGTAACAAACCGGCCAAATGTCTTTGTTGTTTGGTAATTGGTTAAACTAATGAATATAATGTCCATTTAGAGGTCTAGACTAGAAGAATTTGATAATGATTTTGCAACTAAATAATTGTTTTGTGATATTTCCATTGATGTTTGATGTTATTCACATTGCTGTGTACTTTTAGAGTATTTTGGTTTGATCTGTCAAATATCACTTAGAGCATTTGTGAGGTGCAATAAACAGATACAGCTATCCCCCAGACTGTTTCTAGACTAGTTCGATAGGGAAACAACAACATATAACGCACACTATCATAAAAAGGGAGCAACATCTAAAGTGTCTTTTTCGTTAGAAAGCACTGCAAAAACAACTGAATTGAAACTCTAGAGGTAGCGCGTCGGCCTCCTGTGCCGTTGGTCCCAGGTTAGAATCCATGTTAGCCTCTGTGAACATTGTCGGAACAAACCCACGATTCGGCGCGATACTGGTCTAGTATCCAGGAAGCAGTTATCGAGAATGACTTTGGAAAAGCTTTAACCTTCCTTCACAATCGATGTCAAACAAATAGGTAAATAAATGAATAACGGGCAACCTATCCTTTTATCACTTGATAGTTTTCCCTTAAGATGTGGAATCTTGAAGTATTATAGGAGTAGGTTCAATTTAGCAAATTCAGTCGCTGATGCACCAAGGGCCTCGTTCATTTCAGAAAGACGTGAGAAGTTTTGACGAACTTCGTGACATGCAATTTGAGCTTAATTTTACCCTGACGTCTAATAAATACGCAAAGTTAATGCAAGTTTAAAACATTCGAACTTGTCAGAGACGTTAATTACTTATTATATACTAGTAAAGTCTACCTTAAATAGCAGTCAGAGTTCCAAATGAACTTACAGGCATTTTTATATTATGGTTGGGATCGGTGGATGCATTGCAAGTGAAAAATTAACAAATCTTAAAATATGCTTCTATTGCAAGTGATAAATAACAAGTTTTAAAACATGCTTCTATTGCAAGTGATAAACAACAAGTTTTAAAACATGCTTCTATTGCAAGTGATAAATAACAAGTTTTAAAACATGGATGCATTGCAAGTGAAAATTACCAAGTCTTAAAACATGCTTCTATTGCAAATGACAAGTAACAAGTCTTTAATCATGCCTGTATTGCAAGTGAAAAAATACCAAGTCTTGAAATATGCTTCTATTGCAAGTGATAAAAAAGAAGTCTCAAAACATGCTTGCATAACAATTAAAAAATTACCAAGTCTTAAAACATGGATGCATTGCACGTGAAAAATACCAAGTTTTAAAACATGGATGCATTGCAAGAGGAAAAATTTAAAGTCTGTTATTTTCCCACATGTTATGCATGCATAGCTGTTATATGTCCAACTAAGCTGTTTCGAGAACTTCAATTATACGGCTGGTGAACGTTCTGCCGCACTACCGTGGTGCTGACGACGAAATCGGTTGCGCAACTTCCGGTTTAGCGTTTTTAGGGTAGTATTTTGCTATTTTTATGCAATTTAAGACGAGTAATCTTAAATCTAAAAACATGATTCAACCCTTTACTTTACATGAATACTTTTTTATTTATCGTTTTGGTATTCATATTGCGTCGAAGTATGTCCAGTTAAACAACAATACAATGTACTTTGAATCATGAATGGAGGAAGACATCATACTTAACTATCCATCATGATCGACATTGTCAGGAAAAACACTACCATACTGTGTGTCAGCTGGAAGTCTAACTCTGTATGAAATCCAAATCTAACGGAACCATTAGCTGGATTCAGGGCAGCGGTAGCTTTGAATGTGGACGAGAGTGGTCCAGGGGTAAAGCGTCTGTCTCTGGACACGAGGGTCGTGGATTCGATTCCCGTGAGTAGCGCGGTCCAGCCAGAGACCTTTCATTAATACATACTAAGCGTAAGTACTGGTTAGCACACAAGAAGGATAATCGAGATTGATTTTTTTTAAGTTGCAAGAACTTTTCCAGTCGATATGAAATAGATAATTTTAAACATAAAACGGTTACTGGTCTACTCGTACCCAAGTAAGTTCGCATCGCGGTCAACTCGTATCTTATTTGGTTCCCTCGTACCTGATTCTTAGGTCAACTCGTCATGTGCATGAATAGTTGATGAAATAAATCCTGACAGGGGTCTTTATCCTATAGTTTATATGTACGACACATTGCCTTAACACAACATTCTTGCACAGCTGTAAGTATTTGTTCAAAACATCGAAGTTAAATGGTGATCTAGAAATGAACTTGTACAGTCAACCTTTTGGCTCAATACAGCAATTTTGAGTCATGCTTAACCCTTTCCTAAACAATAACGACATTTGACGACTTTGTTGCAGACGACTTAAGAAAAAATTGTTGGAAAAGGAGAAATAGTTCGTAACGAGCAATTGTTTCTTTTCCCACAATGTTTTCTGGCCTATCAGAAGATTATCTTCCAATTTCATCACATTTTGAGATGTTGTCTGGAAACTCTTTCAATATGGGATAGTCGAAAATGTGTTGTTTGGGAGAGGATTAAAGCTGTCTCATGTTACACTTATACAATAAAAGCGACGTCAAAAATACGGCTGACATAACGATAAGCATTTAAGTAAGAATATGGATTTAATTTTTAAAAGATATTTTTTCCGAGACCACTGGTCCCGGTCATTTCAAGGACCAGACATATCAATTGAAATGTTGGCTCGATGTTTTGGCGTTCTTGTTATAGGACATGGCTACTCGAAACAAACCGAAACATGTTTACAGTTAATCCTGAGTTAAATCTTGACCATTTCGGTCAACTTTTCAATCGAGTCAAACTATTAGTATAACGGTATATGGACTAGATACACCAAAATCGTAAAGGCTCCCCACAAGCTATTCTAACAAATCGCATAACGCAATAAAACAACTCAGTCCCTGTTTGAAAACTTTTCACTGCTTCACTTCTTAGAAGAAGATCATTTCATTTAATAAGACGTTACTACTCAAAAAGAAAGCACGCCTTCATAACAAAGATAAGGTGTACTCTGTAAGAACTTTAGCTTGCAGGGAGCATATAATTGAAGTGATTTGGGGTCGCAATTATCGGCATAGAAACATTCAATATTGGTTTCGAAACAATCCGTTGATGCAATTTAGGAAGCACTTTGGGATAACGTGAAGGGATTTAGACTTAATGTTCATAAAAATGACATTAAAAAATGAACGAAGAAACTCTTGAATTACATTTTGATTTGAAACCAACAGAGAGATTTACTCACCCTCTTTCGCGTTTTTTATTTGATTCTTCCCAGTTTAGCCGGTGTATGTAATCGAAGGAGTTTCTTATCTTAAAGACAGTTTTACATTTTTACATTATTACTCAGCATTTGGAACATATTTGTGCAGTGATGGAAACAGCCTAAAGCAAAATCTATTTTAAGATATTTAAGGGAATGACAATTACACAAACAGTCGGTCTATCCCTCCTCTGCCAAACTTTATTTGGAACCATATCGATAAAAATACATTTGTTTACTCCATACTAGGGTAATGTCCAATTGAATCCTACTCATATTTACAAGCTGTCAAATCTGGCCGAGGTACCGGTATTTGTGTTTATACAGTAAACACATCAGTGTTCTACTAGCCAGTCTCTTACATGCAAAACTATGCACCTGTAGTCAAAATGGGACTTCGACCCGGAAGTACTTCTTAACAGGTGTAAGACCAAATACCAGTTTATTTGATATACACAACATATGCTTTACTACGATATACGAGTATATACATGTTATACAAGGTGCCCAGGGAAGTACGGTCAAACTGAGATGTCCGTAATCTTTGTAAAAGTTAATGCGCGGGTCACAACGAAGCTTGGCAGCTGTAATGTCCATGTTCTCATCTATCAAGATTGTCTCCGATTGCATTCCACATCATATCTGTCAACGTATGGTTGTATTGACGACCAGGGTACAGCTTCAGTTCTAGAATCTTTGGACTTATTGGTGCCCATGGGCCACCTTCCTGATGGGTGTTACAGTATACTGTGTGTATGTCCTTGTTAGGCGGGGATATCGTCAAGGTCACCGAGCTTATCGTGTCACTTGTATTTGACCTTGACACCTGAAAGTTAGACAAAAGTAAAGTCTGATTGAAACGAAAATATTTCTTCTTTCGTTATTGACAAATTCCTATAATCGCATATATATGTTGATTTAATTATTGTATGTGGGGTGGGGTTCGGTTGATGACCGCAGATATTTTTTCATAGTTCCATATTATTACTTTGTCGGAACTGTTCCATTCTTTCGAGTATCAACAAAAACAACATTTAAAAATTTGAAATAGTGAATAATGAACAAAATCACGAAGTATTTCCCTTTTCTGATGATATCAAAGAAAAATCCAAAGAGATTACTGGACGAAGGTATGGAAACAAAACGTCAACATACTTGTGTATACGACAAAACCGCGTTGCGCTTTCACCCAACGTGATAAGATTTTGACACAATCATCCCAAACCTACTGAGCACTGTTCTAATCAGGTGGTGATAATAATCAAAATAAGAAAGGTAGTACCGTAAAAACCAAATCTCGATGTCTATATCGGTTGTTTTTTAAAATGACCAAAACTTGCAAATATAGATGAAAATAACCGCTATTGAATAATTCTCAAAGTTATGGAAAAAGCTTAAAACTTAATGTTGCCACACTGACTTTCAAACACTTGTCAATGAATTTAAAGATAAATTACCTCACTTCATGATTATGTTATGTTTGATTTGATGGGAATACCAATAGACCTACATACACTGATATACGGATACATGTAAGCCTCTGAATTGTCTAAACGGGGAGCTAGCCCACAAGGCAACTAAATTAAATTGTTTGCGCTAGATACAATAACGAAAGTACATCAGTTTGAAATCAAAAGAAAATTACACGGAACAGGGGACTTGTCGTAAACTGTAGTTACGTAACTCGTTTGAATAATTATTCACCAAGTTAGACTTACAATTTAACATTTATTTTCATACAGTACGTTCGAAATCAAAGGCTATTTGAGAAGATAATGACACAGCAGCTTCGACGTCATGGCAATAAATGCAATCGCAGTCTCTCGGAACATCTAATTTACCGAGCAACAGCAGTGGTCCGACTGATTTTGTTTTGATTTTTTAAATCGTGATTGTTTCTAGTGTTAATCAACTGATGTTACCTGAAAGAGTCCAGTTTTCAGAAGATTTGGTCCGTGGCGGTCATACAGACATATCTCTACTTTCGGTAACGGGCTCCCTCTAGCGGTACATCGAATGACGTCTCTTTCCGGCGTCTGTTCGATCACACCGGACTCATCTGTGTCAATACGCGCTGCTAAATAGTCCCTGAATCTGAACTCGGTTTCAAAGTCGTCGTCGCCTGGTATGGTCCTAAGAAAAACCGAAACATATGTTTGTAAATTCGACCAGACGGCATGTAATCGGCATGATCACTCTCGTTCTTTAATCTGAAGAACTACCCAACAGATGGAGACTTTGATCTTCTTAGAATAAGTTGTCTTTTACAGATTAAATGACAGCACTGACAAATAGAGTTATATACAAATAGTACACGTTTCATCCCATTCTCAATCGCATAATGGAGATGCAGCACATTTATGCTTTATATTTACAAATGTATATTAAAGTGTTTTACCAGTTTATTTCGACAACAATGATCTAAATTCAAACTGCCCATAGGGAAGCAGCGGTATATAAGAGGTCACCATCATACAAGTCTTACATATGTTTGATTGTGAGTATGTTTTCCATATTTCCATCATGCGAACTCATCGAAATGGATAAGAGTTTGCCTAGAAATGCATTAAGGCCCATTTTACTTTTTGAAGGAAAACACAGATATTCAACAACGATTGAAGGAACTAAATTCGAGCGTTCATTGCAATGTAAACAATGACGCTAAATTGGTAGGTACCAAATTTGTGAAATAGCACTTTGAAACATAGATAATAAATAATTCATGCGTTATAATGTCATGATTCTGTGGTGTTTCCCTATGTTTCAACATATTCTATCATACTGTATAACTAATTTTACCTAGATGCAGTATTTCTGAGCGCTAGTATGTTTCTAAGTGACGAGGATTGATAAATTTCCATTAACTCTTTTTTAACTACAAATTCCCTATACATTACGTAAATATATGTCTGATACAAAAACTAATGGTGTTATATAATACATAATCAAAATCTAATGGTGTTATATAATACATAATCAAAATCTAATGGTGTTATATAATACATAATCAAAATCTAATGGTGTTATATAATACATAATCGAAATCTAATGGTGTTATATAATACATAATCAAAATCTAATGGTGTTATATAATACATAATCAAAATCTAATGGTGTTATATAATACATAATCAAAATCTAATGGTGTTATATAATACATAATCAAAATCTAATGGTGTTATATAATACATAATCAAAATCTAATGGTGTTATATAATACATAATCAAAATCTAATGGTGTTATATAATACATAATCAAAATCTTATGGTGTTATATAGTACATAATCAAAATCTAATGGTGTTATATAATACATAATCAAAATCTAATGCTTTTATTCAGAATATTAGACTTTCAAAATGTCATGGAGAGGTTTTCTTTCCATATGTTCTAAATCATAAACTAGGCTATGTGAATATGAAATCATCAATAAACAGGCCAGAAAAATCACATCATAGAAATCCTACCTGCATATGAAAGTTCCTCCGTCTGAATACTCTTCCTTCTTTACCATAACTACAACAAGACGTGTGTACTCATCAAACTGTAAGTCTCTTGAATCTATTCGAATCGTCTTGTTATCTCGGTCCCTTATGTAGGTCTCGACATGCGGCAATGGGTTTCCCATCATGTAACACCAAGGGCGGTAAATATCGCCATACATGTCCATGATAGTTTCCTGACCGTAATAGACTCCGAAGTAACCCCTTGGTACTACCTCTCCGGTAACCGGCGACATGACCCATATGCCCTTTGCTAAACGGATTTCTTTGACGTACTTCGTTGAGACTTGAGTTTCTACATCAATTACAAACTTCCCGCCAGTCTTCACTAGATCGCTGTCTATGATAATCCTATATTGTTTAGTGTCCCCTTCGATGGTGGCTGTAGTCTTATATTTACCTGTTTCGTTTTGGAGATCGTATTCAAAGTGCTCAATGGGTACGGCGGGTGTCGTGCTTGTGTTTAGTCCAGTAAAGAAGTAAGCGATGACCATATCTTTGCTGATATTCAGTGTGACGATGAACTCGCCAGTAGAAGTATCGAGAGACGTGTTGACGATGTGGAAGGGGATGGTATCCGTTTGGTTGACCAGAACCTGGGTCCCTGGGGTGTCAAGAGCTGTAGGTCTGAATACCATACGGGCGTTACCATCATGGCAGTGTAAGACTAAGTCTGTAAATTTAACCTGCGAGAAGTCATCGTGAATGTGAACGGTCGAAACACCCTTTTCGTCGGTCTCCGGCTTGGGAACTGCAATTAAAGTACAAAAAAAGAAATAACAGGGACGAAGAGTTCATATCGGTTACGCAAACAAGCATAAAAGTTGGTCTTCGGATTGGTCAAAATCCTACTTACTAGGGTTAAGACGAATCAGGATCGAGGAAAAGAAAGCACAAATAACAATTTTGTATCGACAAACCAATACCTTTTTTCGCCCTAGAAGAGAGCACAACCTACATAATTCTCAAGAAACCATTGCGACAAATTGATTTATTGATAATAATGATTGATCTTAGTAGAAAGTCATCTTTTTTGTAAGAATACATCAATTTTCAAAAAGATTTGTCCATAACTATGGTAGAGAGGTAACGTGTCGAACCTATATACAGTGAACCCTCGTTTATCCGGACCCCGATTATCAGAATGTCTCGCAATCCGAACAAAATTGTAAGGGAACGGAATTATTGGACCAGTTTATTGCAGACGACTTTTGAAAACATTGTGGGTAAAGGAGAAATTGCTCGTGACGAGCAATTTCTCCTTTTCCCACAATGTTTTCTGCCATATCAGAAGATTATCTTTGAATTTCATCACGTTTTGATATGTCTTCTGCAAACTCTTTCAATTTGGGACGATCGACAATTTGGCGTTTGCTAAAGGGTTATAAGTATACACGCGCATACAGACCGTTTATGTCTTAATGTAAATAAGAACATGCTCTGCTTCATTAGTCCGGATTATTCGGTAAACCGGACATTTTGTTGGGAACGGACATGTTCGGATAAACGAGGGTTCACTGTATATAGGTTTTAGTGCAATACCCGAGGCGAGGCTTACCATAAATCTAACGACACCATACCATGATATCAATGGCACCATGTATATTGACTGGTCATGTCAGTTCCACTGTGAACAATGGCAGTACTGGTTTTGGCCTAAGAGCGACGACGACGCACGCACCATACCCCCAGATAAATGACGTCCCAGGATAGTTTAACCCTTTTACCAAACGGTAAGTTTTCGACTGTCCCGAATTGAAAGAGTATGCAGACGACATTTCAAAATGTGAAGAAGTTTAAAAGTAATCTTCTGATAGAGAAGAAAACACTGTGGGAAAAAGGAGAAACTTCGTTACGAGCAATTCTTCCTTTTCCCACAATATTTACAATGATCGTTCTGCAACAAACTGGTCAAATGCCGTTATTGTTTGGTAATGGTTTAAAAAGGGTTAATATTTACTTTCTCGTTCGAGATGTAAGCTACCAATGTAGGTCCAACGCCGCTCCGGTTGGCAATGGGTCCCCGAGCGATAACTCACATCCAACCTCGTCATGTTGTCAGACGTGCCGAATGATGTCACAGACAGGAATACAGGGACCTCCGCTATCTCACTGGTGTTGTCCTAAAAAATAAACGATCTTTCATTAGTAACGAGTCAGCCGTCTTGTAAAAAAAGATAATAATAGGAAGTATGATCCGCTCACAATACCACTACCAAACAATGAATGAGAATACGACATCCTACCCTCATACACACACAAAAGAAAAAGAAAACGTTGTCACTATAAACAACAACATGTTAACCCTTAGAATGCTGGATCATTTTCTATAATAAGATTTTTGTGCCGTCTGTTTTCCTAAACCTTAAATATCTGCTTAATGTTAATGAACAAAGATACCCAAAGTAGCAAACAGGTTAGATCACAAGTCAAACGACGATATATGGCTATATTGTTTGGAGATATCAATTATACAAAGCATGACTATAGTGCTTGGAGATATCAATTATACAAAGCATGACTATGGTGCTTGGAGATATCAATTATACAAAGCATGACTATGGTGCTTGGAGATATCAATTATACAAAACATGACTATGGTGCTTGGATATATGAATTGTACAAAGCATGACTATAGTCCTTGGAAATATCAATTATACAAAAAGGCTATAGTGCTTGGAGATATGAATTAAACAAAGCATCTTTATAGTGCTTGGAGATATAAATTATACAAAGCATGACTATAGTGCTTGGAGATATCAATTATACAAAGCATGACTATAGTGCTTGGAGATATTATTAAACAAAACATGGCTATTGTGCTTGGACATATCAATCGTACAAAACATGGCTATAGTGCTTGGAGATATCAATTATACAAAGCATGACTATAGTGCTTGGAGATATCAATCGTACAAAACATGGCTATAATGCTTGGAGATATCAATTATGCAAAGCATGACTATAGTGCTTGGATATATCAATTGTACAAAGCATGGCTATAGTGCTTGGAGATATCAATCATAAAAGCATGACTATAGTGCTTGGAGATATCAATTATTCAAAACATGGCTTTAGTGCTTGGGAATATCAAATATACATAACATGTCTATATTGCTTGGATATATCAATTATACAAAGCATGGCTATAGTGCTTGGAGATATCAAATATACAAAGCATGGCTATATTGCTTGGATAAATCAATTATACAAAGCATGACTATGGTGCTTGGAGATATCAATTATACAAAGCATGACTATGGTGCTTGGAGATATCAATTATACAAAACATGACTATAGTGCTTGGAGATATCAAATAAACAAAGCATGGCTATATTGCTTGGATATATCAATTATACAAAGCATGACTTTAGTGCTTGGAGATAACAATTATACAAAGCATCTTTATAGTGCTTGAAGATATCAATCATACAAAGCAAGACTATGGTGCTTTGAGATATCAATTATACAAAACATGACTATAGTGCTTGGAGATATCAAATATACAAAACATGTCTCTATTACTTGGAGATATCAATTATACAAAGCATGACTATGGTGCTTGGAGATATCAATTATACAAAGCATGACTATGGTGCTTGGAGATATCAATTATACAAAACATGACTATGGTGCTTGGATATATGAATTATACAAAGCATGACTATAGTCCTTGGAGATATCAATTATACAAAAAGGCTATAGTGCTTGGAGATATGAATTAAACAAAGCATCTTTATAGTGCTTGGAGATATAAATTATACAAAGCATGACTATAGTGCTTGGAGATATCAATTATACAACGCATGACTATAGTGCTTGGAGATATTAATTATACAAAACATGGCTATTGTGCTTGGACATATCAATCGTACAAAACATGGCTATAGTGCTTGGAGATATCAATTATACAAAGCATGACTATAGTGCTTGGAGATATCAATCGTACAAAACATGGCTATAATGCTTGGAGATATCAATTATGGAAAGCATGACTATAGTGCTTGGATATATCCATTGTACAAAACATGGCTATAGTGCTTGGAGATATCAATTATAAAAGCGTGACTATAGTGCTTGGAGATATCAATTATTCAAAACATGGCTTTAGTGCTTGGAAATATCAAATATACAAAGCATAGCTATAGTGCTTGAATATATCAATTATACAAAATATGACTATAGTGCTTGGAGATATCAATTATACAAAGCATGACTATAGTGCTTGGATATATCAATTGTACAAAACATGGCTATAGTGCTTGGAGATATCAAATATACAAAGCATGGCTATATTGCTTGGATAAATCAATTATACAAAGCATGACTATAGTGCTTGGAGATATCAATTATACAAAGCATGACTATGGTGCTTGGAGATATCAATTATACAAAACATGACTATAGTGCTTGGAGATATCAAATATACAAAGCATGGCTATATTGCTTGGATATATCAATTATACAAAGCATGACTTTAGTGCTTGGAGATAACAATTATACAAAGCATCTTTATAGTGCTTGAAGATATCAATCATACAAAGCAAGACTATGGTGCTTTGAGATATCAATTATACAAAAAATTATTATAGTGCTTGGAGATATCAAATATACAAAACATGTCTCTATTACTTGGAGATATCAATTATACAAAGCATGACTATGGTGCTTGGAGATATCAATTATACAAAGCATGACTATGGTGCTTGGAGATATCAATTATACAAAATATGACTATGGTGCTTGGATATATGAATTATACAAAGCATGACTATAGTCCTTGGAGATATCAATTATACAAAAAGGCTATAGTGCTTGGAGATATGAATTAAACAAAGCATCTTTATAGTGCTTGGAGATATAAATTATACAAAGCATGACTATAGTGCTTGGAGATATCAATTATACAACGCATGACTATAGTGCTTGGAGATATTAATTATACAAAACATGGCTATTGTGCTTGGACATATCAATCGTACAAAACATGGCTATAGTGCTTGGAGATATCAATTATACAAAGCATGACTATAGTGCTT
Source organism: Cerastoderma edule (assembly GCA_947846245.1). Taxonomy (NCBI): domain Eukaryota; kingdom Metazoa; phylum Mollusca; class Bivalvia; order Cardiida; family Cardiidae; genus Cerastoderma; species Cerastoderma edule. The sequence goes on along the minus strand of OX401412.1, from coordinate 8,633,219 downwards.
GGAGATATCAATCGTACAAAACATGGCTATAATGCTTGGAGATATCAATTATACAAAGCATGACTATAGTGCTTGGATATATCAATTGTACAAAACATGGCTATAGTGCTTGGAGATATCAATTATAAAAGCGTGACTATAGTGCTTGGAGATATCAATTATTCAAAACATGGCTTTAGTGCTTGGAAATATCAAATATACAAAGCATAGCTATAGTGCTTGAATATATCAATTATACAAAACATGACTATAGTGCTTGGAGATATCAATTATACAAAGCATGACTATAGTGCTTGGATATATCAATTGCACAAAACATGGCTATAGTGCTTGGAGATATCAATTATACAAAGCATGGCTATAGTGCTTTGAGATATCAAATATACAAAGCATGGCTATATTGCTTGGATATATCAATTATACAAAGCACGACTATAGTGCTTGGATATAACAATTGTACAAAGCATCTTTATAGTGCTTCGAGATATCAATTATACAAAGCATGGCTATAGTGCTTGGAGATATCAAATATACAAAGCATGGCTATATTGCTTGGAGATTACAACTATACAAAACAACTTTATAGTGCTTGGAGATATCAATCATACAAAGCATGACTATGGTGCTTGGAGATATCAATTATACAAAACATGACTATAGTGCTTGGAGATATCAAATATACAAAGCATGGCTATATTGCTTGGATATATCAATTATACAAAGCATGACTTTAGTGCTTGGAGATAACAATTATACAAAGCATCTTTATAGTGCTTGGAGATATCAATCATACAAAGCAAGACTATGGTGCTTGAAGATATCAATTATACAAAACATGACTATAGTGCTTGGAGATATCAAATATATATAACATGTCTATATTGCTTGGAGATATCAATTATACAAAGCATGGCTATAGTGCTTGGAGATATAAAATATACAAAGCATGGCTATATTGCTTGGATATATCAATTATACAAAGCATGACTTTAGTGCTTAGAGATTACAATTATACAAAGCATGGCTATAGTGCTTGGAGATATCAATCATACAAAGCAAAGACTATGGTGCTTGGAGATATCAATTATACAAAACATGACTATAGTGCTTGGAGATATCAAATATACAAAACATGTCTATATTGCTTGGAGATATCAATTATACAAAGCATGGCTATAGTGCTTGGAGATATCAAATATACAAAGCATTGCTATATTGCTTGGATATATCAATTATACAAAGCATGACTATAGTGCTTGGAGATATCAATTAAACAAAGCATGACTATGGTGCTTGGAGATATCAATTATACAAAACATGACTATAGTGCTTGGAGATATCAAATATACAAAGCATGGCTATATTGCTTGGAGATATCAATTATACAAAGCATGACTTTAGTGTTTGGAGATAACAATTATACAAAGCATCTTTATAGTGCTTGGAGATTTCAATCATACAAAGCAAGACTATGGTGCTTGGAGATATCAATTATACAAAACATGACTATAGTGCTTGGAGATATCAAATATACAAAACATGTCTCTATTGCTTGGAGATATCAATTATACAAAGCATGGCTATAGTGCTTGGAGATATCAAATATACAAAGCATGGCTATATTGCTTGGATATATCAATTATACAAAGCATGACTATAGTGCTTGGAGATATCAATTATACAAAGCATGACCATAGTGCTTGGAGATAATAATTATACAAAGCATCTTTATAGTGTTTGGAGATATCAATCATGCAAAACATGACTATAGTGCTTGGAGATATCAAATATACAAAACATGTCTATATTGCTTAGAGATATCAATTATACAAAGCATGACAATTGTGAACCTTTTTTCCAATATTTCCACGTCGTTGATGTATAAGGTAAGATATGATATCGCGTCACGAGCCTGTAAACAAGGTTACCTTTTGACTTAACATTATATGCTTAAAATTTGCGTAAGTTCTAAACAATATCCCTTCTCATTTCAATATTGTGCTAAGCCATATTGCAAAGTAACACATAATTCAAAGCGTCTCTCCGAGACGCTTCCAGTGACGCGTCATGTTACAATACCGAGTTGTCATTTGAGGTACTATCCAAGTTTAATCAGTTTTGACTTCGCAAACATTTTCCTGACGTTAAACGGTACAGGACCATATGGACGGAAACGACCAGTTTATAACGCTATGAACGACACAAACGAAGGGGCATAGCGGCACTGCTATTCTTATTGTGAACCGCTTTGTGGGATTTGTTTAAAATAATGCTAAACGGCCAAGTTTTGTTTGTACATGACTCGTTATACTCGTCAAGACAGTCAAAACTTAAGAAAGGTTTACAAGGCCCTAGTTTCTCCAGAGAAGCGATCATATTCTCAACGTTAATCCTGTTGAACCGACTTCGTGCTTACGCAAACAGGTAAGATGCAGGCCAGCCTCCAATTTACTTGGCGACTGGTCTTTGACCTAACCTGTTTTTTAGTCTTAGTATATGCTTTAAAATATTTTAAAAATTAGATATCTTAGGTGTTAAAAAGCAGACGTTACAAACATCTTTTTTTTTAGAAATTAACTCAGCATTCAAAGGGTTAAGTGGTTACCTGCATCTGTCCAAAGATGAGACCGATTGTCACAGCCACAGATACAACTAGGACGATGATCACACCGATAAGAATACCCACGATCAGTCGGCGTTTGCTCCTACGCTGGACCTGTGTGGTATAGAGCAACGTCAATTCACTTTATTCAGTTATTTCATTTTCTTTTTCGGCAAAGTCAGCACAAACATGTTTTTGGCCGAAATATTTCAGAGTAGAGGGTCAGGGAATGTGTGTGTGTGTGCGTGTGTGAGAAAGAGAGAGAGAAAAAAAGAAAGAAAAGCAGAGAGAAAGAGAGAGAATGAGAGAGAGAGAAAAAGAGAGAATGAGAGAGAGAGAAAGAGAGAGAGAGAGAGAGAGAGAGAGAGAGAGAGAGAGAGAGAGAGAGAGAGAGAGAGAGAGAGAGAGAGAGAGAGAGAGAGAGAGAGAGAGAGAGAGACGGACGGACGGACGGACGGACACGGACGGACGGACGGACGGACGGACGGACGGACGGACGGACGGACGGACGGACGGACGGACGGACGGACGGACGGACGGACGGACGGACGGACGGACATCAGACAGACAGACAGACAGACAGACAGACAGACAGACAGACAGACAGATCAGACAGACAGACAGACAGAGACAGACAGACAGACAGACAGACAGACAGACAGACAGACAGACAGACAGACAGACAGACAGACAGACAGACAGACAGACAGACAGACAAGACAGACAGACAGACAGACAGACAGACAGACAGACAGACAGACAGACAGACAGACAGACAGACAGACAGACAGACAGACAGACAGACAGACAGACAGACAGACAGACAGACAGACAGACAGACAGACAGACAGACAGACAGACAGACAGACAGACACACAGACAGACAGACACAGACAGACAGACAGACACACAGACAGACACAGACAGACAGACAGACAGACAGACAGACAGACAGACAGACAGACAGACAGACAGACAGACAGACAGACAGACAGACAGACAGACAGACAGACAGACAGACAGGCGGAGAGACAGGCGGAGAGACAGACGGAGAGACAGACGGAGAGACAGACGGAGAGACAGAGACAGAGAAAACAGACAAAGACAGAGAGACAGAGACAGAGAGACAGAGACAGACAGACAGACAGACAGACAGACAGACAGACAGACATAGCCAACTATAACATATAATCACCTGATCACTTTCCATCCTCAATCGTATCATCACTTACGCTCTTTACCACTTTCACGAACAACGAAACTTTATAGGGCAAATGTACGTTTTCATCGACACAGTCAAGGTTGAGTGAGTCACTTTGTTGAACACGTATAATATATGTAGCTTGGCTACAGACCGCAAACCTGGATAGCGATTTTCAATTTTCTTTGCATAAAGAATTCAACCTGTATTAATAAGTCCCCCCATCCCCAAGGCACAATTTATGTTACCTGTGATTTCAGGCAGGCTGTGATGTTCAAAGTTTAAAGCTGTCTATTCACCGATGTGAGAAAATTTGGTAGTTATAACGTCGCTACTTTTTAAAGGCTTATGAAAGGAGGCTAATCCTATATATACAGTTATATTCTTTAGTAAACTTTTGGTAAAATTCATCTAGTCATCATAAAAAACAAAACAAAATCATAAGCACATCTTAAACATGAAAGCCATCAAGCAATAACCAAGATTTGCCTGTTTTGCCAGCATGATTTTTCACCTCTGACCTGGTCTCGTGATACAGTACACACATTTTTGAACCGACCAATCAGATCGTTGATAAACATGATTGATTTGGACAACTATTTTTCAAGCGTAAAATAACTTATATTAAAGGAGTTTATGAAATAGTGTCTCAAAACATCCATAACTTAATTTTCATTACTTTTATTAACATAATAAAAGAACACCATATTTTTCAGTAATTTATTTGTAATCAGATCATTTCGTGTACCGTTAACACTGTCCAAAGGAGGAACTATAGATTGATAAGCACTGAGGAATAGCCATTGGAGACATAATTAGTTCGTGCTGCAGTTTTAGAGCCTGGATTGATACTAAACAATATCAAAAGCAACATAACAGTTTAAAGATCTAACGCACATTAACTGTAAATGCTTAAGATGAGTCAATAGGCCATTCAATCTAGCCCTTAAGACTCAACCTCAACAAAATCGCAAAAGTTTTTATTTTGTTATAATATGATGCCCATATACATGTAGTTAACATACTAAAAGTTGCACTTCCAAATATTCCATTCCAACAGAATGTTGCATTTCAACACATGTTAAACACCACTAGCTATGTTTAAAATCACAAACCAGCAAGACGTGTTAAATAGCAAATAAAATATTCCCTTGTCTTAAGTACGTTGACCAACCACTTCAAACATTAATGTGATAAGTGTTCGAAAGTGAGTGCCCTTTAATGAAGTGTTATAAACCCTTTGGGAGTCAGACGGTATTTTTGTAATGATATTCTGGGAAATGGTGATAGTATTACGACCGGGGTGCATTTTCCAGGAAAACGAATTGTTGCAGACAACATTCGTGGGCAAAGAAGTGGATATCCATGTAAAATCACGTGACTGTAAAATACCAAAAAAGGGAGCAGCTAACCATCTTATTACACAGCAGAGAGTAAGTGCACAAAGGGAGAATAAGGTACATGACACAAATCAGAAATAGGGAATTTATGTCGAATTATGAATCAGCGCAACGCTCGACAGAGATATAACAAATAACACACTGTTGGAAAGGGAATTTGTTGTATTGGGGGAAATACACAGGTAAACAAATTGAAAACAATGGGACATTAAGAGGGAGATGAGATTTGGCTGTAAAATGAAGACACAATAGTTGTCAAAAGGGAAACAGAGGGTCGCCAACTGGAAGTTGGGATAACAAAAGTTGACGAATGATTAAGTCAAGACCAATGAACGGACCGGAAATGTTAACACAATGTTCGACACTCGTTATTGGCTTGACGCATTGAAGTATGAATAACCGGTTTGGACAAAAGTATAACAAAATATAAAAAACAAACATAGGTATAAAAATCACAAGGATCAGTAACCAGATAGTGTAAATATGGATTATAAGTATTGACATACCGCGAGAACAAAAAGGTTGCAAGGTAATCCTAAAACAAAGATATAACAAATACACAATTACAAAACAATAACGACGTTTCACCAGTTTGTTGCAGACGACTCTATTAAGCATTGCGGGAAAAGGAGAAATTGCTCGTCAAGAGCAATTTTTCCTTTTCCCGCGATGTTTTCTGTCCTATCAGAGTTTTTTTTACAACTCCATCTCATTTTGAAATGTCGTCTGCAAACGTTTTCAATTTGAGACAGTCAAAAATCTGGTGTTTGGTGAAGGGTTAAGGAACAATTGATACAGGAATACCGAGATGCATCAAACAACCACATATGGACATCGTACAGGGGAGGTAATGCAGGTTAGCAAGAGATGAAAACATTTGACGGACGCTAAGAGTAATACAGTGGCTATGAGGATGGATTCAACAGTCCGAAATTATGCGTGCTTTTGCAGTCAGTGAGGCTTTACAGAAATTAAGAGTCAATGAACAGTTATAGGAGGTAATGCAGGTCTACAAAGGGGGGCAGTGTTGACAGATAGTGATTGCAGATAAGCAATATAGAGGGGATTAACAGCATGTTCGAACTAGAAAAAGAACCAATACATTTTAAGCCCCAAGATGAAACAGTTTAAAGAAATGTAATGAGGGGGCAAATGACATGTGCAGCAAGCATGTCAACCTGGAGGTAAATATTGGATAGATATCATTTGAAGAAGCGAAAAGGATAAATAACCAAGATAGAAAAAAGGAGAGATAACCAATGTTGGCAAAAAGAATAGATAGCCACTATTGCAAAAAGAAAGATAACCAATGAAGGCAAACAGGATAGATAGCCACTTCGGCAAAAAGGGAGGAAACAAATGAAGGCAAAAAGGACAAATACCCAATATAGGCAAAGAGAATCGAAAGCTAATGTAAAGAAAAAAGACAGATAAAGAATGTAGACAAAAAGTACAGATAACCAAAGTAAGGAAAAAGGATCGATAAGCAATGTAGGCAAATAGACAGATAAACAATGTAGGCAAACAGCATAGATAGCCACTTCGGCAAAATGGGAGGAAACAAATGAAGGCAAAAAGGACAAATATCCAGTATAGGCAAAGAGAATCGAAAGCTAATGTAAAGAAAAAAGACAGATAAAGAATGTAGACAAAAAGTAAAGATAACCAAAGTAAGGAAAAAGGATCATTAGCAATGTAGGCAAGAGACATGATCATAGATTACAGAGAGGACAGATAATCAATGTAGACAAAAGACATGACCATGAATTACGGAGAGGACAGATAATTAATGAAGACAAAAGACATGACCATAGAATACAGGGAGGAAAGATAATCAATGTAGACAAAAGACATGACCATAGATTACAGAGAGGACAGATAATCAAAGTGGACAAAAGACATGACCATAGAATACAGAGAGGACAGATAATCAATGTAGACAAAAGACATGACCATAGATTACAGAGAGGACAGATAATCAATGTAGACAAAAGACATGACCATAGATTACAGAAAGGACAGATAATCAAACCAGACAAAAGACATGACCATAGAATACAGAGAGGACAGATAACCAATGTAGGCAAAGAAATGACCATAGATTACAGAGAGGACAGATAATCAATGTAGGCAAAAGACATGGCCATAGAATACAGAGAGGACAGATAATCAATGTAGACAAAAGACATGACCATAGAATACAGAGAGGACAGATAAGCAATGTAGACAAAAGACATGACCATAGATTACAGAGAGGACAGATAATCAATGTAGACAAAATTTATGACCATAAATTACAGAGAGGACAGATAATCAAAGTAGAAAAAAGACATGACCATAGAATACAGAGAGGACAGATAAGCAATCAAGACAAAAGATATGACCATAGATTACAGAGAGGACAGATAATCAATGTAGACAAAAGCCATGACTATAGAATACAGAGAGGACAGATAATCAATGTAGACAAATGACATGACCATAGAATACAGAGAGGACATAAAATCAATGTAGACAAAAGACATGACCATAGATTTCAGAGAGGACAGATAATCAATGTAAACAAAAGCCATGACCATAGAATATAGAGAGGACAGATAATCAATGTAGACCAAAGACATGACCATAGAATACAGAGAGGACAGATAACCATTGTAGGCAAAAGACATGACCATAGAATACAGAGAGGACAGATTATCAATGTAGGCAAAAGGCATGACCATAGAATACAGAGAGGACAGATAATCAATGTAGGCAAAAGACATGACCATAGAATACAGAGAGGACATATAATCAATGTAGGCAAAAGACATGACCATAGAATACAGAGAGGACAGATAACCAATGTAGGCAAAAGACATGATCATAGAATACAGAGAGGACGGATAATCAATGTAGCCAAAAGACATGACCATAGATTACAGATAGAACAGATAATCAATGTAGACAAAAGACATGACCATAGATTACAGAGAGGACAGATAATCAATGTAAACAAAAGCCATGACCATAGAATACAGAGAGGACAGATAATCAATGTAAGCAAAAGACATGATCATAGAATACAGAGAGGACAGATAATCAATGTAGGCAAAAGACATGACCATAGTTTACAGAGAGGACATATAATCAATGTAGGCAAAAGACATGACCATAGATTACAGAGAGGACAGATAATCAATGTAGGCAAAAGACATGACCATAGAATACAGAGAGGACAGATAACCAATGTAGGCAAAAGACATGATCATAGAATACAGAGAGGACGGATAATCAATGTAGCCAAAAGACATGACCATAGATTACAGATAGAACAGATAATCAATGTAGACAAAAGACATGACCATATATTACAGAGAGGACAGATTATCAATGCAGACAAAAGACATGACCATAGAATACAGAGAGTACAGATAATCAATGTGGCCAAAAGACATGACCATAGAAAACAGAGAGGACAGATAAGCAATGTAGGCAAAAGACATGACCATAGATTACAGAGAGGAGAGATAAACAATGTAGACAAAAGACATGACCATAGAATACAGAGCGGACAGATAAGTAATGTAGACAAAAGACATGACCATAAAATACAGAGAAGACAAATAAGCAATGTAGACAAAATCGTTGACCATAGATTACAGAGAGGACAGATAACCAAAGTAGACAAAAGACATGACCATAGAATACAGAGAGGACAGATAAGCAATCAAGACAAAAGACATGACCATAGATTACAGAGAGGACAGATAATCAATGTAGACAAAAGCCATGACCATAGAATACAGAGAGGACAGATAATCAATGTTGACAAAAGACATGACCATAGAATACAGAGAGGACATAAAATCAATGTAGACAAAATTTATGACCATAAATTACAGAGAGGACAGATAATCAAAGTAGAAAAAAGACATGACCATAGAATACAGAGAGGACAGATAAGCAATCAAGACAAAAGACATGGCCATAGATTACAGAGAGGACAGATAATCAATGTAAACAAAAGCCATGACCATAGAATACAGAGAGGACAGATAATCAATGTAGACCAAAGACATGACCATAGAATACAGAGAGGACAGATAACCAATGTAGGCAAAAGACATGACCATAGAATACAGAGAGGACAGATAATCAATGTAGGCAAAAGGCATGACCATAGAATACAGAGAGGACAGATAATCAATGTAGGCAAAAGACATGACCATAGTTTACAGAGAGGACATATAATCAATGTAGGCAAAAGACATGACCATAGATTACAGAGAGGACAGTTAATCAATGTAGACAAAAGACATGACCATAGATTACAGAGAGGACAGATAACCAATGTAGGCAAAAGACATGACCATAGAATACAGAGAGGACAGATAACCAATGTAGCCAAAAGACATGACCATAGAATACAGATAGAACAGATAATCAATGTAGACAAAAGACATGACCATAGATTACAGAGAGGACAGATAATCAATGTAGGCAAAAGACATGACCATAGAATACAGAGAGGACAGTTAATCAATGTAGACAAAAGACATGACCATAGATTACAGAGAGGACAGATAACTAATGTAGCCAAAAGACATGACCATACAATACAGAGAGGACAGAAAAGCAATGTAGGCAAAAGACATGACCATAGATTACAGAGAGGAGAGATAAACAATGTAGACAAAAGACATGACCATAGAATACAGAGAGGACAGATAAGTAATGTAGACAAAAGACTTGACCATAGAATACAGAGAGGACAGATAAGCAATGTAGACAAAAGACATGACCATAGAATATAGAGAGGACAGATAATCAATGTAGACCAAAGACATGACCATAGATTACAGAGAGGACAGATAATCAATGTAGGCAAAAGACATGACCATAGAATACAGAGAGGACAGATAACCAATGTAGGCAAAAGACATGACCATAGATTACAGAGAGGACAGATAATCAAAGTAGACAAAAGACATGACCATAGATTACAGAGAGGACAGATAACCAATGTAGGCAAAATACATGACCCTATAATACAGAGAGGACAGATAAGCAATGTATACAAAAGACATGACCATAGATTACAGAGAGGACAGATAACCAATGTATACAAAAAGGATCAAACATCAAAGTACATAAAAAGGAAGGATAACCAAACCAATGTAGGCAAACGGATCGATAACTAATGTAGGCTAAAAGGATAGAAAACCAATTGAAGCATAAAGGATCGTGAACACTAATCGTGGTATGCGGCAAATGGGAATGTGTCATTGAGACTTTCATGATTTTATGTATCTGGAAGGGTTACCGACTGACTAGGTCGAGCACATGAAGAAGAGGAATTAGATATATATAAGCTACCCTAAAGCGAATAGTTCGGACTTTGTTAAGATAAGATATTATTGTAAAATGTAATTTATCCCCAAAACAACCTTAATTCTTATCTGTATCCAAATCTGTATCCAAATTATGAGGACTGTCTTGACGTAGCTCGTTTTTGCATTATGGATATAATAATAACATAAACCATAAAGTTGATTGAGGTCTGGACATTTATTTTTCAAAATAAATGACAGTAAAGCAATTCATTTTCAAAAATAATATTGTTGCAATAATTAGAGCTAGGTTCAGGTGCATGGCAAATTGGATGACTTTTATTGTCATCATAAATTATTGCTTGGAATAGAAAAACAGCTTCCCAACCCAGCCACCATCATAATTTGACATCAATAAGCAAAAAAAAGTGCATAAAAAAGCCATAAGGATGGAAACTAGGTTCCATGTACTGCTTAAACAAGGAAAGACAGGCTAGTGATTTAGTTAATAAAATATGTGTGTGTACATCACAACAATCAATCGACGAATGTTTCGAGGCAACCACATTAAATTGAACAGTCATCAATGACGCCTGGTTTAAAAGTAACAGCTCACAGCGAAAATCTTTCATAGAAAGTCAAATTCTGTTGTTTGTGGATAAAAACATTTATTTGTCAATAAATACCATTTCTATAATATAATTAGAAAATATAACACTATGATATGCACTTCTGACTTGCTTTTGTATTTTCGAATTTAGTCTTGACCGTCTTGTGACATACACTATGGAAATCCTCTAGATGCACAAATTTTAAATAGTATTGATCAAAATAAATAAATGATCTGACAACAGACCAAGAGTTCCTATAAAAAGAATTAATGATGAACTCACGTTCAAATGAATGCTCATTCACAAACATCCTGCCAGTACTCTCATTCTCAATACAAACTGTATATTGAACAAAACATCAGACAAGACAAGGTCTTAATTGGCAACAACCCACTCCAAACAGCACTTCGTTTATGCGGTTGAAAGAATTGTCCTTAAAACAAAGGAATCAGAATAAATCCGTTTACAATCATAATATCAGTTTATTAGGAGACATCATGGAGAGTGTTGAGTTGGACAATGCCGACAATCGCTGCAACAACACAAAACTTTAATCATTTTAAACATTTTAAAGCATGCTTACACCTATGCTGGTGTTCATTGTAGAAATATGTCCATAACTTGTAATTAATTCTAAGACAGCCTTCGATTTAGTAATTTAGTTTAAGACAACCTTTAATTATTATTCTAACTTGATCTTATGATAATGAAAGATGAGATCGCACAATTTTGAAAAGGTTTTCAGTAAACAAGACAAAAATCGGACACCTTCAAACATTAAAAAAGATCACCAACAATCCAGTGCTTTTTACATGCTTTTTTCAGAGTTTAAATCTACAGTTCATAGATGAAAATGATTCCTGGCTGTGTCATATTTAAACGCAAGGCAGATCCTACTCAACTGAACATAAACCCACATTCTTCAGGTAGACATATTGATAAATGTTCAACTGATCTTAGGCAATGTGTTATTTGTGTGCTATGCAGATCCTGTTTAACTTGATACAAACCCACAATCTTCAGGTACACATACTAAAACATGTTCTACTGGTCTCTGACAATGCGTTCTTTGTGTGCTAGGCAGATCCTGTTTAACTGGATACAAACCCACAATCTTCAGGTACACATACTAAAACATGTTCCACTGGTCTCTGACAATATGTTCTCTGTGTGCTAGGCAGATCCTGTTTAACTGGATACAAACTCTCAATCTTCAAGAGCACATATTACTGAACGTTCTACTGATCTCTGGCTATGTGTTCTTTGAGTGCTAGGCAGATCCTAATCAACTGGATACAAACCAACATTATTCAGGTAAACATGTTGATGAATGTTCTATTGATCTCTGGCTATGTGTTCTTTGAGTGCTAGACAGATCCTACTCAATCGGATACAAACCCACATTATTCAAGTACACATATTAATGCAATTTCTTATGATATCTGGCCATTGTTCCTTGACTGCCAGGCAGATCCTACTCAACTGGATACAAACTCTCAAACCTTTGGTTCACACCATAATGTATAATCTGATAACTGACCATGGGTTCTTGGAATGCTTGACAGATCCTGCTCAACAGGATTCAAACCCCCAATCTTCAGAACAATAATAAATGTCTTACAAATCTCGGAACATAAAGTTTGTTGAAAAGGTGACAAACCTGCAACTTGTAAAAAAACACTGGTTTGATCATAAAATATGTTCTCAAGAAGTCATGATTTTAGACTTTCGAAATTTGTATAAGCAGAAATTTGTTCGTTTTTTCTATTCGTAAAATTAAAGATATGTATGCATTTTCACATTCAAATTTAAAACATGTATGTTGCAATATTGGTTTTTAACCATTACCAAACGCCAAATTTTCGACTGTCCCAAATTCAAAGTGTTCACAGACGAAATTTCAAAATGAGATGAAATTGAAAACTAATCTTCTGTTAGGGCAGAACACATTGTGGAAAAAAGGAGTATCTTTCCTCATCAAAATTAAACAGATATTTAAGTTTTTGGAACGCAGACAACACAAACATCTCTTTCTTTAGAAAACTACCCAGCATTTTAAGGGCTAAAACAAACCTGATAATAGTTAATAATTCCTTTTTGTTTCATTTCATCAAATATCATTTGTAAACTGGGACATTTGGGACAGGTGACCCCTATAAACATCAATTTTCACAAGACAATCAGCTGTCGTTCCATTCTAAAATATTGTTTTCTTACATAATTGCCAAGGATGTATTTACATTTTGTGTAAACTCTTATTTTTACAGAAAAACTATTACTGAGAAAGTAAAACAATCTGTAATCTCAAAGATGATTGAAAAGAACGTTTTACAAAAATATACATTGTAGACTTGAAGTGCAAATGCTTTTAACCTTAAGAGCATGATTGTACAAGCATTGAGCAATTAGAAATGTTTATCTAAATTGCTTATCATTGAAAACTTTACTTAAGAGGCTCTTGCTTCTGATATCAGAAATAATTTTTTCAAGTACTTGTGTGCATGTAAAGAAAGTGCCTTTCAGCAAGAGCATTTGAATCTTTCGATAATGGCTTAAACACCTTAAATGATTATTGAACAACAATGGTAAAAATATTTGTTCATATTGGATAAGACAATATGTAAACTATTTTCTCATTATTGTATCATGCTCAATCCTATCATAAATAAACCATCGGGAATGATATAAATCTCCGTTCGAAGTGACACAGACGAATATTACCCAACTTTCTTGTTTCAAACTCTCCTGTGTGATTACGACCGATTGCTTTTTGTAAAGTCTTGTCCAAAAGCTGGTCAATTGTATTTCTTGTGATCGCCACTGGACATATATTTGTGGAGCTTTTTCTATGTCATGGTGCAGCTGTGTTGATTTGTTTTTGTTTGGTCTGGTGTGCGCGTAGTTGGTTACTTCGCTCATGTGGGTACCCAGCCTATTGGAATATTCGATCGGGGCTTTCGTCAGGACCGAGGTCGAACTTATTCCGACAGCCTGTCAAGGTTCCGTGTTATGCTGCCTGGAATTATGATTAACGTAGGAGAGTTTTGTCCTTTTTTATGACTTTTGATGAAATGAAAAAAAAAAACCTTTGAAGTCCTGTGCTTATGTCTAATTTATAATCATTGTTTATATTTGAAGGATCACATTCCATTTAGTTTATATTTGATTTCATGAAAAATAAAATCTGACGCACGTTATGATACCAAATATATCAATATATATTTTCGGGGGTTCACGGTAAAATGATTTTACGTACGTACATATAAGCCCATCTGATTTAGATAATAGATCTAACGTTATAAACATCCGGGCCACACCAGACTGTAGATCGACCGATTTACGTTTCACGTTCACGATGTTTACGTGTAGGTTGTTTCCTGAAAGCTGTTACACCATTTTACACCATGTTAAGGCATCTGAATTCGGTATAATAACAATAATAGGCGAATCACGTGTGACATGTGTCATGTTGAAACATACATACATACACATGTTTATCTCTTTTCGATTTTTTTTATCGTGTCACCTTGTTGCTGCGATAGAATGGTTAACCCTTTCCCAAACAACAAATTTTCGACTGTCCCAAATTGAAGGAGTTTGCAGACGACATTTCAAAATGTGATGAAATTGAAAAATATTCTTCAGATAGAACAGAAAACCATGTGGAAAAAGGAAAAATTGCTCGTTTCGAGCAATTTCTCCTTTTCCCACAGTGTTTTCCAAAGTCGTCAGCAACAAAGTAGGCAAATGTCGTTATTGTTTGGGAAAGGGTTAAGGAAAATGTGCGAGTGTCTGTTTCGAACTGTTGTGAGTGTTAAAAATATATAGCAAGGGCAATTGCTTGAGACAGAGTAAACCAATGTAAAAAAGAATCCATTTTAACCAAACAAGAATCTGCTTGTCACAAGCTATAATTCATTTGGTCTCAATAGTTTTCTCTGACATAGAATGAAACAGAAATTGATTTCATGACTTGAGCATTTAAGGTTCATCATCATTAAAACACATGAACATACATTAGAAATGGACATTACATGTTCATATACAAACAAAATGATTTACTTATACAAAAACACCACTTGATATGTAATCATAAGAACTAAAATTACAAAATATAGGGAAAGATAAATGTGTCATATTACATTTGAATTTCATAATCTGATTCAGTTGATTTATTCTCTTCTCATTGGCTTTATTGTAATAAATTCTAATGCAGTAAAACAGCTTTCTAAGTTTAAAAATACTACGTGTTCTATAGTTCAACTGCAGTTTAAAAGTTTTTTGATATCTTTACAAAGAGACATAAAAATATGAAGTGGAATTCGTCTTTTATTTGGTGTAAATTGCAAAGTGTGCATTTCCTGTTATTTCTGTATATCTTCCTGTACCTACCTGTTTCTACAAATAACTGGTGAGCAGATATTCGTAGTTTTGCAACAGTGTTTCTGAATGTTGGGCTGGTCATTCTTATTATATATGCTGATATCTGCATGTATATGCTGATATATTTAAAATAGTGTATGAAGATATGGGTAACTTATTTTATTTGAGAATACTTTTTCATTAGCCCCTGGACTTTTATATTGCGTCAAAGTATTTGCAGTTAAATTTCAATGCTTTGAATCATGAATTGAGGAAGACACTACCAATCAGGCTCGGTCGTGGCAAACAGGAATATTTAAAAAGTCCTTTTCGGCATTTGTTAGTATAATGCTTACATATTAAATTTCAGTAAACATGCACTTGTCCGTTAAGGCTATCTGAAAAGCAGGGCGATGCGGACATTTGATTTTGCAAACCCCTGGCAGATAGATCATCAACATACTGTCTGTCAAGTGGAGGTCTAAGTCTCTTTGAAACCGTAATCTTATGGTACCACTGTCTGAAGCCACGATAGTGGTAGTTGTTGTAGTGAGATCTAACCCTGTCTCAAACGTGTCATCAGTGTTGTAGAGGTAGTATATTCACAATATGAATGGTTACTGAAATGATTCTTACTTCGGGTCCATATTCTGCAGTACATAAATACGACACCTTGCCTTAACAAAACGTTCGTGCACAGCTGTGAGTATTTGTTAAAAACAGCAGTTTAATGATGATCTAGAAATGATACTCAAATATCTGGCTCCAATCTAAGCCTAAGCAGAGATTTTGAGTCATTCTAAACGACTTCCCATGTGATATTAATACAGTAAAAGCGACGTCAACAAAATTGCTGACATAAAAATAACCATAATCAAGTATAAGTAAGAATTAGGCTTTTAAAAGACCATATATCAATTGAAATGTTGGCTACAAGACTTAAGTTGCACTCTATGAAACAATAAGCTTGCAGGGAGCATAAATTTAAAAAGTATTGAGGTCGCAATCGTCGGCATATATTACCATTCAACAATGGTGACGAAACAATCCGGGGACGCAATGTATAAAGAAGTCTGGGATAACGTGTTGGGATTTAGTAAAAGATAAACAAAGAAACTCTTGAATTACCTTGTCATTTAAACCAAGACAAATATCTCATTCTCTTTCGATTTCCTTGATATAACCTTTCCTAGTTGAGCCGTTGTATATAATTGAAGGGTTTTTCTATCTTAAAGATAGTATTACATTAAGCATTGGGCAAATCGTTGTATAGTGTTTGAAACAAACTAATGCAAAATCCATTTTGATATATTCTAGGGAATGACAAATACACAAAACAAGTCAGTCTATCCCTCTTTTGACAAACTTTATTTGGAACCATATCGATAAAAATACATTTGTTTACACCATACTAGGGCAATGTCCAAATGCATCCTACTTGTAAATAAACATCATTTGAGGAACAACGAGGGAGTAGTTCATTTATTTGCAACAACTTGGATGAACGTGATTTCTTTATATTAGTTATTGATTAACTACTGTCTAACTTTTGTTGTTCACAGACAAACAATAATGCCGTGATTTTACAGACAAAAACAATTCAATAGTGTGTAAGAGCACACAAAAACAAGTAAGTTTTATTAAAATGTTAAAATAATAGCATATTCTCGTGGGTGCTACTGGTTATCCAAGATCAAAGAAGATCTCATAAATGCTAGATATTTTGTGTTACGCACACAAGATAGCGTTGTGTTACAATGCTACAAAATAACGTATTCTAATATGATACCACAAGTCAATTAGATCTTAAAAAAGCTAAGTAACTGTAGCTTCCATTTTTTTTGTCGATGTCGGCGTTATATTCGTTCCAATCCTTGTTTAAGAAACTCTATAATCTTCGTGGTTTCTTTATAGCCCTCGGAACAAGGATTAAATTAAACAGATATTCGACATTGGTAAACAGACAACCAGAATACAACAACTTGGTTAAGTTCGACCGAGGTTTATGTAATCGGGTCCAGTTTTTATAGAGAATACCTGGAATATCGCTGAATAAACACTTTACTTTTATTTTACCCTTTCCCAAACAATAACGACCTTTGACGACTTTGTTGCAGACAACTTTAAAAAACATTGTGGGAAAAGGAGAAATTACTCGTAACGAGCAATTTTTCCTTTTCCAACAAGGTTTTCTACTCTTTTTGAAGAATACTGTTCAATTTCATCACATTTTGAAATGTCGTCTGCAAACTCTTTCAATTTGGGACAGTCGAAGATTTGTTGTTCGGGAAAGGTTTCGAACACCATTATATCAAACACACTTTTAAAACTACACAACATAACATTATTTTACTCAGCATTGAACATCAAAAAGATGTATATAGCTTAAAAAATATATCCATAAAGCATGTCTGAAGAAGTTCGTACAATTCATTATTTCTAATCGTTAGCTGACGTGTATTGGTGAAGTAATGGTGGAAATATCGAAAAGTAATCTGTCGAAAGTTCTCGATTTCACAATACATGTACATGGTCACATATCGTGACGGTAAATAAAACAGAAATACCGCAGAAACATCTACATGAAATATATGGAATATATATAAGACCAAAATCGCACAAAGATCTTTAAAAAAACTCGTAAGCATCACCTTGTTTATTTGCGACTTCGCATTTCTCACATGATGAGTTGTATCAGCAAAGTTCTAACGACCGATACGCTCTACGACGCCTAAAGGCTTCCAATATCTAAAATCTACTATTTAAGATGCATTCTCTATGGGTGTGTTCGTAAAAGTACGTGGTAGTCAGTTATTTGATTTTCTCTTCACGTTTGTTTGTTCTTAAAAAAGGATTGTGTGTATTTAGATTTAGTCGATTGTCCATTACATGATAGATTTTAGAATTCTCAAGTAAAAAACAGTTATCATAGGATTGACTCAACAACGAAATGGAATACTTCTCGATAGAAACAAAGAATTGTACCTGAATTACTGGCTTAAGGTTATGACGCATTACCAGTTGTACATGACGTTAACGTTGTATGTAATTTTATATAAATTGCATGAATATTGCACGACGTAAGGGTTTAGAGATTAACCTTGAAAAATAAAATCATAAACACAAATACTTTTTCTTTAAACCGTGGTTGACTTAAAAGGTAGTAAAGTATGGTACGCTTTCGTCAAATAGGTTTGCTTCTTCTACTGTAATGGCCACCGGATTATTTCAAACCTTTATTGATGGATGTTGCTATAGTGTCCAAATGCTTTTCGTCATACATTTTGTGGAATTATTACAGTTAAATTTACATTAATTGTAACAGGTGCAAACGAAATTAACTTAATACATAAACAGTCTCGTGGTGCATGTAGTATTTACGAGAGAATGATAATAGAATTAAACTAACCGAATTACTTAGTCATATATGTATATATGCATATACACCCAAACTTATATCAATAAAACTACCTTTAACTATAAAACAATAATTGTTGCTATATTCCTTTTCATAAAATCTACTTATGTATCTAATTTTGAACGTTTGATTACATCAATATCCGACATGTGTGTGTACTAGTAGTGTAATGATGGTAGAAGACAGAGAGAGTTTAGGGATAGCTGAAAGGGTATCTCTTTATGAAAAAAAGCCATGAGAACATTAAATCTAGATTAAGCTGCATCGTCTATTTGACCCATCTTGTTTGAATGGCCTGT
Source organism: Cerastoderma edule (assembly GCA_947846245.1). NCBI lineage: Eukaryota > Metazoa > Mollusca > Bivalvia > Cardiida > Cardiidae > Cerastoderma > Cerastoderma edule. The sequence goes on along the minus strand of OX401412.1, from coordinate 8,614,014 downwards.
ACATAATTCTATTCGATTTGAACATTCCAACAACTGCCTGAACTATGCAACTTTGTCTTATCTGCTTTTATATGGTTATGTTTGCTGTTAGAAACACATGCATTCGATCTTATTAGGCCCATCTACATGTATATATATATTTTTGTAGCGTCATGACTAAAACAAACTACATGTCGTTATATGAAGCGTGACCACGTTTAGAATTATACAGTATGATAAGGCTAAGAGTAAACACATAACCCATTCTCCTACGCAGTGATACCCCTTTTCAGTTTGGTTAGGAGCTCTCTGCTATCACAGAAAAAATGCTTCCAGATCTGGAAGGATTATATTGTTTTCATCATAAATTTTAAATCGAAGTCTGAATACAGCATTTATTCAATTTTAGAAGTTTGACTCTTTTGTCCCAATCATTACAAAAAAGGAATGGCAAAATATATACATATGTTATGACAGAAGTTGCTTAAATCGTACTCAAACCAGTTCGTAACTTTATTATTTTTTCTTGTTGGTTCGCAACAAAGTCCCGTAACAGCCAACCCAGGAAAAGTTTATTCGATATAATGAAGCAATAAAGTACAAAGGGTCACGCTGTCCAAGTAATGGACATCAGCAGTTAATTTTCGTTATAAAAATGATCGTCTCAAGGTGGATTCATTATTACACATTTTAAAAACAAATTACATAGTCATGATTGACAAAACTGACGGAATTGTCAAAGTGTACATGACTTTGATTCATCACATGGAATGCTGAATTCTTTGGTAAATAACCTATTCTTGGCGTCTGCGCTATATTGTTTGGGTCACATGACTGTATCCATCGTCGTGTGATTTCTGTGATAGTTGTGGTAGTGTAATGTAGTGTAACAAAGGCAAGTACTCCTGCGCGGAGTTTGCTGATAACCTTCACCATCCCCTTCATGAGAACATAACAACCCAGGGGCCCATGGGTTCTTCAAAAGTCAGTGTTGTTCGCACATTTATATGATCAGTTCTAGCAGTTTGTGAAAGATGTTAATTGATATCCGGGAAGGCAGTACACGTGATATTATTATACTTAAGTTATTTAAGATGGCACAAGGATGACCTATCGTATTCAAGATTCTAAAGGCGAAACTCCTCCTGTTTTTCAAACGTTTTGTCATATTTCCTTAAATAAAAGAATCATAAACAAGGAAATTAACAAACCATTTGGTATTAGCAAATATTGTTTTTTTTAAGCAAGTATTTCTTCTTTAATAACGGAAGGTCTCAAACTGAAAATTTAACTGGTTATATTAGTATTTATATTTATAGTTATAGTTATTTACAATGATAACACATAATACTCGTTCTTTATGATAAATGTTGAGCTCAAAAACCACTTATGGGGAAATCGGTTAACCCTTTCCCATACAACACATTTTGGACTGTCCCAAATTGAAAGAGTTTGCAGACGACATTTCAAAATGTGATGAAATTGAAAAACATTCTTCAGATAGAGCAGAAGACCTTGTGGGAAAAGGAAAAATTGCTCGTTACGAGCAATTTCTCCTTTTCCCTCGATGTTTTCCAAAGTCGTCTGCAACAACATAGTCAAATGTCGTTATTGTTTGGGAAAGGGTTAAAGACCGAATTTTAATACACACGTTCGAGTGCTAGAGAGCTGATAAGAAAGCAAACAGGAAGACATAACAATAAAGACAATTATGATAGAAACATTGAATAGCGGCTTCGATTGCAACTAAGGAAAATAGCCGGTTTATTATACTCGGATGGTATTCGGATCATTCATTTTAATCTTTTAACGCTTTACAAAACGTCAGCCTTTTTGACTGTGCCAAATTGAAAGAGTTTGCAGACGACATCTTAGAATATGATGGAATTGGAAAACAATATTCTGATAGAGTATAAAACATTGTGGGAAAAGGAGAAATTACTCGTGACTCTTGATTTTCAGAGTCGTCTGCAACAAACTGGTCGAATGTGGTTATTGTTTGGTAATGGGTTAAAGCCTGCAACTCAAATGAGCTCTTATTGTTGCAATAGTTTGCTATTTGAATATGAGTTGATACATTATCATTTATTTTTAATGATATTTGTCAAGACTCCAATCATCTATATGATTATTTTTTATCATCATATCTCTAATGCATAAACAAGCTACGTCAAGACAGTCTTTCTTAATTTGTATACAAATTTAAGAATCTAGGTCGATTTAGGGATAAGCCTTTTTTTATCTTCTACAAGCTACTTTTTCTCCTAAAAAGTACACATTCACCAAAGTAAACAAAACAATTTTTATCTGTCAATGAAAACTTTTTCCGAGACCAAAATGGCTGTCCATCATTGGCCTTTTAACATCGAACGTTCAGTTTGGGAATTACAATTAACGATCCCACTCCTAAAAGAAACCCATTCAAATAAAGATCTTTTATCCATTTCAAATCAGTTTAATGTGTCAGTTATGCACTTTGCTTGCCGAAACTACGATGCCGTAAACCAAGCGTACATAGATGTGTCTGACAATCAAAGTACAGTATGTTGACCTTCTTTTTCGATTTTGCAACAGTTTAACCCTTATAGTCCTGGAACCGACTTTATGCTTTTGCAAACAGATTAGATCTAGGCCAACCGCCAAGTAAATTGGCGGCTTGCCTATGGTATAACCTGTTTGCGACTCTGAGTATCTTTTATCGAAAGGATTAAGCAGATATTTTAGGTTTTGAAAAGCACAAAATCTATTTTTACGAAATTACTCAGCATGTTAAGGGTTAAACATTTTAGATTCTCACACTAGTCAACATTAGTCAAGAATTGCTTTACTTTAAAGTGCATTTTCAATGACCTCTTTTTTATTAAACAATTTTAATGACCTACTCTTGTTTTAATGCACAGTCAACACTTCTTTTAATGTGTAGGTCTTGATTTGCATGATGAGCATTAGTTTAAGTGAGAATTAAACATTGTTCCCTTATCGCTTTCGATCAAACTACGTGAACACAAGCAGGAAAACCGAGAAAGCAAACGAGAACATCGCACGTTTAGCTTGAGAACTTCATTTTATAAAGGGTTTTACGATCCCATTCTTAAACGAATCCATTCAAATAATGGGCTTTTATCCATTTCAAATCAATTTAGTGTGTTAGCTATACACTCTTCTTGCTGAAACAACGATGTCTTAGACAAAGCTGGCATAGATGTGTTATTCATTAAAAGAAAAGTATGTTGGCCTGCCCATGTTGATTTCTCAAAGGCTTAACCGTTATTGTGCTGGAACCGACTTCATTCCTGTGCAAACATGTTAGATCCTGGCCATCCGCCAAGTAAATTGGTGGCTGGCCTGTGGTTTCACATGTTTGCTACTCAGGGTATCTTTCGTGCATCAAAATTAAGCACATATCTAATGCTTATGAAAGCATACAACACAAAATCTATTTTTAGAAAATTACCCAGCATTCTAAGGGTAAAACAGGTTCAATTCTCACAATAGTCAACTTGAGTCACGAAGTGTTTTACTTTAAAGTACATTTTCAATGACCTACTCTTGTTTAATTGCACGGTCAGCACTTCTTTCAACGTGTCGGTGCTTATTTGCATAATTAGCATAAGTTTAAGTGAGAATAGAACATCTTCCCCTTATCGATTTCGATCAAACTACGTTAACACAAGCACAAAACCGAGAACGCGATCTTCAATTCCAACCATTTGGAACACCTCGGTCCTTCCTTACAAATAACGCAGGAGGTAGAGAAGCCATTTTAAAAGTACTCCGGCAATATGGCAGCGGCTAAGGACATGTCCCTTTCCAATCGTATCCACTCTGCAATCCCTTACACAAGCCGGGCTAGCCGAGTAGATAAGAATAAAAAAATATGAAACACAGATAACTTGCTATGATAAAATCATTAATACACTAAAGAGAAACATTCAATTGTGATATTTAACCAATTTGTATGTATATACATAAATATTTAGGCCATGGTGTAATGTATTAATTAAGTGTGTTATCCGGCGGAAAACAGCCGAATTTCCTCAGGACATTTTGTGTATTCATGAACTTCCTACTAGGTATATCTACCGGCTTGTACCGGGCTTACCGAGTGGATACGAATGAAAATCTGACCCGGACGATCCTTTTTAACACCGATCCATGGTTTAGTAAAATTTAACGTACGTTCTTTTCTGTTCTGTGTTTTGTTGTCTTTGGCAAATATAAAGAATCGCCATTTTGATACATGCCAACATTAGCATATCATTTAGCTATGTCTTTGTGGTGTTATTCACGGCATGCTCTAAATAACAAAACTACATCACAATTACAGAATTAATTGAACTACATTGTATTCAGCCTGGATCTAACCTGTTTGCATAAGCATGAAGTCGGTTCCAGCACTAATAGGGTTAAACCTGCAGATCTAATGTTATAAAATGAGTTTTATATAATGTCATAATATAATATGTTATTTCCTTTTTAAATCTTTTAAATTCCACTTCCAAAGTGAAAGTGTGTTTTTGCTATCTATCACGAAACTTTATAATGATTTGTGTGCCAATTACAAATACATGCACGAGTATCATGTGCTATGTTATACGACTGAGGTCAAACAAAACGACATTAAATGAATACAATCGTTTGCTAAGTGTGACTAGCGACCTAGAGCTAACAATAAACACAATTGGAAACTTGAATTGTGTGTTGCAGCAAGCGATTACCCTGTCATGTTTGATTTTATGTTATTAAAATACGACATTAAAAAAACGCTTGCATAAATATAATGCTTTACTGTTTGTCAGACCAAAGCTCATGCATTAGTTCATATCATCTACTGGTTGTGTGGGATCAGTCTTGTTGAAAGTTCAACTGTATCTGTTTTTTCAATTGATATATGCCCTCGATACATGGGCGTTGTACTCAGTACACGGTAATTGATATCAACGATGTGAAAAACGCCCTCACAGGCTAACGGCGTGTAGATTTTAAGAACGGACTTGTGATAAAAATTTAACACTTGAAATGTAGATAGTTAAGCTTTTCCCTATACGAGAGATGCTTTGATCGATTGAAAGCAAAATGTTGAATTACTAATGTTGAGCCATTTCTGCATTTTTTCGCCATCATGCAAAGGCCGTCTTTAGAGGTACATAAAGAAAATCTCTCTCTCTCTCTCTCTCTCTCTCTCTCTCTCTCTCTCTCTCTCTCTCTCTCTCTCTCTCTCTCTCTCTCTCTCTCTCTCTCTCTCTCTCTCTCTCTCTCTCTCTCTCTCTCTCTCTCTCTCTCTCTCTCTCTCTCTCTCTCTCTCTCTCTCTCTCTCTCTCTCTCTCTCTCTCTCTCTCTCTCTCTCTCTCTCTCTCTCTCTCTCTCTCTCTCTCTCTCTCTCTCTCTCTCTCTCTCTCTCTCTCTCTCTCTCTCTCTCTCTCTCTCTCTCTCTCTCTCTCTCTCTCTCTCTCTCTCTCTCTCTCTCTCTCTCTCTCTCTCTCTCTCTCTCTCTCTCTCTCTCTCTCTCTCTCTCTCTCTCTCTCTCTCTCTCTCTCTCTCTCCCTCTCCTTCTCTCTCTCTCTCTCTCTCTCTCTCTCTCTCTCTCTCTCTCTCTCTCCCTCTCTCCCTCTCTCCCTCCCTCCCTCTCTCTCTCCCTCCTCCCTCCCTCCCTCCCTCCCTCCCTCCTCTGAATTGTCTAGCCAGAACGAAAACGTTAGAACTGATAGCCAGAACGAAAACGTTAGAACTGATTTAGCAACCATGAACACACAAATAGATACAATAACTAGTTCCCTCAATGATCTCAAAATTGAAAATGAAAAACTGAAGAAATCCAATCAGAAGCTTGAAGCAGAAGTCTCGCATTTGTTAGCAAAGATAGACAACATAGAGGCACACTCGAGAAGGAACAATCTGCATTTTTATGGTTTGAACGGAAATTGTGAAGAAGAATGGAACATCACTGAAAATAAGATAAGAGAATTCCTCTCTATTGAATTGAAGATGCCAGAAATGTCAGAGGTAGAAATTGAAAGAGCCCATAGGTTAAGATCAGGTGAAGATGAAGATCGTCGTCCTATAATTGTGAAATTCAACAAGTTTAAAGATTGTCAAAGTATTTTTCAGAAAGCGAAAGAAGTGTTAAGTAGGGATTCGAGATTTTCAGTACAACTGGACTTCACAGACCGGGTTAAGCTTCATAGAAGGGAATTGGGTAAAGAAATGGTGAAAGCAAGGCAGGACTTGCATTATGCAGTGATACGGTATGATAAACTAATCATAAACAACGATATTTTTAAATACGATGATAGTAAAGGGTCAGTTTTGTGTATTGGTCAGCGAGCGAGAAGGGTTGGATATCGAGGTGCACGTGGTTTAACGGACCAAGCAGACGATAGAAGTACACAACACACAGGTACCGAGGGAGGGAACAGGAACAGCGTCGTCGCACCACCCTTGGTTACCGATGAGCGTCGTAACAACGACTCTGTCGCATAGGGGGAGGGCCGAGGCCTACATTGTACTGACTTTACAACTAATGACTTTTCAACTAATAACTCAACCAAAACGGAATTGTTTAATCTTAATATATTAACTTGGAATATAGAAGGACTTTATAAATGTATTAATGATGTTCAACTCAAAACTTACCTTAGCAAATTCAATATTATAGCTTTGTGTGAAACATGGAGTAAGCAAAGTACTGATTTTAATGGCTTATCAAATGGTTATATTCATTTTGGATACTTTAGAAATATGCAAAGAAATCTTATTAGAAATAATGGCGGTGTTAGTATCTTTGTTGGAAATGATTTGATTCATAAAAAGCTAATAACAAGAATTTATTCTCGTTTCAGGGATTGTATTGTTTTGTTGTTTAACGGCTCTTTATTCGATGATATGAAAGATGTTGTGCTCTATTTCGCATACGTATCGCCAGAGGGTTCGCCAATCTACACAAATCAAGAAGAAACAGATGGTATTAAGCTTTTGCAAAATAATCTTTCTATTATTGTAGCAGACTATCCCGATTCTTACTTATTCTTAGCGGGGGATTTAAATGCACGAACAAAAAACCTTCTAGATTATATCCCAGCAGATGACATTAACTATATATTTGGAGACACAAACTATAACGGGGATTCTTTTGACATGCCTAGGCAAAATAAAGATAACCTTAGACTAAATTTGTTTGGTAAGTCACTTTGTAATCTTTGTCGTGTTTATGATATCCATATTCTTAATGGAAGAGTTTTTGGGGATACAGATGGTAATATTACATGTGTCGCCAATCACGGAGCGAGTACAGTCGATCATAATATTTGTAGTTCGGGTTTATTTAAGTATTGCACAAATTTCAAGGTAGAAAATAAAACGGAATCGGATCATTTCCCTATTTACTGTCAATTGACATTTAATAAAACACCACCACCTCAAATAGGTGATCAGTCTCAAGAGGAAAAGTATTACTCTCAAGTAAGGTTTAAGTGGTCAGTTGACCAATCAGAAGAGTTTCTGAGCAGTTTTAATACAACTGTCCACGCTATTAAGGATGAAATATGTACTTTAGCAACACATGATATTGACCAAAGTATTAGATTATTAACAGATGCATTTTATACTTCTGCACAGAGTATGAAGGTTAAGAGTAAAAATTCTAATTTTAGAAAGATTAAGAATACACAGCCAGAATGGTGGCATAACGAATGTGAAGTCATCAAACAGCAGAAATATGCAGCCCTTCGACGTTTTAGGAACAGTAATGGTCATGGGGATCTTTAGATTTACAAAACCAAAAGAAACCAATTCAAATATGTCTGCAAGCAGAAAAAAGGGGAGTACCTAAAATCCCAAAGACAAAATTGATAGATAGTAGAAGAAACCCAAATACATTTTGGACTTTACTTAAATCGAAAGATAAGGCAGAGAGTTTAGATCCATCAATTAATGGAAAAGAATGGCTAAACTACTTTAGTGGTTTACTCAACGATGAGAATTACAATGCTTCTATCTATAATATAGAGGAAATAATCCCAGATGACAATACTGGTCAATTGAATATCCAAATATCTAATCAAGAGGTAAGAGACAGTATTACTAAACTTAGTACTGGTAAGAGTCCCGGAACGGATGGTCTAAGTGTGGAATTTTTTAAATATACCATAGAAGATATATTACCTACAGTGACTTGCATTTTCAATACTATATTTGATAAAGGCACAGTGCCCACTTCATGGGGTGAAAGTATAATATGCCCTATTCACAAATCGGGATCCAAGACAAATCCAGGAAACTATAGGGGTATATCTCTACTAAATACTCTTTACAAAATCATGTCAAATATCATTAACTGTAGACTATATACATGGGCAGAAGATAATAACAAAATCACCGATTTTTATAAGCAATTTAAGTCTATGCTTACACCAGAAACCTATCTGAACATGGACATTTCTTTTTCTTTCAAAAAAGCATTTGCGAAATTCCGTTGCTCAAGCCATAGATTAAGAGTGGAAACGGGCAGACACATGAACGTAGCTAGAAAAGATAGAATTTGTCTTTACTGTCACAATAATTACAATCAAACTTTTGTCGAGGATGAATATCATGTATTTTTCGTATGTCAAAAGTATGCAGAAGTACGAGCACAACATCTTTCATCATGGTACATCGAGGGAGGCACTAGATTCGATTTAATCAAACTTCTACGACTGAATGATTGCAGGAAGTTAAAACTATTATGCAAATATATATATTTTCTTTTAGAAATCTAGATGATTTGTATTTTGGGTTTAAATTCGTTTTCTATAGAAACCGGTTATCATATAAGTTCTTTTGAACAATACTGTATTTTGCAGTTTGTATTTAGTAAATTTTATAAATGTTTTGTTTAATCAGGGACATAACAATGTATGCTATTGGACGCGTAGTCCTTATGATATGTATTTTGGGCCGGAGGCCTTTTTGTACAAATAAAACATTCTGAGTTCTGAGTTTTCTCTCTCTCTCTCTCTCTCTCTCTCTCTCTCTCTCTCTCTGTCTGTCTGTCTCTCTGTCTGTCTGTCTCTCTCTCTCTCTCTCTCTCTCTCTCTCTCTCTCTCTCTCTCTCTCTCTCTCTCTCTCTCTCTCTCTCTCTCTCTCTCTTTTTCTCTTTTTCTTTCTTTTTCTTTATTTCTTTATTTCTTTTCTTTCTTTATTTCCTTTTTCGTCTTTCTTTCTTTATTCCTTCTTTCTTTGGGTGAACCGTCAGTTTAAAAAATTGCTGATCAATGCCTGTTCAAATCAACCAGTTTAAAGTGTAAAGTGTTTCAAGGGGTAAGTCGTATTACCACCATAATTCTGGCACCACTTATGAACAGTTGCATCGCGGCTAGAGATAATTAGGCAAACAGCCCTCTTGAAACATGAAGCGTAGATAACACTGATAATATCGAAGCATCCAGACTGTATAAATGATTCAAGAAAGGTTTGAAGACATCATTTCAGGGAATGTCTACTTGCCATTACCTCATGACTCATTTAGTATCTCCCAGTTCTGAAGGCATTTAGTCAAACACATTGGCAACGTTATCCATTCTATCTTAAAAACGACTTAAGCCTATTTAGCATCCTTCAATCCTTACATTGGTGTCGTTTTAATAAGCCAGCTTTAGATCACAACGTAGTTATTGCGGAGCAAAACGTTTTCTGTATGTAATCACGTTGCGTTTGCCAGTATCAAACATACCACAATATGAATATTGCCAAGACATGTATAACTTCTTGTATAAATTCTCACAAACTAAAATACGACAATTGTAGAGTACTGAAAGAAAAAGCAGATATGCATAAGGCATTGTGGGAAAAGGCAAGAGAGCTAGTTAAGGTCGACTTTTCTTAGACACCATGCGTCTTTTCTTTGTAATAGAAAAAGGATTAAAAAAAAAGAATAAAAGTGGGGGTTAGTTTTGATCCCTTGTTTGTTTGGGTTTATTCACGAGTGTCCCACATTAACAAAAAAGCGTGTTACTGTTTAATCTTAAACCCTCACAGTGCTGGAACCGTCTTCATGCTTACTCAAACAGGTTAGATCCAGGCCAGCCGCAAAGTAAATTGGCGACTGGTCTGTGATCTAACCTGTTTGCTACTGAATATCTTTCCTCATAGTCTGTGATAGGATGAAATCCATAAGGCCTCAAACCCAATCAAGGTTGCAAAGAAATACCTGTTCAATACCTATAAATTTTCATGAAATGGGAAACTGATCGTCCCCAAATGCATCCATAAGTGAAGATTTCACCGTATTTACGGATTTGAATTGATGTAAAGCAATTTAATTAACTCATACGTCGGGATGTTGATTTCTTTTTTCTATATCATTCATAGCTCTTTTATTTTTACGATATTCTTTTTTCTTATTATTTGAAAATAACTTACTTACTTAGGGTTGGGTCCCAGCACAGGTCCTCTGGGTCCTCTTCGCGAGGCTCGTTATTTGCATTGTTGTTATTGATAATCCTGTTACATTCTTCGGTTCTGTAAACTTTTATTTCTGCTTATATGATTATCACAAAAAGCCTCCCCCCTCGGAAAGGCTGTAACAGAGTTTCAAAATTCGTATTCTAAACGATTTCTTTCTGTTAGATGTCCACTTTTGTTGAAGGATCTGCCAACAATTTCTTCTTTGATCGTGTCTGTGTGAGGTCATTCCAAGTTCACGAACCCTGGTAGCTAGCTGTTTTGTCACACGCCTTTGTACACGTTCAATTCTGTCTATATCTCTGACTTTAAATGGTCACCAGGCTGCATACAGATATTATAAACGAGACTCTTAGATAGAAGTTTAAATGTGTCTACATTACGAAACTGCAATTATCTTTTAACAACTCTGCTAATGCTGTTAGCCTTGTTTATCTTCTGGCAGATGTGTTTTTCGACATTGCAGTTTTGTTTTTATCTATTCCTCTGAGAAAGTAGTTTGTATCATTATTATTTTAGTAACATACATATGCTTACATATATTTGGATAGAATTTCAAAAGCCATGTCTCACTCCATGAAAACATTTTCGTTTTGATTTTAAAATAATTTCCTGTGTACAATCTGCCAAATACCGTACGTAGTCCAGCTTAAAACCACAAAAACCTTATACCGTACAAACGAAGTTTTGCTGAAGACATCATTCTCCAAAGTAAAAAGGGGAAGTTCAATCTCACATTTAGATAAAGAGTTCGACTCGTCGTTTTGACGCACACACTGACGTCCCTTGGAAACTTTATATTCAATTGACAACTTTAAAGTGACTTTCTAACAAATTTATCCACCCCCCCCCCCTTTTGAGATGAAAGGACTTTCACTATGAAAAGCCATAACATATCTATAACATAAAACTTGACCATTAATGCGATTGTCAACCCATTCACAAACGTTTGGAAAACAAAAAATACATGCTTCTTTCAGAAAAAGTAAACTCTTTGAGTGGTTTATTTTGTAAACAAACCATTATACTTTACATTCTGAAAAGATAAGAGAATGTGGGAATCTGATTTTGAAAATTTTTAGAAATTTTATCAGGGATTATCAGAAAAATATGCATGACTTCATGTATTTATACACCAAATATTTCAATCAAAGCACTGAAAGGCACGAATGATCATTCAACAATTAGTTTATAATACCACATATTTTGGCATATTTAAAATTAGGATATACGATGTGCATACTTATTCAGTGATACGGATTGTTTCAAACACCATTTTGTCGTTTATTACTCACAAACAACAATCCGTGAGATAGCCACTTTCTTTAACCTTATACCTTATATACACAGTTTAACCCTTTACCAAACAATAACAACATGTTACCTCTTTATTGGAGGAGACTGGGAAACATTGTGGGAAAAGGAGAAATCACACGTAACGAGCAGTTGTTCCTTTTCCCAATAAGGTTTTCTGCCCTATCGGAAGATTATTTTCCAATTTCATAACATTTTGAAATGTCGTCTGTAAACTTTTCCAATTTGGGACAGTCGAACGTTTAGCGTTTGGTAAAGGGTCAATGCATTGCATCTGTAGAAGACAAATCAAGAAACGAATACTTTAATTGACATAAGAAATTACGTTAGACGTGAAAAATAAGTCAAATTTATTTTGAGAACTAGTTACCATTCCCGAGCAATTGAGCAATTGCATGTGACAAGTTAGCATCACTTTCGAATAAATGAATGAGTGTTCGTAACAAGAAAAGCAACTCAAAAACAAGAATATATTTATTTCTTCGCCCAAAAGGGTTTCTACATCTCAACTTATGTGTGCTTTGACACAAGTGTAGTATTCATGTAAAGTCTAACTTGTGTTAAGCAGCCACCCTTTTAAGCAGCCAACCTGCCTTTAACGCCACTACAGAAAATCCTATTGTTAGATTTATAGTGTGAATCAATTTGTGTTAAGCAGCCAACCTGTCTTAACCAGCCAATTTACTCTGTCCCATAGGTTGGCCTCTTAACACAAGTTTGACTGTATTTGTATAGAGACGTATTTAAACGTTTTTGAACACTATCTTTAAAACATTAATTGTCATTTTCATTCTCAAAAGTGAAGCGTACATTTTCCAAGTTTTCTTCTTAATTATTTTCGTCTGCCACGGGCACACGAGACTGGGTAATTGTTAAAGAAGAAACCCATTGATTTGATGCTTGTCTCGTTGTATGTTAGTATTTCGCATCACGCTAACACTAATTCAGGTATTTCCAATTATATTGGAATCTAATTGGCTCATATTCGATTGAGAATGACCCCTAGCTTATCCCATTACCAAACACTAACGACATTTGACCAGATTGTTGCAAACGACTCTGGAAAACATTGTGGGAAAAGAAGAAATTGCTTTGAACAAGCAATTTCTCCTTTTTTCACAATGTTTTCTGCCCTACATGAAGAATATTTTTTTAATTTCATCACATTTTGAAATGTCGTCTGCAAACTCTTTCAAATTGAGACAGTTGAAATTTTCGAAATAGGTAACTGGTCAACTATCAACACGGACAGGTATCTTATCCTTGCAAATTTTAAGTCAGTCGGAACACTACCCCCAATCAAATAAAGGATTACCTGTTCTAATTAAAGCTCATGCGAACATGGTTGTTGTGGTTTCAAGGTCTGATTTTTTGCCAATGATCCAATCATTAGTTTGAAACTGGTTAGTCAATCGTTTTGAAATGTTGATTTTAGACGAAATGCCACAATACTATTTCCTATCTTATTTCCGAACTATCAAAAAAATATGGCGTTTTCCGACCCTTTGTTATTATTATCAATTACAACAAGATATTTGGTCCATTCAAACGTATTTACAAAGCTCATCTCAACATTACGCTTTATTCAGCTTTTCACTCTTGTTATAATCCGGGTGTAATTGGATTTCTCTTGCAAGTCTTTTGAATTCCTCACTTGAAATACCGTGTAAAGAGCAAAGCAAACAAAAAAGGTCTGTATGTAACGGATCCCACCGTTGTAATTATTGTCCACTGTCTGTGCCTTTATATATAAGATCCAGTAATGGCAAGTAGATAGACTGAAACTAATTTCTAAATATCAGCTTCCATTAAAGAAATAAGCTTGAAGAAATGGGAGTGCACGCGTACTTGGTAAACTAGTTTCGCGACAAAAATACATGACATATATATAAATAAGCATGCTGTTTTACGTTTCAAACAAGAAGGTTGTCAGTTGATAAGTCTTGTTTTTTTCCATAGTTTCCTGAGATTTAATGAAAACACAGTAGTTGCATCTCGAACGCTTTAGGAAATCGAAGCGCTGATAGCGCTGAAGGACTAAGGTTCGTTTAAAGCATGATAATTGAGGATACATTTGAAAATTTCTTTTGGCGAAATCTCGCAGAAAACAGCTGCTTTTTTTACCACCATTAATATAATTATTATTTCTGTGAACAGAGACGATGGTCTTTTTTTCGAGCATCTAGACATTTTACGATTTCCCATGAGGCAACTGTTATAATAATATAGAGCAAAACAAAGCGAGTAAATCCAGATTACATTCCTTGTTCCAAGAAGGTATTAGTCCGCACAGTGAAGGCGGATGTTTTAATGAGTAATTGGGGTCAGACCGCTGTTTGTGTATCGATAAAGTACCGTCCCTCAAAAAGTGGTATGTAAATTCAATGGACTAAGGTGCTGACCCAATGGATAGCACACACCGACGAAAATGTGTAGCTTAGTCCAAAAATGGATATGGATGCATTTTATCACGCAAGGGGTTCGTCGTTCCAACGACAATTTCATTCTATATAACAGCTTATTGAATTGTTTATTGCAAAATACCAAACCTTGAGAGGATATAAAGAATGCACAAGGTTAATTTGAATTTACCAGGAAACGCCTGAACCAATAAATGAAGACAGAATTAGCTTTAACTGTACTACGCTTTAAATGACATACGCAATTGACGCTTGGTTCTTTATAGATAAAAATAAGTTAGATAACATATATAAATGAAAAAGTAAATGGAAAAAACGCTACACATTTTCGTCGGTGTGTGCTATCTATTGGGTATGCATTAGGTGCAACAGCATCAACAGTGAATATAAGGTACTGTCACTGCATGTTAGACAATGTATGAATAGGTCTCAAGTACGAATCTCTGCGAGGGTTACGGAGGCGTAAGGCAAATTTCCAACTGGTTAAATGATAATCAAATGCAAGACAATCATTAGAGTTGACATGTCTCCTTGAGACAATTTTCTTTTCAATATCATTTTGTTTAACGAGATGAAAGGAAGAAACACCCCGGAAATTCTATCATCCTCTGGGTATATTTTCCAAAATGCATTAATTGTGATGATTAATCACGCAACATAAAACAGATAGTTGTTAATTAGTTAAGTGATTTAAAAGAGATTGCTAAAGCAGCTGCAATTTATGTTTGGTAAACAAACCATCGTTTCTAGATTGATTCGATGAAATATGTAGGGAATATAAAGGTGTGGATTTTCCTGGAGTTTGTGTTTGCTTCGAGTTGTTTAAGAGAAATCTATATCTTGCAAGATGTTTGACTTTCTCACACTACGCGGATCAAATTCAGATCCGTGGAATAAATCTTATCTCAAACAGTTCTTTTATCATATACAAATAAACTTCGTCAACAATAGAACATTTTCTAACTCCATTACTCGTCCGAAATTATAATAAACACTACCATGATAAAAGTGTCCAACAGTCAGTGAATACATTACGAAATGATTGCATGGATACAAATACAGACTTTTGGTATGTAATATCATCCGAATAGCTTTTGATATATGATGTATACATGTTACAATCAATCTCTAAAGAAATTGCACATTTTATGAAATGGCTAAAGGCTCCGGTCTTTGATTGAAATGTCTATTTGATTGATTTATTTTATTGAGGGTTTGGACATTTATATGAAATTCTCAAAATCAACACGTTGAAGTATTAAACATTTGTCTTTTAAGTATGATAGCAGATGTCGTAGAAAGCTCTCGTGTAAGAATTAATAGCCAACTGAACATTTCGCATGCCGTTGAAAAACTTACATTACTACTAGATGACAACTTTGACAGAATCTGAACTGCTTAAGAACAAGAACATCATGCAAGTTGTTTTCATTTTTTCGAATGTGCTTGTTCGCAGACACTTGACAGTCAAAATCAATTGTCGTTCAAGCAATAAAGTTTTTGTATTGCTGCTTGATATACAATTAACAGTAGATATTGGAAGCATCATCATTTCACGTAAGTTCATTAAATATAAATTGTATATAAATAAAAACAATCAAACGTTGCTTCCAATGACTCATCTTCTGTCCGTGCCGTGTATCAGTACAGGTGCTGTATAGCTTCAAACAAATCGAATTTTAACTTCCGTATTTTCTCACATTTTTGTTTTTTACTTTAAGATATTCCCTTTCTTGATTATATGTAAGAAACCTTACTTTTTCAAGCGCTTCGGGAGATTCATTGTTCTAAACAGCCGAACCATACAGCAGAATTGAGACCACAGTAAGATCAAAGCACTAAGTTGGGCATATTTTATCAGATTTAGAACGCGATATAACTAGAACTCACGTGTGGATTTTCTGGCTTGTTAATCAGATATTTCCGTTTAGAAACGAACGATTCATTGTATGAAAATTAGAGTCTTGGGTATTTATGTTTCTTTTCATACTTCAATGGAAGAAGAAGCATATGTGAAATTCAAGTGAGAAATAGTTCTTGCACCAAAGACCAGAACTTTGTCCTTCGAGGTTAACATTGAGATTCCATTGATTGCAGTAATTTTCAAACCATTTAAGTTATTGTGTAAGTCTTGTGCATTTTGGGCTGGTAAGATTGCCGTCTGGTAATAGGAGTATCAGTATCCTTAACCAAATACGTTCATCTGTCACAGTTTTTAAAGTGTCACCGTTAATGTTTTTGTATATTAGATGAGGTTCAAGATCATTGAGGAACATAAAAGATAAGATTGGAGATAGGATTTTACCTTGGCGCACCCTGACTTCACATGCAACACAGAATGAAAATTGACATTAAAGGAGACGCATGACTGTACTTCAAAATTAATCAGTTACCAAATGATATGTGAATCCTTTCAGTTTTTCTTTATATTCCCCCATACATGTGTTTTTTTTTCATTTTTTAACCTGCTTCCGCAGTATAGATATTGATTGACACACGCACGTGTACAATTATTGTTTAATTGTATGTACATATGTTAATAAATGTAATTGTTTATATATAGAATGTAATGGACGATGAGCATTGCCAAGCTCAAGTCCGATTTCGAAATAAAATTTATGTTATGTTATGTTGTTATGTTACATTTTGATACATATTGTAACCTTGAATATTATATTCCGTTTATGCCTGACGTGAGTAGCATTGATCATTAACCAATCAACAACACAACAGTATAGTTTATGTTTCCCTTTCTCAACAATGCCAATAAGACAGTGTAATAAAAACGGATGGACATCACAAGAAAAGTGTCTTCTGAACTCAGCTTGATTTTCAGATAAATGATTGTTTTCTTCCGAAATGAAATCTATTCTATTATTGGATATGGCAGTGAATAGTTTTCCAAGGCATGAAATGATAGTATTTGATCTATAGTTGTTTTGGTACAGTGTCTCGTCGTTGTATAGTGGAAGAAACATACTTATTAACCATGATTCGGGCATGTGTCCAGTTTCTAGAATAGAGCTGATTAGAAAGTTGTAAACAGGCATTGATTTGTCATTTGTTGCATTATTGTACACACTTAGAAAAGTGTAAGTACAATTTGGTGTTTTGAAGTTGTTCAGTTTCTGAAAACATTTGATTTCTTTATCAGTTATTGCTGAGTTGAAATTCAACAAATCAGAATTTGCAAAGTCAACACTTAAAGCTTATGAGTGTGCGCCCGTATTGTAGGTGTTTGAATTAAAGTTTTAAAAATCAATAATTGGTGTTGCAGTTCTTGCTGAGTGTGGTTTTTTTTTATCTTTCTTAGAATTGATCAATATAGTTTGGGATTGTTTTATTTAGTTTCCAAAGAAAGCTGGCACAACTTGGATGTATCAAACTTATGTTTGTTGTGTACTTATTCATGACTATTTGTATTACTTGCTTGTATTCAAAAGAATGCTCTTTTACATTTGATTTAATGTGCTTTAATTACACGATACAATCTTCTTGTTGATAGC
The DNA here is from genome assembly GCA_947846245.1 of Cerastoderma edule. Taxonomy (NCBI): domain Eukaryota; kingdom Metazoa; phylum Mollusca; class Bivalvia; order Cardiida; family Cardiidae; genus Cerastoderma; species Cerastoderma edule. The sequence continues at coordinate 8,596,355 of OX401412.1, read as the reverse complement.
AATGAAGCTAAAACCATGTTTAATTTATGTTAGTATGTTGGAAAGTTCATTTAATTTTTTGAAATGTTTAATGTGACGACTCATTAAAGATCGCAGTAGTTTTCAAAATAATATCTATTATTGCCGGGTGTTTGGTCGCCAGATCACTTTTAGGCAACTGATTCATTGGACTTTTTGTAATCAATATTTGGACTAGACGTTCTTGTCGTTATATTTTATTTCTGGTTTGATTCAGTTTTTGCTAACATTTCATTTTCTGTGCAATATCATGTTCCCATTTCACTAGAGCGCGGTCACATGGGAGTAGACTATCTGTGTTAAGAACAACAACATCTGACAAGAACTTTTTGTTACTGAAGAACTCCAAAAACTATTTTTTTCCAGTGGGTTTGCCTTTCCATTAATGTTACTAGTATTTTGATATCAAAGGTTCAAATCTCAATAGACACACATAATGTTTCACACTTCAAATGATCAATGATATTGGAGGTCTCCACCTACCAAATCCATATCCCCTCCAGTAACGATAAGGAGGGCGACTGGATTTCCACTGTCTGGGTACACTCAGATACCTGGATAAAGAAAATTCTGCAGCCCTTTTTAATATTACACAGAAAAAGATTTTGACCCTTGAGAGACAGATCTACGTCGTCACAAAACAAATCCGGCAAGCAGTCCTTTATATATAGGTAGCGCAAGTACTTTCCGCTCATACCCAGTACAAAAGACGCTTACCATAAGTAACCCGTTTTTCCTATAGTTGCTTATAGTTATTTCCCAGCGCAGGTTCTGTTAAGATCCTCTTCGCTGGACTCTTCTTGGTTTGCCTTCGTGATTATTATTTTGTGACTTCCCGTTTTAATATCATAGGTTATTTCTTGTTTTTCTCAATACTTATCGTGTCAGTTTTTATATGCGTATTGATGTTGTGTTCACGTCTGTTTCTGGGAGATTATTCCAAACTTTAGAAACCCTTACACTGAAATAATGCTTCCTTATATCTGGACGCGATCCTTGCATGAAGAGCTTTTTGGTGTTTCCTATATTACCGTCTTTAACAGCGATGTCTTTGTTTCATTTCATTTCCCCAAATATCATTTCCACTCAGAATTTTGTAAACCTTCGACCATATTCTCCATTTGTCTTCTGTAGGCCAGAGTTGGTTGTAGTGTGAGTTTCCGGAGTATTCTAAGGTATAATAAACTTGTTAGATTTGGGATCTGTTCTGAAGCTCTTCTTTGCACTCCCTCGATCATGTCCATATGTCTAGTTCTCCATGGTGCCCATACCAAATCGTACTTGATTTCGTGAACTATTGAAGCAGTCGATTGTTCCTCAATAGTGAATAAACAGGACAATACTGTATTTAAAATATATGCTTAAGCAAGGGTAGCAACTTGCGTCAAACTTTGCCAATCATACCTTGCCAAAACATTTAGGGGTATTTTAATCTTCTGCTATCAATTTTGGTATAGATTAGCGGTGACGCGGGTTCAGACGACGGAGTGCTTTCATTTCCACTACTGGAAGTGTATTTGTTTTTGTCGTTTGTGGTAGTTTTACGAGCTGGTAGGATATTTGTAGTACTATTATGGGATTTTCCCACTCGCGGCATGTAAAATAAATAGTTTTAATTTTTGAAAAATAATAGACTTTTCCTTTTTGATCGGGCCACACGATATATCAATTTGTATTCGAGGACCTTTGTACATTCATCTTGTCAATTGCCGTGTCTCACTTTCACAGAAACTACCTCATGCAACACTGCTTGTCTGCCAATCCGGTGATGATGAGGGAAAGCTTGATATCGATGGACACGGGTTTGTATTGCTTTACATGACTCTAACATTCACTACCCCCTGTTGATAGCCTTATGGAGAATAGATGGTTGGTGTCGTGAATCGGAAATGTTATCGGGCAAGGCGTAGGAATATTATCCGGTGAGCCGAAGGCGAAACGGATAATATTCCGATGCCGAGCCCGATAACTTTTCCTATTCAAAGACACCAATCATCTATTCTATTTATCCTGTTACCTTTATCTATTCTTTCAAACAAACAAAATGTAAATAAAACACGAGAAAAACGGAAAAAACAAGTAGAGAATGATGTAAACATGACGTCATATCGTTCTTATGACGTCATGATTAGTCGCGTGCATGTATTATATGGTTAGTGCCGGATATCACAAATGTTATACGGCACCTAGTTATCTGTCCCGAAATGGCACTAGTGACAGGATAAAAACGTCTCTCTTGTTGCTTCTCTGGTTGAGCATGCTTCGTATTGAAGTTACTCATTGTATCGGTATAATCACTGTCAAAGTCCATGGTAAAATCTGAACTAATAGCAAATAAATTGAAAACGGTGTTTGCTTTAGCGACAAGGAATGTGCATATCAACTCTTTAACTAAAGATATTTCCAAAGCACGAATCCTTTTGAGTCTCTTTAACGCCATTTCAACAAATCTTCTTTTTGTGACATTCCTGAAATCCACACGAACGGATGGTTATTTTTACCAGAATTATTCGTTTCAATGTATGAAGGAAGACAACTCTAATTTGATCGAGTTTTGATGGGTATTCGGTATGGTAAAGGCATACACCTGTATTATTTGATATAAGATTAACCTCACTGATAGCTTAAGTGGATCGATCCTCCCTCCGTGCTAAGATAAAATCGAATGTCATACAACCCAGACAGGGAGATGGATTGCCAGGTAAACAACATTAAAATGAATGTACTTCATATTCATAGCAGACGGATTGCTGATTTATGACCTTTAATGAGGACGATTGTTGGTTTCACAGAGGTGTTTATCAATCCTTTTGGTATTATTTGTTGTCATGATGCGTGCTAACACGCCGACCTATCACGTCAAGATGATTTTAGTAACACATCTTATATGTGTTACTAATCTGGAAAAAAACCATGCAGCTAGACCGAGACTCGAACCCGGGACCTCCTCCAACTGTGCGAATACTCTAGCATACGACCAGCTAACATATTCAATTCTTCCTTGTAAATATATAGACCCATCTATTATCGCCAACACAAACGAAATTCGTCTCGAATTATGTAAGAGTCAGAGTATGATTATGGAAGGAATATACCGTATCTATCACGGTAATTCCCGTTGGTAATTTATGCTGGGTGTCAATGTAACCAAGGTGAAAATATCACGCAACCAGCCCGGGAATCGAACCACGGACCTCCGATTACAGCAGATGTTCTACCGGCAGGGCTATCCGGCCCGTTCACATATCGACTTTACCTTGTAAATCCAGCCCCATTCCCACATATATACTGTGATAATCAAAACAAAGATATTTTTTATGAAATTTGCACATACATGACCCTTATTTACGTGTTAAATACCTTCTTGTTTGTTAAAACATGTATAGTACTTTCATCGCGCTAACATTATGTCAGTCATGTTGTTATGCCTGACTCTTAATGAAGGAGGAAGGCTCCATACTCAACTGCCCATAAGGACTTAACAAGCCGGGTAGAACCATCAGCATTTCGTAAGTCAGTCGGGAGACCTCTTATGAAAATCCTAAAGCTGTCACCGGGGATTGAACCCACTCAGAGATGAGCCATGTGATTTCAAAATATGTACTCTAACCACTAGACCATGGAGGCCCCTTTCATATATTTTGTGAGTTTGATAGGAATTGTTTATAAAGGCATGTTTTAGAAGTCTCATAGAATGATTCAATCTATGAAGATTTTTAGAAATTTACCTGTCTTTATCTACGAAGGAGTTGTTATTGTAGGATGGTTAGACTCGAACTGTCTTTTATATAAATTTGCCTTTTTCCTAAAATAAAATTATGTATCATTACGTGACTTGTCAAAATTGAAAGTAACAGCGGATGGCATATAAAATGGTTTGGAAAAATACACCTCCAAGCTTTTGTTTCTCTGAGACAGAGATTCGATGCATGTATTTTTTGCTTGCTGAAATGCTATTTGTGTTCGTTTTGTTGTCTATTTCTAGCAATAATAGCCAATTTTCTAAGAATGTGTGGGTTTGTAAATTCATGCCAATAATTATTTATCTATATTACGGTTTTGCATGAATTCACTAGTACTGGGCTAGGGCTCCAGAGTTCATAACCAAAGGAAAAAAATCATTGTTCCGGTGGGGATAGAAGCTTGGAGCTTGTCAGATCTCCGCCTTAACAACCTTGCGACATAATGCCCCACATTTCTTAGAACGAAAACCATCTAATCTGGTGTAACAATGAAATAAAGATATTAGATCGACTTCTATAATGCTTAATACGGCAACTGAATGGAGTACACGGAGACACAAATTGTAAGCGACAAGGCAGAACTAAAGCCTGAACATTGATTTTACGAATGAATGGTTGATCCATTCGTACTTAACTCACAAGAGAGACTCCAGTGTGATTGGAGTACAGCTGGGATTGCCCGAATCGCACCCACATTTGATATATTAACCCTTTCCCAAACAATAACGACATTTGACCACTTTGTTGTAGACAACTCTGGAAAACAATGTGGGAGCATTGCTCGTGACGAGCAATTTCTCCTTTTCCGATAATGTCTTCTGCCATATTAGGTTATTTTCCAATTCCATCACATTTTGAAATGTCGTCTGCAAACTTTTTCAATTTGGGACTGTTGGGAAAGGATTAAAGAAGACTTACGACCTCGGGAAATGCATGACAACCAGTGATGAAAATATTTCATTTGTCAGCCTTTATTTCTACTTGTGGCAAGGAATGCCCGTCTGAAATCGGAGTTACAAGACAATCCCATAACAACTAAATAGACCTTCCCTAAGAAAGAGTCTTCCATTGTCTTAGCAGAAGAAAAAGTCCTACCCGAAGATAACACAACAAAACGGAACAGAAGTTTTTTCATGGCTTTGGAATTTAAGGTCCCTCGTCATAACAACATATACATGTACATGAACAATGGACATCACAAATAAATATATACAGATATATTAAGAAATGTGTGCTATAAAATGCAAATATAAGGATCCTTGTAAGTGGATTGTCTTGCTTTTTGAAACAGCGGAAACGCACATTATCAATTGGCTGAATTACAACTCTGATGGCATCAGTAGATTTCTTTAAAAAAGTGATATAGTTCATATGCTTACCTCATCATAGTGTCATATGTGTTTGGACCAAGAAACCTAGATGTAATTCAAACCAAAATAATTCCATATCATTTCTCACATGTGTGTGTCCGATACTGGGAACACTATTATGTAATAAACTTTTCCGATACTGGGAACACTATTATGTATTAGTGTTTAACCTACATTTTCATCCAATGAGAATGCGTTAATTTGAATTTTTTTGTTGGTTTATTTTCCATAAACTACTATTCGAGTGTTCTATCTGGGCTCTATGAGACTATTACTCTGGTATCACGCATGCGCATAAATGTGTAGTTTTAGGCTCCACCTCCAAATCAATGACACGTGTAAGCCTAGCCTACGGTAGCGATTGAAAGATCGCTGTGACGTCGCGGGGGAGAAATAAACACAGAAATAAATAAAAAGGAATTACAATTAACTGGGTATCCTAACATCGTTGAGAAAAAAAGAAACTGAACTATATTAACCTTTTACCCCATTAGGAATAATGTGACGGGTACAAATTGAAAGCATCAACAGACAACACATATATACATTATGAAAAAACACAGTTTCTTTTTGAAATTGAAAAGAAAATATTGTGACAAAAGGAGAAATTGCTCGTTACAAGCAATTTCTTCTTTTGTCACAAGGGCTTCTCAAGTTTTCTTCTGTAGGTGAGGAATAAATTATGGAGTAACGGGTTAAACTCAAAACTACATTGCAATCTACATCACTGGGTAGTGCAGTTTTCTTCTTCCAAATATGGTATGGCAGATTCTTGGCATGCAATTGACAGCCGCGGAAGGCGTGGTTTATGTCGAATTTCAAAATACTGAGCAGCAGTTTTATGCCATTCGCAGATCATACCCGTAGAGGCGTGGTTTGCCAGCGTCAAATAGAGCGCTCTATGGAAATGTAGGTTAAACACTAAATTGTTTAGAGGCTATATAGTGAAATTTAAATATAGGTTAGAGGCTAGATAGTGAAATTTAAACGATATAGAAACCCCAAGGAAGGAGCGATAGCGACTGACGGGGTTTCTATGTCGTTTAAATTTCACTATATAGCCTCTAAACAATTTAGTGTTTAACCTACATTTCCATAGAGCGCTCTATTTGACGCTGGCAAACCACGCCTCTACGGGTATGATCTGCGAATGGCATAAAACTGCTGCTCAGTATTTTGAAATTCGACATAAACCACGCCTTCCGCGGCTGTCAATTGCATGCCAAGAATCTGCCATACCATATTTGGAAGAAGAAAACTGCACTACCCAGTGATGTAGATTGCAATGTAGTTTTGAGTTTAACCCGTTACTCCATAATTTATTCCTCACCTACAGCAGAAAATTTGAGAAGCCCTTATGACAAAAGAAGAAATTGCTTGTAACGAGCAATTTCTCCTTTTGTCATAATATTTTCTTTTCAATTTCAAACAGAAACTGTGTTTTTTCATAATGTATATATGTGTTGTCTGTTGATGCTTTCAATTTGTACCCGTCACATTATTCCTAATGGGGTAAAAGGTTAATATAGTTCAGTTTCTTTTTTTCTTAACGATGTTAGGATACCCAGTTAATTGTAATTCCTTTTTATTTATTTCTGTGTTTATTTCTCCCCCGCGACGTCACAGCGATCTTTCAATCGCTACCGTAGGCTAGGCGTACACGTGTCATTGATTTGGAGGTGGAGCCTAAAACTACACATTTATGCGCATGCGTGATACCAGAGTAATAGTCTCATAGAGCCCAGATAGAACATTCGAATAGTAGTTTATGGAAAATAAACCAACAAAAAAATTCAAATTGACGCATTCTCATTGGCTGAAAATGTAGGTTAAACACTACGCGTCGCTATCGCTCCTTCCTTGGGGTTTCTATATCGTTTAAATTTCACTATCTAGCCTCTAACCTATATATAAACTTTTCCGATACTGGGAACACTATTATGTAATAAACTTTTCCGATACTGGGAACACTATTATGTAATAAACTTTTAAACAACATTTCTCTTTTGTAGATGGCTTATCTCGTATCGAAACCACTCTTGAAACGGACAATCAATATATAGTGAACCCTCGTTTATCCGAACACGTCCGTTCCCAACAAAATGTCTGGTTTACCGAATAATCCGGACTAATGAAGCAGAGCATGTTCTTATTCACATTTAGACATAAACGGTCTGTATGAGCGGTGTATACTTATAACCCTTTAGCAAACGCCAAATTGTCGACCGTCCTAAATTGAAAGAGTTTGCAGAAGACATATCAAAACGTGATGAAATTCAAAGATAATCTTCTGATATGGCAGAAAACATTGTGGGAAAAGGAGAAATTGCTCGTTACGAGCAATTTCTCCTTTACCCACAATGTTTTCAAAAGTCGTCTGCAATATACTGGTCCAATAATTCCGTTCCCTTACAATTTTGTTCGGATTGCAAGACATCCGGATAATCGGGGTCCGGATAAACGAGGGTTCACTGTATACATCTTCCATGTGTGATATTTTGTTCTGCCCAGAACTAAAACAGTGTTTAGCTTGGTGAGAGACGCGGCTATTGTGACCCTTTACTGTGCGAGGCTCGAGTATACCCCTTCCTCGAAAACCCTTCGTTTGTCGAGGTTTATACATAAGTTGTTTCGCTCATTTCCCCATGTTGTATAATAAAATACCTGTGTTTGATAAAAGCCATGTATTGTTCTGTACTGTAAAGCACGGATTGTATTCGGGTAACGATGTCAGAAAGAACACTGGCGCATACCATTAACAGCATATGTGGTCGTTGGTATTTAATGAGGTTGTGTGATTTTGTTTCATGTTATGCCCTCGTAATTGCCATGTTAACTAATGTACTTGCCTTGTATCAATTTGTTTTTTTATGATACATGAGACACGGGGAGAAAGTATGAAAATGTACTAATGGTAAGTCACCGATGTATAAATCAATATCTCCCCACGATCTATCATTCTACACAAGGTACAGTTTTATTCGTCAATATATATGTAAATAAAAGCATTTCGTAGCGTGAATTATGTGACAGTTTCGAGTTAGTTTATGATTAGAAGACTGTCTTTAAATATGAACCATACGAACTTTGGTCAAACTTGAATTTCGCTCTCTTCTTAGTATCATCTTTATGGTGCTTAATTACAGAAGAGGAAATTTGAAAGTCAAAATGAAATGACGTTGAAACATAAATAAATTTTCAATAAGATGTAGCCTTTGAACTCAATATCTATACAGGAAGCTCAATTTATCTAAGTACATGTATGTCCAGTTTATACATCTCAAAAGCGATGCCACGCTGTTCTTATTGTTAAACTATATATTGATCCACTGTATACATACTTTAAAGAATGAAAAAATGATCCAATTTGACTTCAAATGACTATTCTTCAGTGCATATCATATAACAGTAAAGCTATAGTGCAGTTTTAAAGAAATAAATTTTCAACACCAAGATTTCATCAAATCTTTGAACAAAGACTTTCAAAGTGAAATATGTACTAGCAAGGAGGCTGGATATATTCCTATTTTGCAATCTTTATTTCCTTTTACAGCGATCAGAATTGTTTTCGTTATTTTGCAATATCCGGCTCATTAATAATAGAGGAAAGGCCAAAACTCAACCAATTGCTACCACAGTTTATAAACATCGGAAACAAATGCCAAGCGAAGAGACCCCTATAAAGAAACGACACAGGTATGGGAATTCAGTCATGTTATCTAAATTGTTTGGGAATTAACTACCACGTTAGTGTCTACAATAAATCTTTAAAGAAAACAGCATAAATTTGAATTTATGACAAAAGACCAAGCATGCTCAAATTTGTCCAACTATCAAACTCATGAGATAGAAAGTTGGGACGCTATTTCAAACTTGTTTTCAGAGAAAGAATATCTGTCACGCATAATGACTTAGATAGTTTGTAATTCATCCTCATTGAAAAAGAAGCAGTTGTTTGAAATTGTTTTGTTAATTGTACTTTGATTCTTTAACCAGTTTATATTTGTGTGTTTGCATGTTTAGTGTTGTAAAAAAATGACTATACACGTATGTGATATTCAACTAAAGTAATATACCTTTCTATCTAAAAATGAAATTAAACGAAATTACAGCTACTGTTTCTAGCCAATGTAACAAGGCAATTGACACCAGTGTAGAGATTCCTCAATAGGAACTACTCGGGTATTTCCGTTAGCTGATAAATACACCTCGGAAAGTGTAGGGTTCGGGTAAAGCGTCTCCGGAATATAACACGTTTCCTCTAAGCGTCCACGTTAAGAAGTTCAATGTATATGGACGTGTTTGACATCCTTTTAAATAATTTTCATTGGTAACTCATACAAATTGGCGAAATTTCACATATAAGATTTATATTTGAAAACGAAATTTAAGTGACTTTAGTCTAGAGAGAAATAATTTGGCAGCATCCCTATTACCTCAGAAGCGTTTTCATTGGATAACCAGATGTGTTCAGATTGGAGATTCCTGTATGAAGCAGACACTGTGTTTAATCAAGTCAATAATCCATGATTATTCGATGTTGTGTATCTGCTACAGAAACACGTAGAAACCGTATCGAACAAAATGATAAAATGCTCCTAATGAACATTTTATCATTTTGTCATAATGGTTTCTACGTGTTGAAATAAATCTGTTTTCATTCCTGATTTATCTGTTGTTGCTATCACTTGTGATTGTTAAGAGTATCATAAAGGGTAATGGGTTGGTGGTTGGTTGATGACGCTTTAATATATATTCTAAGAGCGATATATCGACACTAGATTGATAGGCAACAAATCATTGTACATTGTATTTGTTTCGGAAATGTTAACTACTTTCCATGTGTTGGCAAGGTGTAACATGTGTTAAACCAAAGAGAGGTCGAGCAAACAGAAAAACAGGTTAAAAACTTATTAGACATGAGCCACACATGTCGTATGGTAAATTGCTGTGGCAGGATGAAATATGACTTTTAAAGTTTTTTGTCTCAATCATTCTTGCTCTTTAATCGTTTATTAAACGTCAATATTTCGAGTATCCCAAGTTCAAAGATTTTGCAGAAACGATTCCAAATATGATGAAATTATAAAAGTGTCTGCTGATACGACAGAAAACATTGGGGGAAAAGCAGAAATTGCTCGTCAAGAACAATTTCTACTTTTCCCCACAATGTTTTCATGAGTCACCTGCAGCAAACTGATCAAATGTCGTTATTGTTTGATAATACGTTAACATTGATGTTATTCCCATTAGCCATGCGCTTTTATAAATCTGATAACCCTCAAAATGTTCATGTGCATGAATAAAAAAACCAGTTTCTCGACATGGGATTCTATCAATGATTCAATTAAAACGCAAAGGTAATCAATCATAAAGTATTGGTATAAAAATCCTGTTTGTTGTATGACGCAAAAGTAAATTACTCTAAAAAAGTGTTTCTCTTCCTGTTGCCAAATATGTGTTTTGGAATCGACGCTGTAAGGTCATTTAATACATGTACAGTCATCGTGGCCTAGTGATTAACCCATTACCAAGCAATAACGACAGTTAAACAGTTGTTCTGGAAAACATTGTTGGAAAAGGAGAAATTGCTCGTGACGAGCAATTTCTTTTTTTCCAACAATGTTTTCTGTCATGTCAGAAGATTATCTTTCAATTTAATCACATTTTGAAATGTCGTCAGCAAACTCCTAGTTTGGGACAGTTGAAGATTTTGAGTTTGGTTTAAGGTAAAGATCGAAGGTTCGAGCTGCATGGGAGGCGTTTGTTCGGAAAAAGCTTGTCGTGGGACTTGTTTGAACGCTATCTGTTATATAATGAATTCCTCAATCAGTTCTACACTAAAACGTAAGACTTTAAACGAACTGCCCTCGATGTATTAAATAGCTGGTTTGAATTAAATTGAATGTAAGTTTATACTGTACGTTTGCTCTGATGCGGTATTTAGATGACGTGTTTGTTATTTGTTTCTTTGAAGACACGTTTGTTTTGACTAATTCAACAACTGTATGATTGTTTAGACGCAGAGATTTAAACTTTGTGATTACTTCTCACCTTTAATGAGTCTATTTATTTAGTTCCACATATCAATTTTACAACAACAGAATAAATAAAGACAAAGGAAACACTCAAGGATTCTGCATAGATGTCTAAAATACTTTCGAGCATACATGCATGTTCAAGTAAATTGGCGGCTGGCCTTTGGTCTAACTGTTTGCTTATCTGAGTGTTTTTTGTCATAAAAAATTGAGGAGATATTTAAAGTTCTGGAAAGTAGACAAAACGAAAATATTTTTATAGAATAACCGAGAATTGTAAGGGTTAAAAGAGGTTTCCCTGTAGGGCGTTCACACATGTTCCACATGAAATCAAACATGCGGAGAAAAGCCTCATGATTAATTCATTTTTTTACCTGATGATATATGAATCTATAAGTGTTTGGCTTAATATAATCGGTACCCTCCTGAACTCCACTTAGGCACCTGTATACAGGCCTGTGGTAGACAGGTGTCTCATTTATAATGTAGATTTGCTATCATTTTGCCTCTTTATGTTCTTAGCAGAGACCCAATGCTCTTTCTGTACAGCAAATAATAATACGAATACAGATACTTTATCAAGACGTTAACTTACAATGTGTTCGCCATTACAATGTACAAACATACATACTCACACTACATGGTCATAATGAACATAATGAATGATGTCTAATATTCTATTATTGAAAATGGTCATTATTCTATCAAAAATATAGCTTTATGGGAACATCCAAAGGCGAATATTCTTAACGAAATAGTTTTAATCTTGATATTGTGTTATCTGTAGAAATCGTTTAAGGACCTTCTCGATAGTTTTTTCTGCGCTCTTCATCTGCGCATCCAAGGGAGATAATAATATGGTACAGAAGATGTACTTGCATAGTAGCCGGATAAACGTTTCCATTTCGGATAAAATTTACTGTATGCAATTTTTTTTCAAAGAATAATCATTTTATCCATAAAACTATAAACGATTATTAACAAAATTACATATTTCTCATGCATATAAAGCCCTCAGCTTCTATTTTTAAAGTTTAAAGTTATTTTAATCGTTTTTATAAATGTTTTTCCATTACATTTACCATGGAAACTGTCAATTTACAGGAAAACTAACTCGTCAACATGTACTTTTTTTGCATTTTGTATTTTAGGATTGAATTTGTTTTCACATACCGAAAAATAAGAAAATTCTATGAAAGGAATTTTAGATCTCTTTATTTATTTGTAATATACATAACAATTTTCATTGTTTTTTGTCAAATACACATATTTGAAAAACTGATTTAGATTACAAAATATGTTCAGATATTAATCATTTGATAAAACATTGAACTATAAAGTATTAATTCACATTGTTCGTGTTTATAAACCTTCCAGAAATTATTCTATTACCCTTGAAGATGGTATGGTCATTTTGACATTTTTGCCCCAAACGGTTACCATGGAAACTGTCATTTTACAAAGAAACTAACTCGTCAACCTGCATTTTTCTTTTCATTTTTGAATTCACAAAAAAATTTAAACAACATTTCAAAAATTTAGAAATTCTATGAAAGGATTATTTTATTATAAAACTGTATAACATGTCCTTAACAGCTTTCTAATGAGAATGTAACATAAAGTGCATATAAAGTGTCTTCTTTTGAAATAGAGAATTCGTGAGTTCAAGACAGGGTTCTGTCATTTAGTAGCTATGTCTATGTACAGTGATGTCTCGTTAATCCGAACATGTCCGTTCCCAACAAAATGTCCGGTTTACCGAATAATCTGGACTAATGAAGCAGAGCATGTTCTTATACACGTTAAGACATACACGGTCTGTATGCACGTGTATACTGATAACCCTTTAGCAAACGCCAAATTGTCGACTGTCCCAAACTGAAAGAGTTTGCAGACGACATATCAAAACGTGATGAAATTCAAAGATAATCCTCTGATATGGCAGAAAACATTATGGGAAAATGAGAAATTGCTCGTTACGAGCAATTTCTCCTTTTCCCAAAATGTTTTCAAAAGTCGTCTGCAACAAACAGGTCAAATAATTCCGTTCCCTTACAATTTCGTTTGGATTGCGAGACATCCGGATTATCGGGGTCCGGATAAACGAGGCTTCATTGTAATTCCAATTTCACATCTCAAGCATGAAAATAACACGTTGACCATGGATATGTGCGCTTAACAATACAACATTTTAAAGAAAATGTTGAAATCAGCTTAGAATTCAGGCGGGGGAATCATGTGACCAATGTTCATGTTCTTATTTCAAACAAAATGGCCACGTCACAGGTTGTTATGCTTGATTTCGAAATATTTCGTGAATAATAGCCCGTTTTCGTATCCTGCATGATCTGAACATCAACTCCCCGGGTGTTGGACGTTACGTCGGTATTATATACCACCAGAACTGGATAGTTTCTACTTAAGAAGCAGAATCGGTAACGTAAAGTGTCGTGGAGTGAGAAACTCTTTTCCTAATTTCTAACTTGGTACCAGACGAATTGACACACAATATTTGAAAATCTACATAACTAATAAATAACAATTCAAATAGTGCTAGCAAAATGCGAATAAATGTGATGAAATTCTCACTTTTTTATTAATCCTTTTAAATTCGATTTGCTATAGAAATGTTATAGATTCTAAGTCATAGCTTTGTGCTCTTGGAGTAATAAACCGTTAAATATAATATTAGCAATCATTGTCGCTTAATAAGATACCGTTTTCAACTTTTTTACTTCTAAATTACTGAAACCCCACCATTCCGTTATGTTATGTGAAGTGAACATTCGCACGTGTCCCCGTTTCGATGGAAAAGACTGTTTATAAATAGACGAAGGAATTCCCTCGTGTCTTTCTTGCTAACATCACGTGACTTGTGCGGTTAAAACTTTCGGAAGACCAACTTGACTATGGTTTTTTAAAGTAGTTCTTCTTGTTTTAAGTTAAGTTTGTTGTTAACGAAACAACCCGTTTAAACGGTTTGTACTATCTGCGAAACAATTTCTTTTCTGTATGATTATGGTCAGGGTCGAAAAACTGTCACTGGCCTAGTCGTATATTACTAAACTCATTTCAAAACCAATAACGACAATCAATCAGTTTGTTGCATACGACGTTTGCAAACATTGTTGGAAAAGGAGAAATTGCTCGTGAAATGCAATTTCTGCTTTTCTCACAATGGTTTTCTGCCCTTTCATTATTTTTGAATTTTATCACATTTTGAAATGTCTGCAAACTCTTTCAATATGGGACAGTCGAAATTTTAGCGTTTGTTAAAGTGTTAAAAAGCGTTTATTGTCTTTTTACAGGTAGTTGACAAGTTATTTCGAAACGTTTTCAAACCCAAATCTGTGAGATAGTCACTTTAAACTCATATGTTTTAAGGAAGGGGGTTTACCAATAGTGAACCTCGATATCCTTGATACAGTGGCTGTTTTCTCGATACGTCTGGTAAAGCCCGCGTCTTTAACCGTCTATTGATGAGTGACTGAATGAATTGAGTATTCGGCCGACAGTACGTTATTCCAATACGCGCGTTACAGACATTCCTTAGATCTTGGATAACTTTAATGAACAAGTTGTGTTTAACAGGTTTGCAAGCGGTATGGGTGAAGATATGCTTAGTTATCGGAATTAATTTTGAAACATTCTATATATATTAGATTTATTCGTCAGTGTGTTTTACGTAGGTAAGAAGTGTGTTACAGCTGTTTATTACGTTAAATATGAGTAAAGAAGAAATATGCCAAGAATCGATTAATATAACTGTATTTCTTTTCGTGAAACAGTTCCATGTGTCGTTTTGGAAATGGTTCCGATTTAACCCATTATCAAACAATAACGACATGTAACCACTTTGTTGCAGACGAGTCTGGAAGTCATTGTGAGAAAAGGAGAATTTGCTCCCACAATGTGTTCTGCCCTATCAGAAGATTATATTCCAATTTCATCACATTTTGAAATATCGCCTGCAAACTGTTTTCAGCTTGGGATATTCAAATATTTGGCATTTTGTAAAGTGTTAAAATACGTATTCAACGATTTTGTTACAATCATATCTAGCTAACGTTTGATCATTTAATGATCAATTAACCGTACTTATTGATTCATCGATTGACTAATTGAAAGGTTGATTTTGGTTAAAAGTATTGAATTTTGCAGGTTGTACCCTGCGAACCGCTGTTTACAGAATTCCATAGAGCTAAACAGTCGGCATTTACTACATTGTTATGCATGTGTGCGAATTTCCATTCATAAGAGAGTCAATATCTATTCAATAGGCGTACTATAAGGGCTATGCGGTGATGAGAACGAAATTTCAAGGCGTTTGTTTCATCTAAATTTGACGCAAAATGAGAGCTGACAATTACGTCATTTGTTTGATAAATGCTCGAATTTAGATTCGATTTTGCAGTTTTATAAACTTGTATGGGATTGGGAAACAAATACCTAATACTTATTGCTGTTGTTAATTTGAAACAACATTGTGTCTAACTTAAACAATGGTTTAAACACAATAAATTTGTATGATCTTTCCATCACTTAAGCATTGGAATGCTGGATAATTTTCTAAAAAAAAAAAAGATTGTGTGCCGTCTGCTTTCCACAACCTAAAATATCTTCTTAATTTTGATAAGGAAAGATACACAGAGAAGAAAACAGATTAGTTTACATGCCTGGATCTATGTTTGAATAAGCATGAAGTCGGTTCCAGCATTATGACGGTTAACTAAACCGTCCAATTGGAGCACACGGTTGTCATTTGACATGTTCCGCAGCTATGTTAACCTTTTTGCGAGTGCGAAAGTATTAAACACGGACATATTTCTCTTGTTAAATCAAAATGATATAATTATTAACTCAAATAGATGTTGCCATAGAATAATTGTTGTTCGTATTGTTAACAAAAACTTAACCAGTGTAATGAAATAGCCACCATATGAATGTCATTTGAAATGTTCCTGGGCATTTTTATGTGTGACTTATCCGTATGTTGTGTAAAAGAAATCGAGCAAGTTATTGCATAAACGGTGTTTATTTCATCATATAAAACTCTTCATTTCTTCTGATACGGTTATCAAGTACACTCGTTTAAAGTATTTTTGGTATTGTCAATACAAAACTAAGCGGTTCTATGAAATAACCTCCACGAAAAAGTAATTTGAAATGTTTAATTTCTTTTGATTTATAACTGCAATGTGTAATGGAAACCAAAGAAAATATTACATAAAGCATTCTAATATCATTGTATATATATATATAACTTTTCATTTACACAGATATGATTATCAAGTACACTCGAAAAAACTGATGAACTGCTCCTTCCTTCCCCGAGGAGGTAATTAATGGTGATAATTAATTCTGGATATATGGACCTCTCTGGACCATAAAGGAGCGGTTATAGGTGTAATGAGTATAATCAACAACACCGTTATATAAATTCTTTTAAGGACAAAATCACTTGATCACTGTTGAACGAGTTCACATAAAATCAGTTCTCTAAAATCAAGCATGGGCAAATAGGCGGAGAACGTTCATATTTTACAGTGGGATTATGTGAAACATGGATATATTGACTTTTTAAAGATAAAGTACCACAGTGTGCAAAACAGTTATACGCAGTGAAGAAGACACCACGATAAAAAAGAAAATGGCCGCAGATTCCAATGACCTTCCGCCGGAAGGAGATCCAATGCTACAGGTCCCGGATGATGTGTTAGGAGACAATTACGAGGTGATCGATTGGTCTGAGATAGGCCGGTACCCGGATATACTGGACGCAATGGATATGTACGGACTCGGGAACCAGTCAAACATATCATTCCTCCATTTTAACGAGACCATGAACGATTCGTTTCGGAACTCCTCAGAAGCCATCATGCCACGTGAGATGACATTCAGCAGCGACAACGTGGTATCCGTGATCGCCTACTCGTGTATGTTCGTTATTTCCGCCTCCGGAAATCTAACTGTGTTCATCACGTTATTCCGAACCCGGGGGATAAAATCTCGTGTGAACACCTTCATAATGCACCTTGCAATAGCCGACCTGATTGTTACGCTGATCATGTTACCCTTGGAGACGGCTTGGCATATCACGGTCGCCTGGCTAGCGGGCGATATTGCATGCAGGGTTCTCATGTTTTGCCGAGCGTTTGGATTTTACCTGTCTTCGTTTATCCTTGTGACGATAAGCCTGGACCGTTACTATTCCATCGTCCATCCACTTAGTATACATGATGCGGACAGACGGGCCAAAATACTGCTGACTCTTGCTTGGGTCCTGAGCGCTGTTTCCAGTATACCACAGGTAAACAAACACTAGGGTAGCGTGTTACTAAACGTCTTAAGCTTAAGCTTACTTCCTTAATCCTGATTTTATTTGTCATTTGCTGCAGGAGTCCCAGTCACTGGGGTGGGCGACTGGCGGCTGAATACCCTATCTCCAACCAATTCTGTCCATTGGGCTGACATTGACAAGATTGCATTCATTTCTGCTGAAACAATATAATATTTCCTTTATTATATATTGAAATAAGCAATATTTCAAAGTAACAAATCATTGGAATCGTCTTTTCAAGCCGCTCCCAATGACGAATCTAAAAAAGCCAATACCATACTTGAACTTAATGGAATATTCATCAATACAATATAAAACAATATGTTTTATTCGTAATAGAGGCTTCTGGCCCAATAAACACACAATTCACAATTTCGGGGGACAAAGGGGTGGTTAAACGCTGGTGCTCTCTAAAACCAAAAGAAAATCGTTAAATTGTTACGACTCTCTTTATCATTTATGACTTGCGCAGATATTTTCCTTAAGACGTTTAGTAAAATAGTATCCAGCCTTTTATTGATTTGTTTATTATTTACACGAACATATTTCCTTTAGACCTTCCCCTGCACCAAGTATCAATGGTTTCGTATGGGCGTCCTTTGTGCACAGCACCTTTGTTTTGTACGAAGCACACGAAAGCCGTCCATAACATAACTGTAACATGCTGACCCGACCAAACCCTCATAGAATCTTTTTTCCTTTTGAGTCGAAAACATTTCAATTTGGGTTACGGTTAACATGTCGAGGGTTCAGTGCAATACTATAGTAAGTGCTTCTCATGTTTATGAAGCACTTACTATAGTATTGCAATGAACTCTCGATGTACTCTCTTCGCACATTATGTAACTGCTACGAGGTACAATGGACATAAACGTAAAACATATGAACACTTACCAACTTGTAAGGTAGTGTAGTGGTTTGGATGTAAATGTATTATTTAAAAGTACTGTTAACGCATATACCGCCTCATGTATTACGGTTTACTATACAAGACTCACTACATATATGCTAAATGCCAACGATGCTAGGACGTTGACGTGCGTTAGGTCTTTGACGATATGCACAATGCAGTATATGTACGATAGCTACATATTCAGTACTGACAATACATGTCGAAAGATGCGCACGCAATACCGGAAGTGTTCGGACATGTTTTGATGAGATAGCTTATGCAAAACGTACTCACATTTTTCAGCTGAACCATATTCATAAAAGTTCAGTTTAATTTATGTTAGTGTGATAACTCCCCATACAGTGGGTGAATGAGGTAATGTAGTGAACACTTGTCTAGAAGAACTTTCATGCAGTCTGAGTATTCTATTGCCATTATACAAACCATGAATAATATTTACAATGACAAATATGTTTTCTAAAATTATATTCCTTTATTATTTTTTTTGTGGCATGTCAGAATGATACAGAAATACAACTTGAGGATTTTAAGAGATGTTGTTTAAGAACGCCTTAACCCTTTTCCAAACACCAAATTTTCGACTGCCCACAATTGAAAGAGTTTGTAGACGACATTTCATATGTGATGAATTGAAGGACAATCTTCTGATAATGCAAAAAAACATTGTGGGAAAATGAAAAATTGCTCGATACGAGCAATTTCTCTTTTTCCCACAACGTTTTCCAGAGTCGTCTGCAACACACTGATAAATGTCGTTATTGTTTGGTAATGGAAAAAGCGCTTCATTGTGAACTACCGAGCATTGGTTTACAAAATTGGTTATTTAGTATTGTTCATATTTTTCGAATACTGCAGGCTGGACAGAAGAATGCGACATTCGTTTTCTTTCTTTTTCATGTTGTATCGTTTTACCTGACCTTTCTTCATTGTACTCGTTGTGATTTGATACTTAAAACAGTAATCGATGTTAATGTAGACATTTTGCCAACAAAGGATAAGAACCAAGGCATTGTCAGACGCGATCAGATTACTTCGATATGGTAAAGAACCCATAATCAACCATTTTGAAACAAATTTCATCGTCGGATTAGTTCGGTTACGGTATACTTGGCCAGAAGTGTTCGCCTTAAACATCGGTCTTGGTCGGGACTAGTCGCATCAAAACAAATATTTTCTGGTCTGACTTATGTTTACGGAGAGCGACCGAAGTAATCCGGCGAAAGAATTATCTTTATAAATGGCGGATTAAGGGTATTCTACCTTAAGAAACGCTCTATATAATCGATTTGGACAGAAGACGTGGTTAGAATAACTGTATTATATGTTTTTTCTGAACAGTTTGCATGTGAAATGTGGATGGTTTTCCCATGTAGGAGACAGTATTAGCGTATACCATTCAATGGGAAATACTGTTTCGTTATTGAACGGTCCATGCTTTTCCAATGATACAATCATGAGTCTTTTAGAGCATAGTCGTAAAAATGTCAGTTGTTTTATAACACCCCTACTCCATTTACCATCATTCATAAGAACCCACTTTGATAAAAACATTAATTGCTTCTAACGAGCAATTTAGCATCGTTTTAACACTAATAACTTCCCCCACTTTAATTATAATTGTACGTCATTATTTGTAATCTGCTGATGCTGTTAATTTTAAACAAATGATAATGGATGAAACATCAACTATATATAATACATGGTCGTCAGTAATGTGCTCTAACCATTAGGCCAAGAGGACTCAGTTGCTTATAAATAAAGAAAAAAGAAACATAGAAATATGTACTAAGCACTATAACGAATCGAACATAATGTTGAAAACAATAAACGCTCCTATTTAACGTTCAGCTGATTTTGATGATATACATGTATTTTCTGGAGCTTGGACCAATATATTTATCTGGTGCACGCCAACCTCGACTTACCTCATATTCTATGCTTTCTTTTCTAAATATGGACAGATAGAAGGCAACTGTATGCCAACGATTATTCTAGTAATATGAAAATTATACAAATTCCTTCAAAGGCTTAGAAATGTAACTCTCTTTTAAAGAGAACGATATTCATGTGCATGTCAATCTAACATAGATAACAAAATACAATATTTGCCGGATTACTCCAATGAATATAAACGAGGTTCAACGAATATGCATTGGAAATGACCAGGTATTATGTCTAGTCAACTGTATTGTCTTTTCTGATTGGTCAGTATTCGACTATGACGAATATTGACCAATAAAAAACGCGAAACGGATGATAAGACCCAATCAGAAAATAGAAGAGCCAAATTAACCTTGTTTTATAACAAAATTGAGATATTCCTGAACGAAAAATGGCGGAGTTAAACCAACTTTTAAAACTGTTCAAGGTTTTAAATTTTGTAGTTTTTGAGGTTTATTGTTCACAGTTGTGAGGAAATAATAAGTTAAAACTTAATTTCATTAAAACTGTACAACAGCTGCCCTGCTTTATGATGCTCCTTTGGCAATAGCCGTCGGGAACATGATTTGTATGTATCTAATTTCCTAGAGCCTGTAGACAATGAAGAGATATGTAGTAAAATGTAAAATTAAAAAATGTTGGAAAGGTTACGAGATTTACCACATATATACTGTACACACTGAGATATAGTGAGGCTTCCTGAGTACTCGTACTTTCAGTGGCTTCTCGCAATTGTATACCATGTAACAGTAAAACAACCGAATTGCTTTAACGACATTTATCTTGACTTTTAAGTATTCTCACCCGTGAACAAACACATACAACGCGTCTCTTAGAGTCGAAAGGGATATTCGTCTGTTCCGGTCTCTCCTTTAATATATTAATTGTGGTTACTGAATTCTTAAACTAGAGACTGATCACATTTTTAACAAGAGTATTTTGCTCCTCTTTTTTTCTCTTCTTTTTAAGCATATAAACAGTTGAAAAACGAATTAGATAAGACATAGTATTAGATGATATATTGCCATTTCAAAAAAAAATTACAATCAGCAATCCAACTAAAACAAAGACTGTTGCATTAACAATTTCTGGGATAAGATGCCAAAGATTGAAATAAATTTGATGGTATAAAAGAAATTTGACGATAAAGCGACAACATTACACACTGATTATCAAAAATTGATGACCGTGTGCAAACGTTTTGTTCATTAAAGTTTATAAGCATAGAGATCCATGCTGTGGTTAACCCTTACCCAAACACCAAATTTTTAAAAGTCCAAATTGAAAGAGTTTGCAGACCACATCTCAAAATGTAATGAAATTGGAAAATAATCTTCCAATAGGGCAGAAAATATTGTGTGAAAAATTGCTCGTAACGAATAATTTCTCCTTTTCCCACAATGTTTTCCAGGGTAGTCTGCACAAAGT
This sequence comes from Cerastoderma edule, assembly GCA_947846245.1. Lineage (NCBI taxonomy): Eukaryota > Metazoa > Mollusca > Bivalvia > Cardiida > Cardiidae > Cerastoderma > Cerastoderma edule. Next base: position 8,574,564 of record OX401412.1, on the reverse strand, counting down.
GGTTAAAAGTTGTTATTGTTTGGTAATGGGTTAAAGGAGGACAATGAGGCAATAAAGATACATCATTTATTTGGCAGTCGCAACACAAGGTAAGCTCAAGTACGGGCTTATATTTCATGGCTATAATTGACCTATTTTCCACGTTTCCAACTGTTAACGAACGTTGCAGAAGGTCAAGGACTTAATTGATCGCAAAGGCTTTACAGAGAGGTTTACAGTTTATTGTATTCACTCAGCATATACATTTCTGATTTGAGTTAAAATACAAAGTCCAAAGTATGTAATAAACCAGGCTACAAGCACATATATATATTCGCACACATAAACAAACGCACTCAGACACACACCCCGACACGCACACACACAGGGGACGTCCTCAGTTGGTGGTATAGTCCTCAGTTGTTGGTCTAATTACGAGAAAAAGTCCTCAGTTGGCGGTATTTACACACTCACACATAAACGCACATACATCCAACCCAATCATAAATAATCGCACCAAAAACAGAATTTCATTGTTTGTTTAGTTTCAAGAAATCGCATTATTTGGTGGGTAAACGGTTTCCTGAAAGTAGGCGGAGGATTGACTAGATCACAAACCAGTAATTATGATAGCATGGTAAAAGTATTCACTCGCGTGTCAAAGATTGTGGGTTCATAACCCGAGCTGTTACACCGAATATAGAATAACAATTATAGAAACAGCTTTTTCAATTACATAAAACGAGATAGAATAATATTTATCGACTTAAAATGAGTTTACTTGTCTTATCATGTAATATACACTATACTGTTTTGCAATAGTAGGTATCCAATGTAATCAGCAGGAACATAATCTTAACCATTTCTTCATAGGTCATAGATTTAATACAAGCAACTGAAACTAGGAAGACATAGTTCTAGGTTAAACAACGTGGTAGTGATTTAGACCCAGTTGATATCGGGGGTTGAAAGTAAAACGTTGGGTAATGTTTCTTATTTATGGATGTAAGGAATTCGAAAGAAAAAAAAGTATGATTTTTTTTAGATCTGCACTTATATCCTATAGTCGTTATTTCTCATTTGTCTTGTTTAAGGTGTGTCTCGTTTATATCAATTCCATTAGAGGTTTAGGTCATTTATTATGAATCGTTTGAGTAACAAGCTCAAACGACAAAGATTAATCACGCACGACCCTGCTTCGTGGAGATGGTATCTGTACTCGCGCCGAATGTGAAATAATGAAAGGTCTCGCTAAGTGGACCCAGCTTGTACCTCATATCACAAATGTATGTGCTGAGTGAATACAATAAACTGCAAACAGCTACTCACTTGAATCGAACACACGACTCTCTGGACAAATTCCCTCCCTTCCCTTCATTTCCATTGTGCATGTAAGTATAAATAGTATGTGGATATTGTTATGCGTATATGTTAAGGACAGTAAAGCAAATAACACAGAGAAATCAGTTTCCGAAGTCCTTATAATTTTTTGCGCTGGCTCCCGTTTTAAGAAAACGCAAAAGATACTCAGTACCTTTTAGGCTTCCCTAATTACCATGTTATTGGTCAGATTAATCAGACGTTTACAGGATTGGACCAGACTGCGTCATTCAAACGGACGCATTATGTCGACAGGATGATGACATTTATACGTTTTATTCGCTCTTAACTTCCGGGAACTAAGATCTTCACCTCGTACGTAAGTGTAGGGTTACATATACAGTGATTTCTCGTTAATCCGAACACGTCCGTTCCCAACAAAATGTCCGGATTACCGATTCGTCCGGACTAATGAAGTAGCGCATGTTCTTATACAGATTAAGATATAAACGGTCTGAATGCACGTGTATACTTATAAAACTTTAGCAAACGCCAAATTGTCGACCGTCCCAAAAATAATCTTCTGATATGTTCGGTTTGCGAGACATTCGGGTAATCGGTGTCCGGATAAACGAGGCTTCACTGTATTGCACTATGTGCCCGGCTTATAACACGTTTCCTGTAGATATCCGTTTCGAGGTGTTCAACGTATATCGAAGTCTTGAACATTATTTTAAAACATTTGGTGGCAGTATCGTAAACATTAGATTGAAATTATAAGCTGTGAAACTGTGTTTCCCTTATTAAAATCAAATCCAGATGTTGCATTTGATATTTCAGTTCAAAACGAAAGTACAATGGAAGTAATCATGCAAAAAGCAATATTGCGGCTTCCATGTTATGCAAGAGGCGTTCTCATTGGTTAGACCCGATGGGTTCAGATTGTGTTTGAATGTATCAGAACGCTAAAATAGATATATTTTTTATCTCATCGAATGGAGACTTAATGAGACGGTTGTTTGATTTGTGTAAACCGCCGTTTAATAAAAGACAAGCGGTGATCAACATATCTACATGTACCCATGCTTTTGCTGTTGTTTTTTTCCACTTGTACGGCACCTCACTCTCTCTAAGCCGCTGATTGATTTCCAACACGAACATAACTTCTATCGTAGCTGTGAGACGAAATAACAATATTGTACTGAAGACATTCAACTTCAGAAAGAATTTTCGTAGAACTGAGTCCATACAATCATGACCCTTGTACTTTAAGTCAGACACGAATCAGTAAGCGCGGCTTTTCGAACGAACAAGGCGGAAATGTTGTTTACCTCATTACGACATTAATGTGCTCGTATTTAGATCCTATCTAATAAATCACGCTGGGCTGAATTCCGGGAGTCCGTTTCAGCAACGAGTGCAGTTCAGAAGGCGAGAAAAATGTCACCAGATGCAGTTTTATTGCGGTCATTAGCTGATAACGTCTGTAGGGTCGTATCGGAAAGATTTATTCTCTCGCCGAGCTCTGATCTTAACGGCATTTTTACAAGGATTTCTAATTATGTAACTCACCGTTCACTTTAACCCTTCACCAAACAATAACGGCATTTGACCCGCTTATTGCAGACGACTTTCGAAAACATTCTCAATATTTTCTGCCCTATCGGAAGATGTTTTTATTTTCATTTTATTTTCAATTTCATCATATTTTAAAAAGTCTTCTGTAAACTCTTTTAATTTGAGACAGACGGAAATTTGGCGTTTGATAAAGGGTTAAGGAGAGCTAAGGAAAGACCCTTATCAAACGTTCCATCCATTTCTACATTGTTTTGTTCCGTAAGCTTGTTGCTAAGTTTATCTCGCTCTCCATTATAACGTTTTCTTGTTGTAATCCCTTTACCACTGTTGGTGAAAGGTTTTGACAAATATTTTTATGCATTTGCTTTCGTTCTAATCCATTTTATCTGTGTTGTATAACTTGATGCTATGAAGTTTGTGCATATTTCGATGAAATATGTTCAAACTAAAGGTTTTGACAAAAGAAGTGAAGCAAATACATGATTCAATTTGTAGCCTATATACCATGTATGTTTTTTTTCCTTTTTTCCAATTTCTTCTTTCTTTGTACTCCAGTTTGAGATTATATTTTCTTCTTTTTGTATTTCGTTTACATTCATTGTACATTTCTTCATATTTAACTCGCAGGTTTGGTGGAAAAAACTCAAACAAACGAAATCCAAGAATTTTTCAAATGAAACCTCATAGCAATGTGGATATTGGTTTCTTTAAGTAACTTGTCACCGGGAAACAGATTTGAAGACGGAAAACAACATATATATTTTATTTAGGAAAATATAGGAGCCGTATATTCAAAGTATTCCTATTAGTTATATTCTTGATGACTCAGCACTCGACGTTTCCATCTGCAGATAGAATACCTCATTATCATATTTTACAGATAATTAGATATCATTCACGGTTTCCCAAGCATTGACGCACTTCACAACATTAATTGATGTATTTGACCTTTTGAAATGATAGAGTCATCTCCTTGTCGTAGGTATGACAATTTCCAAGGCCAAATGCTATCATATGGCTGATGTTTCAAAGAATCATTTTATACTAACATACACAACCTTTCATAGCTAAATGATTGTGCAAAGGAGGAGGCTTTAAGAGCAAAATACACACACATATACAACAATAGGCGTTTCAACAAGAACACAATTAGATGATTGTTAGATACTAAATACTCAAAGGATCTACCCCTTCTTGGTACCTATATACCCATAGCCCAACAAAGACATCACAAACTTATGTAATTTCCTGTTTTGATGTCTTAGATTATCAAAGTCACACGAACCTGAGTAAAACAGAACCATCTGTCTTCACAGAGATAATATTTAATTGTACATTGTGAAGAGTGTGAAATAAAGCACTCTTGGTCTTCGGTTAACGTTTTAAAAACCTAAATAACTGGTTAGATTGTACTTTAAAGATGGCTGTCCGCCATTTTAATCCTTTACCAAACGCCAACTTTTCGACTGCCAAATATTGAAAGAGTTTGCAGACGACATTTCAAAATGTGATGTAATTGAAAAACAATCTTCTGATAGGGCATCTATTTTTGTTGCAAAAGGAGATATTGCTTGTTAAAAGTCTTTTCTCATTTTCTCACAATGTTTTCCCGCGTCGTCTGCAACAAAATGATCAATTGTCGTTATTGTTTGGTAAATGGTTAACGATGTAAACCATTTCTTGAGTTACAAGCGTGATCAACAACAAAGCCTAACGTGAAAGTTCTTGTCATAAAGGCTGCGTCCGCTGATCTGCAGTAGTCCCATATATAGCATCACAGTGATAATCCCAATCGTAACAACTCGGCAATCTCCGGCACAAGCCGACAAATATACATTGTAGGTAGTTCATGAATACAGTAGAAATTCTGGGGAAATTCGACTGTTTTCCGGCGGATAACATACTTGGTTACAACATACACACAGGGACTAGTTATCTGTGTAAAACACACGCATCGGTTAATCATCACATTCGAATGTTCTCTTTTTTTTCCCTAATGTTGTTGAAGACTATTATATCAACACATCTATGTTTCATATCATTTCAATTGTATCTACTCAATTTACAATATCATAGAATATGGCTAGGCAAACAAATGATCAACAAACATTATACAAAAACTGAGATTTCAAGAATTGTGATTCTATAAGAATTGAGAAAGTCGGTGGTTAAGGAACAGCAAACGTGTTTAACGTTTAATCACGAATAGCAAAGCTCTCCAAAAGATGTTTACAAATGCTTAGCACTGTCTCTCTCTTTGACGTCAACATTAATTGTTTAAAAGCTCTGCCCATCTTGACCAAAGCGAAATGAACTCTAGAATCAAGGCCACGTGTAGTGTGAAGTATCAAGAAATACGTTTGTAGATTGAATTATCCGATTCCCTAGGAATAGAGCTATAGTCTGTCCCATAGAAATCTAATAATGTGTGCGCTCGTCTAGTATGTAGCCCCTCCAATCGCTGCATCTTCTCTTTCACTTTCCTCTGTTTCCTTACAACACTTCTACATGCGTATTAATATTGTTCATGTACGTGATTATAATACTATTGTAAAACTATACAAATTTTATGACAAGTCCAGATGTGAGCGAAAGAAAGGTATTTGAACTCAATGAAATAGTTGTCATTCTTGTCAGTCTTGCCATAAAGACGATGCGAAATATTCGAAAAATGCAACTTTCGGATTTAAACAATTTAGAGCCCAAACCACAGAAATATCTGAGGGCTATCTTGGTTCAGAAATATCTGAGGGCTATCTTGGTTCAGTGGTTAGAAATATGCACTGCATAGCAAATAGCTAATATCTGCATTGGTTCCAGCCACGGTAGCGAAAGATTTAAATGTCCATATATCGTAAAACCTACGATCTGTTGATTAACTAACCGGACTACATTTCTTATTTGAGTTGAAACTGAAAGTGCTTATACAACAGATATACAATTCTAACGATAACATATGTTCTAAGTACGATATTTCGGATGCATTGCTTTTACTGCGAGACCGATAACTTCGCTAACAGTGACATCTGCCCTAACTATGGAAGTTAAAGCAGTCTGGAAACCTTCCGTAAGCGGTTTAGGGTGATGCGATAGTCAATGCCCCTCATTGACCATGTCTTGTAATGTTATACTGATTCTTGAAACACATTATTTAATCATTTGTACCATTTGTACCTGGTTCACTGTGAGATTTTCACAACAACTTTTATTGGTAAACTTTGGTGTCGATGTCAACAAGGAACGGGAACACATTTCTCAAAGTAGGATTAATTCAATACAAAACAATTCTTGCAATATAATAAATAGACATTTTCATATTACAAAATAAGAAAGTGATGTCAAAAATTTGTGAATTAACACTGTGGTGAGCACCGTATAGTGCAGTAATGATGTGGTTCAAATGTTTTGTCTCAAAATATTGTTGTGATACGTTTAGAAAAAAAAATCATTGTAGATGCCATACGCTTTTTGAATCAAATAGTGTTAGGAGGCGGTCGTGTGTTCAAATATGGTTCAAGATTTTTTTCCGTATATCCTGATAATAACATTATATGAGATCAATTTAGCAAACTCTACGTCAATATCTAAGATATACGTATTAAGATTTTGGCGACTCAACGATACCAAGAACTACGAAAGATAATCTTGCATAGTTCTTAGTATCGATGATTCGCCAAAATCTTAATAAGTTACAAATCGCATGAGATTAATTACCACCTTTTGTAGCATATCACGTTGTCTTTTGATATCTATTTATATATATTAATTTGGCATCAAATGAAGTTTTTAATCCAAAGTCATTAAGACGAGCTATATTATCTCAACTTACCAATTATTATAAGGCTCCTAGGGCTCTATTCGAACATCTATTTTAAAAAAGTATTAACGGCCTGAACGGAATGGATTAAGAGATTTTTGGGAGGAGAGGAGAAAAAATCTTTGTTGAACAATGTGAGTGAAAAACCCGTTGTTCTTTCCATTGCTTACTTATATGAACTACTATTTACAAGAACAGATGGCGTTTAAGATCAATGAAAACATCGAATGTTAGATATCAATGAACAAAATGCCACCATTGATATTGATTGCTTCAAATACTTGGTTCAATGAAATAATCTTTATCAGATCTTCATTCCAGTTTTAGTCTTACATAAATAGATCATGTGTTCAGATCATATTATTTTTAGTTTTAACGGTTTTCGTTGTGGTTTCAGTCTTCTCATTTTTTATCGCCACAATTATTAATCTATTCCAATTATATTATCACCATGCTTACTTCGATTCGACTGAAAAATATAGAATCTTGTAGAAGGTTTGTCTGAGCATTTAACACACAATATGCCGATCTAGACTGAATTCCAACACCCCTGGAATGATGATAGAAGTGTTAAGACCCCTACCGATACATATCTTAACACTGCAAAGATACGAACATGTAGGTTACAAGATACTTCGTGTTAATAATACATGCACGCACACATTAAACGATAAATGTTTAAAGTTAATTTGTAAATTAAGCAATCTTTAAAAGTGAGACGACTGGTTTAATGCTATGTTTCTTTTAACCCGATGTCTTTCTAACCACACTGACAGTGTTTACGTATATAATGTAAGACATATATATTCCCGGAATTATAACGTCTAATACCACATCTATGTTGTATCAAATATCATCACCATAGAAACACATTACATTCCCTTGTACGCCTTTGTTTGTGACAGCTTGTACAAATTAAAAGCAGCAAAAGAAAATAATCATCAGTATGACAATACTAATTTCTTTGTGCTACGGGCTTAAACCCCCATTCCAAATATAGATACTACCTCTTGAGCATTCTATTTTTTGTTGCTGTGAGTTTCCAATCTTTCGTGAACAGTTTTATGGTGTAACGAATCCGTACTCTCTAACATTAGGTAAACTATCTTGTAAAATATTTATAAGAAAGGAAATGTTGTTACGGTGCTGCTTTTAGCACTTATGTAAAAACTTTCATTGACATTGTTGCTTTATGCATGCGAATACCCATCCTTCCATTGCCAAATGGGGATGAGTATTCGGAATGACAGAGGATCAATCAACCTCTTAATGGGTAAAAGGCATTTTTAATCAAGTTAACCAATGCTAGTCCCCTTTGTATCACGAAAGAGGTGAACAAAGAGGTATGGCGACAATAATCCTATATTAAGGGAACAAAAGACACCCTCATTTTATCTCGTCAATGGATGCATGGTAATTTAACCTCATCACGCCAATTTAAGAGGTCAGCCAATTGGATTAATGTGGTAATTTGGTGCTACATACCCTTATATAATGGCCTCAAATTTTGGAAAACGGGTTAACGGACAGGGAATGTCAGAAGAAAATGTCCGCATCACATGGTTACAATCGATGTTTGTGTCCGCTTAGTACACTGTGCATTAGCTTGAGGTAAAGCAATGGGAATAAAAAACAAAAACAGAGCAAGAATTTGCTTTGTTTGTCATTCCTTTTGCTTTTCCTCGGGCTTTTGCACCGTGTTAATTACTTCTTTCACTTATATTCCATGCTCAGTTTATTATAGAGGGATGTGAATTCCATTACATGGCGACACAAACGGGCTGAACACGCTTAGAAACATTGGCATTTCATTAGTCATTCACGACTTAACCAAAGTCTAAATACACGTTGTATTGGACCCTTGATTCAAAGTTTGATTAAATCAATCAAGGCTACTGCTGACACCAGCATTAAAGTTTAAGTTGGTTGTTCACAAAAGTGAACATTTCAAAGTCAAAATAAAATGCTGAAACAACATATGCTTCGTTTTGTTGTACTAAATGCAATTAAAAGAAGCTATTAAAACCATATTGATTCAGTAAGCATCAATTTATCTAAGTATGTACTGTTTATATGCGGTGAACTCAAAAGGTTCAGATTCAGATTCAGATCGTTTATTGCATTTCAGGCCTACGGCCCATACACAAGATACAACATACATACAAATAATAACATTTCTAAAAAGTGAGTTAAGTGTCCCATAAATATTTAACAAACTGAGTTAGACTTTAAGGAACATGTATAAATGAGAACATTCATTTTTTCCCCTTTGACAATTCAGTACTGTTTCAAAATGATATAAAGACATATTTTATTTGGAAGACTGTTTCTTTATACGACACTACCCAAAAAGGCGTCCCTTTCTTGAAAAGCATAAAAAACAAACATAGCAAGGTTTCTTATAACATTCATATCTTGTGACGACATGATATCAATAAAAGACTGTAAATAAAAGTTTTTTGTATAACTAACATGTATGTATTTTACTCGCAAGTCCCTATAGAAGGACACACTAGAAGAAAGTGAAACTCATCCTCCAGCATTCCCTCACAATAGGCAAAAAGTCTAAATACTTTTGGGATATTAAAATGCCTACCCTTTTCGATCATTAAATCATGGGCAGAGCAGCGAAAACTTGCTAAACACTTAGAAAATTTTCTAACATCGATTGCAAATAAATATTTTTCCATTACAAAGTTTTTCTTAGAATTGACATAGTAGGTTAATTTCATATTTTGACTATAATTATGATTCCAAGTTTGAATATATTGGTCCTTCAATCGTTTAACGTATCGATATAAAAACAGATTTTTATTTTCAACAGTCTGTATTTCCCAAAAATTGGTTTTTACCTCTGTTGCCCAATTTGAATGACCAATACTATCAAAATATTTCATCATTTCATAACATTTTTTAACATATCTGTGATTTGGGAGCCTTAGAATACGAATCAATTATTTGATCGCTCTTTTACATGAGCTTATATATATAGGAAACCTTCCGGTATCGCCCATAACAGCTGCGTTTGAAGACATATTAGGAAAATTTAAAAACCACTTGCATGCGTAAATATGTATATTTTCAATAGTTTTTATATTTCTAAGGCCCCAGATTTCAGATCCATACAGTGAGATGGGACATATTTTCATATCAAATAATTTAAAAAAAGTTTTTGGACGAACACATGTTAATTTAGTAAATGCATTTAAAACACATTTTAAGGCTCGTTTGGCTTTCACAGACATGTCTTCGGCCATTTGTGCATTGATAAGGTACTTGAAAAATATAGTCCTACATATGAGAATCTATTAACAGTTTCTAAATTTGCATCATTAAATGTCCATTTTTCCCTTTTCGATAAACGTCCTCCTTTTTTGAAAACTAAGACCTTTGTTTTTGCAATGTTCAATACCATTTTGGGATGCCACGCTTTTGATATATTATATATACATGTATCTACTTTCAAGACTATATCAGATGAGATGAAAGTCTGTAATGTTCCACATACCCCTTTCTTGATTCTCAAATCGTTTCATCTGTGAACAAGCACCACCTGGAAAAATCATGATTTGTGATAGAGATTGATTTCTCATTAGTCACAAGCGACCCTTCCAATTAATCAACACTGTGTTGACATGTTCCTGGTATACAAAGAGGGCGGGAACTGTTTATAGGAGTTCTCATCATTATTTGTTACAATGAAGACCATCCCTTTATAATGGTATGAAGAATTGTGATATTCCTTTCTTTTTGTGTGTCTGCACGAAATATTATTAAGTAAACAAAGTTATCAAATAAAGATTTTATACGCACGAATACAATAAACAATTTGTAAGCTTCATACAATTTCTCTAAATAATCCACCTATTGTTGATGATGTTCTTATTAAAGATAACGATAACGACTATTTCCGCTAAATGGTTAATGGAAATAGTTGGAGTCAAACTTGACATAATAACATTATTTTCTTGTTGACCCAGAAGTTAGGGTGTTGTCTTGTAACCATTGGTCCTCGGTCACAAGGTTTTTTCAATCTATTCATATATCACAACAGTAGAAATGAAAGGTTTTTCACATGTTTACAAGCTTTTCGTCTGCTTAGAATAAAGAAAATGTCGTCTGCTGGTGTTAAAGAGTTAAACAAGCTAAATGTAATGTCTGTGCAGATTTTACTTTGAGAGGCAGATCATATCCAGGTAGATCTATAAGAAAAACAATAGACAATTGCATCTACGCCATATCTTCTTTATTACTTTATTAACGGGATGCTAGACTTCAAACTGGCGCCGTTTTAATACTACTAACAGGTGTAAACTCTTGATGATACACAAGTGCACAGCAACGTTTTATCGGCACCAAGGTAAGGTGTGATACCTGCATGAACAGAAAGCGCAAAATGTCCGCCCGAATAAGGCTCCATTATATGTATGGGCTTATCCTTGTCGTTATATATTATTTTACATTTGTATGATATGATAACATATGTGAAATCTTTTGTCATTAGGAACACCTCGGCCATTTCTTTAAATAACCTTGGAGGTAATGGGGAGCAATTTTGAAAAAAGTCCGGCAACATTGCAGCGACGAAGGGCATGTCAGTTTGCAATCACAAGCCAGGAATTACCGAGTAGACACGATTGAGAAAATACTCAAAACAGAAATTATTAGAGACGATTGCAAAGGGACATGCGATTCGTCACCGCCATGTTGCTGGACTACTTTCAAAA